>NW_004624793.1:4641972-4705647 GCF_000247695.1 Heterocephalus glaber
CCTATGACCAGAATATATAAAGAATTCTTAGAGCTCATTAATAGACAACCCAATTAAAATGTAAACATAAGAAGATGATAAACAGCCAGTACAGCACAAGGAAAGGTGTCCAACTCTAGAATCAGAAAAATACTAATCAGTACAATAACAAGATTTCATTGTACACTCATTAGGGAGATGAAGTTAAAAGGTTTAAAAGCCTTGTCGTGACGTTTTCTTTCTGTTGGATTCTCCCCCTTTGCGTTTCATTTGTCACGTCCAATGGACTCACTCGGCTGTCGCCCCAGTTATTCCTAGGAGAGACTGCATGCTTCTCTCGAAGCCTCTGAACTTCCCAAAACACTTCCCTCCTCCACCCCAGGAAACTCCCAGTGCTGCCCAGCAGGAGCCATAGGAGCTGCAGTCCTCCCTCCCTCCCTTCCTCCCTTCTTCCCTTCTTTCTTTTTTCGGTTTGCAAACATCCACCAAGTTCCGCCTCTGTGCTGGGATCTACGGTGCTCTTTGCAGCCTGACACAACTGGTGAAAAGAGAAGGAAAAAACCAGGCAAGGAAAAGAAACTAAAGGCACAGGTCAAGCTGACAGAGCAGCACTGTAGGTACTGGGCAGTAGCTGCAAGTTAAAATGTCAAAGAGGAAGCCGGGGTGAGGGTGTACGCCTGCGATCCCAGCACTCAGGGAAGCTGAGGCAGGAGGATTGCAAGTTTAAGGCCAATCTGGGCAAATTAGGAACTTAGGGAGAATCTGTCTCAAAATAATAAAAATAAAAATAAAGATAAAGGGGTGGGGATGTAGCTCAGTGTGAAAGATTCAATCACCCGTACCGCAAAATAAAGAGATAAAAAATAAATAATAAAGTGGGAGCAAGACAAAGATATTTGGGTATTAAAATTGAATTGGGCTCCAGGCTTGGTTGGATTTTTAAATGTTATGGCATATGATGAAGTAATGACAATTACTTTGTTTTCTCTTAAATATCATATGAGCCATTGTGTTGTCCATTCCTTGGTTAATACTATGAAGCTGTGGAATATAGAGAACATTTTGCGAAGGTGTGTGTGTATGTCCTTTATTCCCCTGTCACTTCCTGTAAGACTACTAGCCGAGAATGTTGCTGCTGTATCCACAGCTGCCAGGTAAGCCCAGGGCTCGCGGTGCCTGCGACATGAAGACATTCGAACTGCCTATGATTTCCCTGGCTGGGCCCAGGGCCCTCTCTGAGCCTACATATCCAATTCATGGAGAGACTGTAACCTATCACTTCCTGCTTGGGCATGTATCGCTTTCTGACCATTTCTCACTTGTTATTAGAAAGCGCCTAATTCTAGGGGATTCTCCATGCAGCAAGCCCTTCTTCCCAGCTACAGGTCAGCCTGTGGATGGGGGCAATAGAATGAAATTGGCAGAATTAATCTCACCATTCAAGTTCAGCCGAGCATTTTGCAAGAGCAAAGTCTCCCCTCCCAAGAATGATAGTTAATGTCTTAAATTTATATTTTCAGTCAAGGGAGTTTTGAAGTGTCTTCAGATAAAAATTAATGTGTTAGAAAAGACGTTAAATGTCTTCTCATCTTAACTTTCAATGATGAAAAGTCACTGATCTGTTCTGCTGGGGGCCATTTCATTTCTTCATTTCAAAAGTTTATTGCAACTTTGTGAGATTTCATGTTTCTCAGCTTCTATTTCCAATGTGTGGATGTTATTTCTATATTTGTTAAAAATGTGTCTGCATTTTGCACATTTCTTAGATGATCTGCAGGTGTGAAGTTTTCTGTTCAGATTTTTCAGCAACTTGATTTTTAGAAAATTTTATCTTTATATTAGAAGCTCTAAGGTGCTGAGGGTCTGATTTATATTTGCAGAAGGCTGGCTTGGATGTTAATGGCTTCTTCATTTCAAAAGTAAATCAAGAATGTTTATAAAAAGCCTTACTAATAAAATAGCATCACTGTTCTTCAGGTCATGATTTCAGACCTTGAGCGAGATGAAGGGGCTGTAAAGCAGGTGGCACAATGAACTCCACTGGGAATAAGAGGGGTTCGTTTATTTTCCAGCTATTACTGAGATTTCCTGGAAGAATAATTTTGGAGCAGGCAGAGGTGTGGAGTGTGTTCAATCATATTTCCTGTAAGCTGACCTTATGCTTAAAATACATGCACCATCGTCCCAGATTTAGGTTTCTTCCGGGGGTCCCAGTCAGCAAGCAACATCCTGTTCACCAGGCACATTAGAGATCAAGGTCGGGTCATGAACACAAAGGTCATCTGTCCGCAGCATTCGTTGTATCAGGGTCCGGTGTGTCGCTCCGAGCTTAGCAGTGTCTTCCTTCCCGGCCGACCGCTCTGCAGAGCATGCCGGCCATCCACACACCATCCACAGCAGGAGCATTGCTGTTTGGCCAGGAATATTTAAGTAGTTTGCTGCTCCCCTAGAAGTCCAAGCCAGAGTCCTACTCAGATTTTGGCTTCATGCCCAGAATAACCCAAATGCCCCAACAGCACAGGGCTGATAAAACAGAGGCAAAAACCAAGACACCAGGAAATGGTCTGGGAGTGAGATAACACACCTCAGCTCGGCCTTGGCCTTACTGGCTGAGGTATTGGGCTTTCTGATCTCTGCTTCTTCATCCTGAGAAATGGCAAGCCCCTTCGGCTCAGGACAGGGGTCAGGACTGAACACCACTGGTAAGCGACCAACACCGATTTATAAGACACCAAGACAGCCGCTTCATGAACTTCACCTTTGATCGGGCTTCTTTGTGTCCGCAACAACTGTCTGGCTTGACAGAGAACTCTTTATTCACTGTGCCGTGTCTCCCAGTGGGGCTGTCATCACTCACAACTGCGTTTTGCTTTACAGGCACCATGATAAAGTCACAGAACCTTAGGAGGGAGGGCCCCACACTGCATCCCCAGGCACGTTTCACTCCAGTCCTGCCAAGGTTCATTAATTTTATGTGTCCATTTGGCTAAGCTTTGGCTCCCAGATCCAGTCAAACACCGGTGTAGATATTTCTATAAGATTTTGTTAGGTGAGATTTACATTTGAATCAGCAAACTTTAGATGAAGCAGGTTACCTGCCATAAGCTTGGTGGGTCTCAGGGCAAGCAGCTGAAGGTCTTAGAGAAAAGACTAACATTCCCTGGGGAAGAAGAAACTCTGAATGCAGATGGCCTGACAAGTCAGGACTGCAACATCTCTTCCCCAGGTCTGCAGCCCAATCAGCAGATTCCATGCTTGCCAGATCTTTCAAGCACCAGCCAACTGGTTAAACTAAATACAGGTGTGCACGGCACACACACATGCATTCCTGCACACACATTTGCATCATGCATCAACTACATACATCAACTACTGGGTTGGAAACCCTGACTACAACCCCATAGCCTTCTTCTGTATTGTCCAGTGATCAGGAGCATTTGTGACTTTGGCCTGTAGAACCACATCATCTTGGTACTGAATCTCCCTTCCCCAAGTGTCTGACTGTGATTCTGAGGAGGTTAATTAAACTTTCTGACCCTACCGCCCCATCCTGATAAACACTGGTCACTATTTTATGAGTTAAATATGAATAAATCCTGCTATTACCTATACCAGTAACTAATGATGTAGCTGATTTGAACTTCTCCAGGGTTTGTACCTTTCCTGGGTAGAAACTGACCGGGCATTTTAGGATCATCTTTTGGTGCCTTGTCATGGTGCAGGCTATAAAAAGAAACCTCCAGAAAGGAGTTAGCTTCATGTTTTCCCCGGGATAGGAAAAGATGCTTCTGCCCAGAGGAAGGGCAGGTAAGGGGGACAGTGACTGGTGGGGTCCCGGCTGCCTGACCGCGAAGCTGGGAGAAGATGGTCTGAACTGATATGGCCTACGGCCTTACCACCCTGAGCTGCTGAGGGCTCTACAGGCCTCGGCCACTTCTAGAAAGAGCTAATGGACAGAAGTCTCTCAAGCAGGAAGGAGACCAAGAGACAGAGGGAGTGGAGGGAAGAGAGGAAAGGGGGATGAAAAAGGAATTAAGGTGTAGTACATGCATGCACCAACTCTGCACAAGGAGTGCACACATGTACTGAAAATGTGTACTGATAAAAAAATCATAATAAAAGGCTAATAGTCGATTTCTTCTGAAAAAACCCAGCTAATGGAAAAGAGAAGAGAATTATTAAAATTAATTAGATTCCCCAAAGAATGAAATAAAATAATAAAAGGCATGAACCTACTTTGTGTAGGCAGTGCAGGACAATTCTTTCCATCTGAGGGTCACGTTGAAAAGATGATCATTTTGTAGAAATAGGTATTAGTTACTTCATAGACTCATAGACATCATAACTGGAGCTTGGATGTGAAGCGATCCAACTATCAAAGATAATTTTTAAAAGAAAAAACTTCAGCTTTTGTGAAATTGAGTGCTTGTACTTCAGATTTAATTTAATATGATGGTTTTGGAAATATGATCGTTTTCAGTTGAATGCTGCCTCACACTGGATGAGTTTTCTTTGCTCTCACAACTTTTCTTTCAGTGTTGGGTCCCCAACTATTTCAGACAGGACACAGAGACCCCGTTATTTATCTAAATTCAACATTTCTAATAAAAGACTAACTGGTTTCAAGGAAAATCCCACCTCCTCCTCTTAGAACACATTTCAAATTGATAATGCAGTGTTACCTACAATATAACCGAGACCACACATGTAAGAATCAGGACAGGAAAGTGAGAAAGAGCCAGGAAGTAGAAAAATCTCCAATCCAGGAGTAACTCGGCTGCAAAATGCAGTAGCACTGGAAGTTCTTAGTGAGGACTGGTTTGGGGGCTGGTGCTCGACCAGGCATTAGCTGTCAACATCAGCTTCTCGTTACTATTTGGGCTGTGACCAAGCGAGTCCAACAATCACACAGGACAGATGCCACTTAGACACTCTAGTCCCAGCCCACAGGGGTAAAAGCAGCAACTGGGGAGTAGACATCTGCTGAGATCCAAGAAACAAGCCCAGCAGGTTCTGGAATGTTCTGGAAGCAATGGTTTGGAGCAGGTATAAAGTGAAGAGCTTTTAATGGGGTTTTCTTTGGAAGCAAAAAGAGTACAAATATTGATAAAATAATATATTTAGTTACTCTGTATATTTTCTCACTTCTGGAGAGAAATTATGAGAAATCATGTCCCTCTGCAGTGGTCTTTGAAAAATCACCAGACATGCTTCCATAAGTCACTTTTACACCCACCACCAGAAAAGTTTGTTCAACTTCAGCATTTATCATTTTATCTTCTTCCTGTTTATTTTCTCTTTTAGTGTTAGTTCTTGAGAGATATTTTCCTTTTGATTTGTCAATAACATGGGATAAAGGTCTTTTCTCTATGACCCTGTGAGAAAGTTCATGGGGTCAGGAAACAGACAGTGTCCCTAAGAATAAAAACCTAGGCCCCTGGATTGGCTGTCAGCAGTCATACTGTTTATCCTCATGAGCTCAGGGATTATTCAAGAACAACATTATCTTTTGCTTAAGTTGGTAAGACATTTCGCTATTTTTGCTCTTTCTGACATTTAAAGCCTGTGTTATCTTCTCTTCATAGAAGCTGTCTCAACAGCTAGCTCTCAATTTTAGGGAAAAAGAAAGAAAATTTACAGTAATATTTCCTTTTGCCATCACAGATAACATCATGAAAAACGCTATAGTTTCCTGGTGTACTAAAAGAGAATACCTCCCACCGTGTATCAAGTATGGTCATTAGTCTTCAAACATTATGGAACTTCAAAATTTATAAGAAGGTAGAGTCAATTTTTAAAAATTTAGCCCATGCCATGTCATTATGATGTGCAATGTGCGTTACTAAACTTGAGCTCAGTTTCCTCCATTACCTCAGTGAACGCACTTACGCATGTATGCAAACACACTCAGTGAGAAGGAAAGAGGGCTGAACCCACCAGGCACCCATGTAGTTGGGGCAGGAAGATGAAGAAGGAAATATGTCTTTTCCCTCAATCAGGAAGATGGAATCAGGCACTGGGTCCAAATACAGCTGAAATTTTACCTGCAGGATGTTAAGGAATTGATGTGTCTGGGGAACTCTGCCTTTTCTCATGCAAATTTTCAGGGAATTAATTGAAAGTAAGAAAAATATAGAAATAGGGCAGTTGATGGGCTAACTCCGGAGAGGTGTCAAATTCACGGGTGAGACCAGAAGACAGGTTGGGAAGATCAATGGGCCTGTCTGAGGGAGATCTTTACTGGTAGAAAAATGTGCATTTTCCACGAGTGAGGGAAATGGTGAGGCGAGAATAAAGGCATTGGGACCTTCACCTGCTCGTGGAATGCAGATTAAACCACAGGTAAGAAACTGCAGTCAAGGAAACAGCTGAATGGCATTCCAGGGATGCGGTGTGGGGCCACTTCCTGGGGTGGTGCCCTCTGTGTGTTTATGCCCTTACAGTCCCTCTGGGCTTTCCTCACCACTCCCCCACTTGGGTGCCATGAATGATGGCATTTTCAGTGGGTTCAGATGTTTCACTCATCAGTCCTCAAGGCAAGCATCCTCAGAGACTTCCTCTCCTCTCCTGCCTAACCTTGAGACCCATCCTTGTGATTCCCACGGCACCATATCATTAAATCCATCCCATCATCCGTAATGATTGGCTTGCTGGTCTTTCTCCTCTGCTAACCTACAGACTTCCTAAACTGAGAAATTCTGTCTCCTTATTCTCTGGCCTAGCTCAAAGTCTGAAATGGAATAAAAATTCAGTAAGTGAGTGAATGAGTGACTGAACCATGCAGACATACAGGAGCTGCCCAAATACCTCTAATTCGAATAACTAAGTCATAAAAGAAACACGGACACAGTTTATCTAAGAGCAAGTGAAGGGAAAATGGGGCTTCTGAGAAAATGAGGGGTAATTAAGAAGCATTTTTTTTCAGGAAAGGTTAATAAATTCTGTTAAGCTATTCTAGCCACAATTTGCATTCAGACAATGCATGTGCGCTCCCAGCTGCTCTGAGTGATTCTGTGAAGCACTTAACTGATCCTCTAAGCTGGTCCCTGTCAGCAGAGAGCCATGCGGGTGAGGAAGTAATGAAAGGGCTTTGCTTTTAATGTGCTCTTTCACAAGCTTTTCTGCTATAGAACAGAATCCCTCTGACCTTCCCCATGACCAGTGGTGTTTTACAGCACATCAAAAAAATGATCTACGAAATCCAGTACCTTGTACGTGGGGATGCTACACCTCTGTCATACCAAGTCAGTGATTTTACGGTATCAGCCCACTAAGAACTTGTCAGAGCTCAGGTACGGGCTGCCAAAAATGATTATGCAGAAAGCTTTCATGCCTTTCCTCTAGGCCCAGAAAGAAGAAAATTCTCCTGACTGTAAAAGCATAATGTATTCTGCTTCCCTCTACATGAGTGCTTTTCAGATCTTCCTACTGTACCCATGTGATCTTGACCTTGTCACTTATTGATACATAAGTGACTGGCAAGTTCCAAGAATTATTGCCTCCTGACTCTTCTCTTCACTGCTATCCCACTGAATCAATTTTTCAGAACATCACTCCAACCAGAAAATTGATATCTTCAACCATTGTGAGTGTCAGTCATCATCGGAGAAAAGTTATTTGATAATCATCCCTTGCTACAGCAAGATGGAAGTGATAAAACAGAGTATACAGAAGGAACGCTGATGTTTCACTAGTAGATCCATTTTTACCCATCAGCAGATGAATGGTTAAAAGAAAATATAGTATACATACACAACGACCTGCCACTCACTAACAATGTAACGGAATAAGGACATGGAGATTTAAACAATATCACCAATGCATTCAAAAAGTAGAAGAAAACATTTTTCTCAAGTATAAATATATCATTTATGACAATTCAATCAAGCTCAGTAGTTAAAACATTTCAGACTCTTTCTACTTGTGTTTTAACAAATTTTATCTTGCGGCTTCTTTTTATTTTGTTTCATTGCTCATTGTGGATGTGAGGGGTATAGAGAGCAAAACAAGTTCCATAGACCATGTGAGCATGGGGTAGGGCAAAAGGCTGCAAAATATAGAAGGAAAATGAGAGTTTAATACCATGTTGCTTGACATTTTTGAAACCTTACTCTGCTTTTTGACTCATTCATTATATAAATATTTTACAGCAATAAGCGTCTGTTAAGTTCTGCAATAGGCAGTTGGGAATGCAAAGATAAACTATTGGTTTTTGCCATAAACATACTTATAATCTGGGAAAAGGAGGGATGGAAAAATTAGGAGGTAATTACTTGGAAAAATCAACTTATTCTCTAGCCCTTAGTTTCACCACCTGAATTAGACCAGTAAGTCCATGCAATGAACTATAATGAAAAATGCTGTAGTGATACTAATTTTAATTGACATAAAAGATAAATATCTGCGCCCAGGGGTTGCAGAGTCTTTGTGCAGAGAATTTAATTAAATCTGCCTCTAAAACATTCTTCCTTGATTTCAGGCCTTCACTTCTTTGGGGGACTTTGTCAACAGTAATTATAAATTCTCCCTACTTATCCTCTATGCTTAATAGAATTCAGTACCTCCACACCCATTCTACTCTTGTCCATAAACCTCTGCACTGTGGAGGAGGTTTTTTCTCATTACCTCATTGTTTAAATAATAATCATGAGTAGGACACTTCCGAAAGCCGGTGTGGATAGCTTTCAAAGAGTGACCTCGCACATATTTGCTTTTCTTCTGTGGAGAGCAGATTATATTGCATCTGATACCATTTGCTAATAGTGGTGTAATGTATGTTGGAAGAAAGAAATCCAAAAATATACGTAAGCCCTAAATTATTTTCAAGAAAAAAATTATAAATAGATCTCTTTCTGGGAAAAGACATTTTACTTTATTAGTCATCCTAATGGTTCTTGTTTTAGCAGATACATGAGATATCTAAACTCGTGGCTAAAAATATCAGAAAAGGAAAACTTAGTGGAGAAAGGAACATGGTTTGAAAAGAGGTAGGAGAGCAGGGGCTAGTTTTCACTTGCTTCTGAAGCCAAATTTGCCAAACCAAAAGAGCTTGTGGTTGTCAGTAAAGACAGACTCTGGACCGTGTGCTCGGTTTCAAAGGTGGCTTCATCCCAATCACAGAGCTGCCCCATGTGCTGTCTACACCTGGGATCCTCAGCAAGTCTCACCGCCTTCCACAGGCTCAGATTCACCTCTCCAGGAATGCGGTCTTAATATCTACTCCAAGAATTATACTGGTGACTAAATGAGAGAGTGTCAGTCCCACTTCATGAAGTATGCGCTTCAGTGGTGGTCACATCTACATTTGCAAGGATTTCTTCTTTCACACTTCCTTGACTCTCTCATCCAGTTTCATCCCTTCCTCTACTGTCTTTGTGCAGAAGGTTACCAAATCCTTTCTCCACCCCCTTCAATTCTCTCCCGACTTGCAGGTTGTTGAATATGTTCACCTGGAGAATATTCTCACTTTGAATTCAGCACATTGAAATGTGCCTCAGTGTATTCAGACCAAACCAGCTTTGCACCTCATAGTCAATTTTGCTGTGAGTGATATGATTTCCCTTTTAAGTCCAGAGAGGCCATGATATTGGAGTTACTTCAATGTCATCCTTCCATTCATTCATTCAACACATGTTTATTTTCCACACTCAACATCCACAGTGATAAATGGCCTAGACCTTGAGACCCAGGGTTTTTATTCTGCCACACAAACCATATCTGACTACTAGGTCCCATTCACTTTTCTCTTCCACTATGCCTCTACCAGCAAAAGTTTCTTTGTGGCTTCCACTTTTGGCTTTCCTTCCTCAACATTCCACAAATGATGGAATTAACCTTTCTAGTATTGCCTCCAATGCAGATATTTGTAGTTCTCCTATTCCTGGGAGGTCACTGATTCTGGTCTTTGTTTTACTTTATGGGAAAACAATATCAAAATCTCACTTAGCAATGAGATGTTTTGAAATTGAAAGTGTATTTATTTCCACTAGCTTTACTAAAAGTTTCTCAGTAGATGATTGTTAAATGCTTTTTACTGCTTATTTACATCTCTAAACAGATACGTCACAAATGTAATATTACATATATGTGTATATATGTATACTATATATATGATATTCAGAATATCATCTTGCTTGTATAAAAAATACAATATCATTTGGAAGTTTTGTATCATGTTCTATCTTTGTTTTTAAATAATTGTAAAGTTTAAATTAAAATTACCTATCTCTAGAGCCTTGAACATTGCATTACTCACTTTCTTGTTGCTGGAATAAAACACCCAACAAATGCAATCTAAAGCAGGAGAGGTGTATTGTGGCTCATGGTTTCAGTGGGTTCAGTCCATTGTTGACTGGCTCTAAGGCCAAAACAGCAGGGTGGAAGAGCAGGATTGGGAAAAACTGCTCTCCTCCTGATGCCCAGGAAGTAGAAATGGAAGGGAGGAGCTGAGGACTGAGGATGAGAATACACCCTTCTAGGTCACAGCACTAGAGAGTGCCTCCAACCAGGCCCCACCTTCTCAAAGCACACATGTAAGAGACATTATCAAAAACCCTGGCCGTGGGTCTCCATCTCCTGCAAACCAGTAAAATGTCTGCGAGATAGGAAAGAAAGAACAAAGACACAGAGACAGAGACTTGAGAGAAGAAGCTAGGTCTTGGGCTGATCTAAGCTGCTCTGGGCAGCAAAGACAAAGGACTGCCAGGCCATTATTCATTATAAGTGTGGGCAGGGGGAATCTCTACAGGCCTTGGGACTACTGCTGATGACAAGTCTCAGGCAGGCAAGACTGTAAGACTGTAGAATGAGGGCACAAGCGTATCTTTGCTGAAGAGAACAAATAGTTAATTCAGAGGGGGGAATTTAATTGGAGTGAGTTGACCTTGGCTGGGAGTGAAGTCAGCTGAGCTCTGCTACTTCCAATGTAACACAGCCAAATTATGGAGGGGTGAGAAGCTCGTGTCACTATAGCCTGCTAACACTGGGCAGAGGTGTCTGCTACACACATTCAGCCATGAGTGCATCAATAGATTAATGCACTGATGACTGTAGTGCCCTATGATCCAGTTATCTTTCAAAAGCCCCTCCCATGAATGCATGAGATTTTGGTGAGACATTTTAGATCTAACCTGTAGCAAACAATACACCATCCAAACTAGCTGAGATATGCAGAAAATGACATCCCAGAGATCTATTACCCACGAATAAAATTGTTTTAGGCCCTTTCCTAGTTGGTTCAATTCCTATATTCACTGAAGTTTCACACTTAACTATTTTTCTTTTCTACAGCTAGGTTGTGATTGATTTTTTTTCAGTACAAACAGCTGTAGATTAGGGAATTAATTAAGGGAAACCTAAAATACCTTCTTCACTTCACTTCACTTCACTTCCAAGGCCTGTTGTGCAGATGGAGGCAGCCCCAGGAAGGAGGTTATTTCTCCTAAGGGTGTGCAGAATATAACAAATAGTGTGATGAACCAGCCCGAGAGGTTTAGATCAAGAAAAACTGAGCCATCACCTAACAAATAAAGAACATTCAAAGACATCAAATGCACTTAACCTTCCAACTGAGAAACAAATATGTACGAAGTTTAAAAAATTAAAAACAAGAGTAAGTGAAAAGCAGAAACTACACTAAAATGCTGTCTGAAAATGATAATATAGAAGTAACACATTTAACAAATTTCTAATGCCACATGTGATACATACCCCTTAGTACTTTCATGAATTTCTTTGAGTATCACCTCACAAATATAGAGAAATTGAAAAAAATGTTTAAAAATACATTAAGACACAACTTGAGGGTGTTTTTTGGAGGCAGACCTGTTTTAAAGTAAATCTCTCTTTTTTGTCATTTGTAAAGTACACCTTAACATAAGTAGTATGTAAGTTTGTGGCCATTGTTTACTATCACTTAGGAGTAAATAAAATACTTTTACTTTAAAATACTTTTCCTTTTACTTTAAAATAATTTCTAGGATATAAATTCTAAAAATCATTCCTGTGACAGTCAGTCATTTCTTGCTTTTATCAATCCTAAAATGGCATTTCATATTTTTCTATCTTTGTTTTAATCGACATGTAATAGTTGTATATATTTCTGGGACACAGTGTGACATTTCAATGCACATATGCACCGTGTAGAGATCAGATCAAGGTAATTGGCAGATGGGGCCTCACCTCAAGCACGCCTCACATCTTTGCATTCAGAAATTCAGAATCTCTACCAGCTGTTTTGCAAGATGTGCTTACCTGTGAAGGCCGTCGTTTCTGACCATCTCCTGGGTCACACTTCTTCAATTCACGTCATGATCTTGCTTCCTAACTTATTTCCTGTGAAAATAATTTATGAGTTGATTAATATCTGCTTATACCATCTTATATTTATTTTACTTAACTTTGAGGGTAGGATCCATGGCTCATAGTTCACCTGTAAATCTGAAGCTTAAAAAAAAAAGAAAGCCCCAGCACCCAGCACCACATGAAAGAAAGAAAGGCAGAGAAAAAAGAGAAAAGAGGAGGTAGATAAATGTGAAGAAAATTTCTCATTCTCTTAAATCAAAACACTCCAGAGGCCTTCCAGTGCTACCTGATCATTTCCACAGTTGAAGTCCAAGTACACCCTTATTTAAAAATATCCAATGATTGATCTTTAGAGATGGCTTCGAGGACGCTGTGTGCTTGTCCTCTCCTTCCTCCGCTTCGTCTCTCTAAAGCCCAGCTCCCCCCATCCCTAACTTCTTGCAGGACCATGAATGAGCTATGTGCCCTCCCCAGTTTTGCTCTTTGCTTTCCATTTCTCCTCAAACTCTCCTACAGCTTCACTGGGATAATTGTTCACAGGCTTAGGAGTTACCATACCTGTCACCTCTTCCAGAATGTAAGAGAGGACTTTTCCCGCTTCACCCCCGTGAGGCCTCTAAAGAATCCCTGTATCTGAATTGCCCATGCATTTGCTTAATCTCCCACACCTGCCTGGAAAGCACAGGAGGAAGACTGGTACTTGCCATGAAAGAGGCCCTCACAAACACTTTGTGAATGGAATAATGAAGTGATGCATGCTTCAGCAAGCAAAGGGATGGGGGTGTCTCTGAGTCCCCACACTTAACCCCACATCCTTCTCTTCCCTCTGGTTGCAACTTCCAGCCTGTGTATGGTGTGCTTTGGATGTGGGATGAAGGGAATTTTGCTGATTTTCATCCCTAAAAGCTTTCTCTTGATGGACCGCAAGTTCCCTGGCAGTGAATTTGGAGTAAGCAAGGAGCCCGAGAGTTCTGTTCCCCAGAGCCAGGCCCACTGTCTACAGAGCTGCTTGGTCCTTCGTGCCTTTCTGAAACAAAGAAAGCCTGGTTTCTTTACTTCCTTCCTAACCACAGTTGTGCTTGCATCTGCAAGTTGCATCTGCATCTTACTTGGTGGTCCCCTTGCTTGCAGGGGTCACAGTGGCAGGAGCTGTCCATCCTCTGTCTGTCCTAGGGCCTCTGTATATTTGAGAATGTCAAAGTTCAACTTTCAAAAATTTAAGCATGTGTCCTGTATACCAATAGAGAATGGAGGTGTTGAAAGATTTTATTCAACTCATTGACTAGTGGTGGAACCAGTAAGATGGTAGTCCTGGATGAGAGAGAGAGACAGAGAAAGAGAGAGAGAGAGAAGTTCTATTCAAAACTGGTTAGCTTTCTACAGGACAACAAAAATCAGCATCTTTGGGAAGTATTTTTTACAACTAAACATAAATCGATAATGAATATGATCTTCCTGCTGCCCAAACTTATTCAGAGAGTAAACAGAAAAGTTAAGCACATTGAGTAAACATGGAGTAAGCTGGCTGAACAATAACCCAGTGTTTTTCCTTGTTTGTATGTTTTAAATAGTTTTTCTTAATAGCAGTTGTCATTTTTGAGAAATTAGTAAGAGTGCAGAGCCCTGGCTCCTAACATTAGAGTTAGCATTTCAGGGGGATCTCGGTCTCTCTGAAGCGCACTTATAGAGTTTCTAGTGGTTCCTCTCTTACAACTTTCCCATCACTGAGTCGTGATACCCCATACCCATGACTTACAGGAGGTGAGGTTTATTTTGGCTCACAGTCTGTAGCTCACAGTCAGTCCGTGGTCTTCTGGCTCCGGGGTGGGGTGGCGGGATGGAGAGACACAGCCCAAGAGAAGGAGCTCGTGGCATGGCAGGCAGGAAGCAGAGGGAGATCAGGGAAGAGGGAGGGAGACAGACCCTTGCAGGCCGTGTCTCAGTAACCCTGCCCCTCCAACAAGCCTTCACCTTCCAACATCACATGCAGCCATAAACTCATCCTTGGAATAATCCAGTGAGGAGTACCACACTCCACGATCCAATCACCTCCCCACAGCCTCACCTAAGAGTACATGAGGCTTTGGGGGGACATCTAGATATCTACTCTAAGGGTCCCTGACCCCCACGGTCCTGGTTTTCAATGGCTGAATCACAGGTTCAAAATAGGAGCCAAAGCCAGCATTTCCTTTCAAGGGCAACACACAGGGTAGTCATGACAAAGTGGCTTAAAGCACGGGTGGATTAGGTGGGTGAATGCCACTGGACTGTAGAGGGGTAGAGAAGTGGATGACTCTGCCACCTTTCTCAGCCAACTCCACTCAACAGCTGACCAGGCCAGCAGAGGCAGGAAGCCACTGGGCTGCAGCCCAAAGGCTCAGTGAGAAGTGCAGAGTTCTAGGTGAGGTAGGAAGGAAAGGGACCCTGGGGAGTCATAGTGCAGAGCCAGTAGAAGACTCTGTGACTGCTTCCATGTGCAGTGAAGACTCATAACTGTTTACTGTTATTTAATGCTGCTTTTTCTTATTTCTCAATAAACACTTTTGGCAACTATCAACAAGGAATAGCAGGTACATTTTCAATGTAAGTAAAAACTGGGCTTTCAGTTTCCGAGAGCCAGGGTGATTCATTCCTAACTTGCACGGGTCAGATGGTTTCTCCACGCTGACTGCCCCCAGAAGGGAGAGGACCCGGGGCACAGCCAGCCATTCACCCTGACCACCCAGGGAAAGGGCTACTCAGGAAGCTCAGGATTTGAGACTTGGCCCAAATATCATGTAATGGCTCTTGGGAAGGTCCATGCCCTCATCACCCAGGAAACACAGGGTTTCATTTGAATCAATGGCTTTTACTTAGATGAATTTCACTGACTTTTCTTACTATGGGATTTCCTCTTATGCATCTAAAATAAGCCAAGCAATGCCTTTGGTGCACTGGCTGCAGGATTCGTTAAGAGTTAAATAGCTTCAGTGTTCCCAGGGTGCAGCCTTCACGTCCTTAAAAAGGAAAGTGAGTTAATTCTGAGAATGTTTCTACATTTGCATCCACTTCTCAGGATCACAGGGAGGCTGCTGAAAATTATCCTCCCAATGGTGGCACATGAGTGTAAGTGCTACTTTAACATATTTTTAAATTTCGACACTGAAAATAATTTAACATATGCTATTTTGTTTGCTTGCTACTAATAATAATATATAACATGAATTTTGGTCAAGTACAGCATTATGGTAAAATAATATTTTTATCAAATTAAGGAAACAGTGAATTACATGGTGGCATATACATAATTTATAATTTCATCAAAATAAGCTTTAATATTAGATCATACATAGAATGATGACAAATATTTTGCTGTATGCATTCTTAGAAAGATAATCATCAACATTTTTGGACCAAGCTGGTCTGGAATAAAAATAGAAAATACTTTTTGGCATGGCTCTGCTGTGTTGCTGTCTGTCATGTCTCCTGAAGTTAAAGTCTTTGAAGAATCCCAGTTTTGCACCAAAAAATACTATTGAACTTTGGTAACATGATCCTTTATGTTTTGGTTGCCATTTTGTTCAGAATTGATAAAAAATCTCTCATCAGATTATTGAATTGTTGCATGCCAAAAATTGTGACCTTATGAAGCTTGCTGTAAATTGCAATAATTAAAAGCAACTTTTATTAATTGAAAGCTATTATAAATTGTTCCTAGAAAAGCAAGGGGTGAACCAAACAAATGAAGGAGTAAAAAGTTGAATGAATTCAAGATTTACGTTGGGCTTTCTGTACAGCCATGCACGAGGTTTTGACATTTCAAGCAACAAAGTTGTCCCAGCTTTATACCACCTCATGGTGTCACGGATATCTAAACCTGTGTTAAATACATTCTATAATATTGTCACAACAACAGAATTGCCCAATGATGAGTTTCTTAGACTATATCCCCTTCATAAAGCAACTCATGACTGTAATTGTATTTTGGAATAAATTGACAGTAAATATGATTTGTTAGAGTCTTATTTTTAATTGAGTAAGTTCACATTTTGTAATAAACTTAAGTGAATTGAGAAAGGTTGTAAATTTACAGCATCTAAATTTAATCCCTTTAAAAAGTATTCAAAAGAATTTTGGAAATACTTGCAGGATAAATGTATCTTAAGTGGACGTACATAGGAAACCATTTAGTCTGAAATATTTAAACATTTTAATGTGAAAATAAATCATAAGTGAGAATATTATCCTGTTAGAATAATTTAATTTGATCTTAGCAGCTACCTCAGCACCCTATAAAAACTGTATTTCATCATCTGAAAAAAAAAAAATCACAGTCAAAACATATTTCATCCCTTTGTCAGCTGAGATTTCCAAAGCAAATGGTGCTTCAGAAGCAACAAACACAATTAACGCCCAGATCCTGGCAACAGCATCTGCAATAAATGGAAGCAGGGCTTCTTGGAGAATTGGCTGAGTCCATGACTGACTCAGGAAGTACACACGATGAGGCTATCTCATCTTGGAGGCCAGAAAGCAAGGACATGTTAAATAGTAAAACAAAAATAAAAACAAAGCCCACTCTGGTGGAAGTAGATCAAAGGGTCACAGGAGCCAACAAAAAGGAGTTTTTGGTGGCTGAAATTAGAGTAGTTGGAGCAACACTATAATGTAGTATTGGAATATAACTCAGAGCATAACACAACCCTTAGACACATTGAAGCCTATATGAAGTGCTATGGTTTATATCTAGATGTCCTCCAAAGCCTAATCCACTCATAAGTGGGGCTTTGGGGAGGTGATTGGATAGTAGGGTGTGATACTTATCAGGGGATCAGTCCACTGATGAGTTTCTAGCTAAATGTGATGTTGGGAGGTGAGGTCTGGTGGGAAGAGGTGGTCATTGGGAGCGCTGCCTGGAAAGATCTCATTTTCTCCCTCTCCTCCCTTGATCTCTCTCTCTCTCTCTCTCTCTCTCTCTCTCTCTCTCTCTCTCCTTCCTGCCTGCTATGCAATGGACTGTTTTCTTCTGCCAGACCTCTTCACCATGCCTCAGAGCCAACCAATTATGGTCTGAAACCTCTACAAATTATGAGCCAAAATGAACCTTTCATCCTTTAGGTTGTGGGTGTTGGATATTGTGTCCCAGTGATAGGGAAAGTAACTAAAACATGAGAATGCACACATGCATACATACATACATACAGGAGCAAATGGTAAATCTCTCATACAGAAGAATTCCAAGTACTTTTGTGCAGAAACTCTGCTTTCAGGGAAGTGGAGCATGAGTCCTCACTCCTTCACTGCAGGATATGAAAGTGACTTCCCAGGAAAGAGCACAGCATGGAAAGGCAAGGGGGGGAATTAGCTTTGTAGTGAAGAAACCTGACAAACCCTGCTGGAGCCTGGCGCTCAAGGTCAACACCAGAAGTGGTGATACACACTGGTGTCATGTCACCTTAAGATGATACAAGAATAATATAACATGGGAAGGACTTCACCACGGTGGTCTTCCTCCCCCAGACACATAGCCCCCATCTAATCATGAGCAAAATACCAGGCATATTCAGGTAGAGAGATCTCAAAATACCTGACTGGTCCCCCTCAATGTCAAGAGCACAAAAGCAAGATTAAAATGTCACAGCTAAGGGAGCCCAAGGAGACAGGACAAGTGGATGGAGCCCAGCAGCCTCAATGAGACCCTCGAATAGACAAAAAATATTAAGGAATAATCAAGGCCAGGGCAATTTGAATAAGGTAATATGATACCAATATATCCATATTGATTCATTGTTTGTAACAAATATACTGTACCAGTGTAAGATAATTATACAGGAAATGGAGTAGGAACTCTGCACCATATTTTTGATGTGCCTATAATTCTAAACTTTTTGAAAAGTGAAAGCCTGCTTTTAAAGATAATAATAATCTTTCAAAATCGATGGGGAAATTAGATACTTCCACCACAAAGAACACCTGAGAAATTTCATGAACACCAAACCAGCACTCCAAACAATTCTAAGCAATAGCCTCAAAAAAGACAATGAAGGTCACAACTCCATGAGGCCCAACAGAGGGAAGCCACCAGGCAAGGCAAGAAACTAAAGGGAAAGGGGGAAAAATAAAAGATAAAAGAGCCAACAACAGTAAAACATCATGACAATGATGAGTCAATAGATATTAATTCTAACCATCAATGTTAATGGCCTCAATTCACCAATCAAAAGAAATAGACCGGCAGAATGGATTAAGAAGCAAAATCCAACAATGTGCTGTATACAAGAAACACACCTAACTCAGAAACAAATTCATAGGTTGAGAGTAAAAGGATGGAAAGTAGTTCTCCAAGGGACAGGAACCAGGAAAAAAGCAGGGGTAGCAATCTTATTTGCGTACAAAATAGATTTCAAACCAAAACTAATTAAGAGAGACAAAGATGGTCACTATATCCTTTTGAAGGGAACAATCCGAAAGGAAGAGATCACAATTCTAAATATATATGTACCAAATATGAATGCCCCCAACTACACAAAACAAATATTGATGGACATGAAAAACCAAATAAGCACTAACACAATTGTAGTGGGGGACCTCAATACCCCACTATCACAAATAGACAGATCATCTAGACAAAAAGTGGACAATGAGATTCTAGAACTGAACCAAACTATTGAACAAATGGACTTAATAGATGTTTACAGAGTGTTCCACCCACACAATCAGAATACACATTCTTTTCAGCTGCACATGGGTCATTCTACAAAATAGGCCACATGCTAGCTCATAGGACATATCTAAGTAAATGTGAAAGAACTGAAGTTATCCCCTGTATATCATCAGACCATAGTGCAATAAAATTGGAGGTCAATAACATAAACTGCAAAACTCCCACAAACACATGGAAACTGAACAACACCCTCTTCAACAACCAATGGGTCACAGAGGAAATTAAAGAAGAAATTAGACAGTTTCTACAAGTACATGACAATGCCAGTACAACATACAGGAATCTGTGGGACACAATGAAAGCAGTCTTATGAGGGAAATTCATACCAGTGAATGCCCATATTAGGAAAACAGAGAGAATTCAGATAAATAACCTAATGCAGAATCTCAAGCTCCTAGAAAAAGAAGAGCATAACAAACCCAAAGTGCATACAAGAGGGGAAATTATCAAGATCAGAGCAGAAATCAATGTAATGGAGACTAAGAGAATGATACAAAAAAATAATGAATCAAAGAGTTGTTTTTTTTGAAAGAATAAATAAAATTGATAAGCCTTTAGCCAACCTTATCAAAAAAGGAAAGAAAAGGCTCAAATCCATGCAATTAAGAATGAAAAAAGGTAAAGTCACAGCACACCAGGCAGAAATCCAGAGGATCATCAATATCTACTTTGAGAAACTGTACTCTAATAAAGTGGAAAATACAGAAGAAATGGACAGATTCCTAGATACATATGAATTGCCAAAGTTAAATGAAGAAGATATAGAAATTATAAACACCCCAATTACAATGAGTGAAAGTAAATATATAATAAAAAATTTACCAACAAAGAAAAGCCCAGGTCCTGATGGTTTCACTGCCGAATTCTACAAGACATTTAAAGAAGAACTATCACCATTACTCTTTAAATTCATCAAAAAAATTGAAAGAAAAGCAAGGCTTCCAAATTCATTCCTGGAAGCAAGTGTTGCTTTGATTCCTAAACCAGGGAAAGACCTAACCCAAAAAGAGAACTACAGACCAATCTCCCTAATGAACATAGATGCAAAAATCCTCAACAAGATACTGGCAAGCAGAATACAGAGGGTCATCAAGAAGATCATACACCCTGACCAAGTCAGATTTATCCCAGGGATGCAAGGATGGTTCAACATTCGTACATCAATAAATGTAATACACCATATTAACAGAGTCAAGGACAAAAACCATATGATCATCTCAATAGATGCAGAAAAGGCATTTGACAAAATCCAACATCTACTCATGATAAAAATGCTACAGAAAATTGGAATAGAAGGCTTTTATCTCAACCTGATTAAGTCTGTCTATGGAAAACCATCAGCCAACATCATACTAAATGGTCAAAAACTGAAAATGTTCATGCTAAAATCAGGAATAAGACAAGGATGCCCACTGTCACCACTCCTGTTCAATATAGTTCTGGAAACATTAACCACAGCAATTGGAAAAGAGAAAGAAATAAAAAGAATAAAGATAGGAAAGGAAGAAGTTAAACTGTCATTATTTGCTGATGATATGATACTTTATATAGAAGACCCAAAAAACTCAGCCAAAAGACTTATAGAACTAATTGACAGATTCAGTAGAGTAGCTGGATATAAGGTCAACTCTCAAAAAACAATAGCCTTCTTATACACAAATAGCAGACTCACTGAGAGAGAAATTAGGGAAACAATTCCTTTGACAGTAGCATCCAAAAAAATGAAATATCTAGGAATCAACCTAACAAAGGAAGCAAAAGACCTCTACACTGAAAACTATAGCACTCTGAAAAATGAGAAAAAGGAGGATATAAGAAAATGGAAAGACATCCCTCTTTCCTGGGTAGGAAGAACCAGTATCATGAAAATGGCCATACTCCCAAAACTACTATATAGATTTAATGCAATTCTGATTAAAATTCCAACAATATACTTCACAGAACTAGAGAAAAGAATCCAAAAATTCATTTGGAACCAGAAGAAACCTAGAATATCAATAGCAATTATAGGCATCAGAGACATGGCTAAGGGTATTACAATCCCCAAATTGAAACTATACTACAAAGCTACTGTGAAAAGGATGGTACTGGCAAAGAAACAGACCTGAGGATCAGTGGACTAGATTAGAAGATGCAGAAATAACACCAGACACACTCAGCCATCTTGTCTTCGGTAAAGGAGCCAAACACCCTCACTGGAGGAAAGAGAGCCTCTTTAATAAATGGTGCTGGAAAAATTGAGTTTCAACTTGCCAAAGATTAAAACTAAACCTATATCTCTCGCCATGCACTAAACTAAAATCAACATGGATTAAAGATCTAAATATTAAAATAGAAACACTAAACTTGCTGGAAGATAAGTTAGGTAGAACTCTAGAAGACATTGGCATAGGAAAAGACTTTGTGAATAAATCCTCAGTGGCACAGGAACTAGCACAAAGAATCAACAACTGGGATCTCATCTTATTAAAAAGCTTCTGCACTGCAAGGGAAACCACCAACAGAGCTAAGAGATAACCTACAATGTGGGAAAAAAATTTTAGCAGCTGTACCTCAGACAAATGTCTACTATCTAGACTATATGAAGAATTGAAAAAATCAGACCTCCCAAATTCAAAGATTCAATTCAAAAATGGGCATCTGAAATGAACAGATATTACTCAGACAAAGAAGTTAAAAGCAGCAAATAAATATATGAAAAAATGTTCAACATCACTGGTCATTTGAGAGATGCAGATGAAAACAACACTGAGATTCCACTTCACCCCAGAAAGAGTGGCTGCTATCAAGAAATCAACCAGTAACTAATGCTGGCGGGGCTGTGGGGAGAAAGGAACCCTTCTCCATTGTTGGTGAGAGTGCAGACTGGTGCAACCACTGTGGAAATCAGTATGGAGATACCTCAAAGAACTTGGGCCAGAGGTCCCATTTGACCAGCTATTCCCATACTGGGAATTAAAAGAATCATACCACAGTGATATATGTGCACCCATGTTCATGGTAGCACAGTCTGTAATAGCTAAAGCTTGGAAACAGCCCAAGTGCCCATCAACTGGAAACTGGATAAAGAAGATGTGTTTTTTAATAAAATGGAGTACTACTCAGCCATAAAGAATGAGAAACTAGAGTCATTTATAGCTAAATGGGTGCATATTGAGGCCATACTCTTAAGTGAAATAAATAGGACACACGTGTGTAAATACCAAATAGTTTCTCTAGTGTGAGAAACTGAAAGTGTAAATAAGGATTAAAATGATTAAAATGAATAATTGATAATTTGAAATATTAAGAAGAGGTCCGTGGGTAGGGATGGTAGGAGGGGAAGGGGAAAGGAAAGGAGAGGAAAAATTATGAGAAAAGAAAAAAATGGAAATGAAATCTATGTAAATTAGGAAGTGGAGTGGAGTGAAGAGTGCACAGGTAATGGGGAAAAAATAAAAACCAAGATCCATCATGTACTTGTATATGGTATTGTATACTTAAGATGTACCAATAAAAGGATTTTTTAAAAGATAATAAAAGCATGTATATGAAGTGAGTGCTCATGTCCTCAGCAACCTTTTGGTCTCAGAAGACTCATGCAAGCTGAGGCTATTTCCCCAGTCCTTGGGCCAAAGGGTCTGTCATGTGTATTCATTTGTGGATTATTTCTTGATGTGTTTTCACTCAATCTGTATCAGAATTTTGCCTCAGGAAATAACCTTGAATCTGGAAAATGCAAGAGCATGTTATGATTCTGAGCTTTCTATACCTCCTCAAGAAGTAGATACTTCAATTTTTTTAAAAAAATGTGAACTACAAAAACAGTCAATCTCAAATTTAGTCATCTTAAAATGAAACTTTGGAAAATATTGCGGGAAATTTTATTTTAAGAATTAAAATAACGCTATATTAAGAGAATGCCTTCTGACATCCATGCCAGTAACAGTTTTACACATCACTGAAGATTTTTTCCCTTCTCTTGCAAATTACTTCTGCTGAATACTCTCTTGATTTTAATGAAATATATTCAAAGAGTGGGCAGAATCTCATATAGAAATTTATACATTTTGTGGATATTTCAGGAAAATATGCTTATGCACATTTCCCTATTATGTAAAATGATGAATGCTTAATAAATATTATTGTATCCATTTTGTTTCCATTTAAGTCATCTTATCTGATACCTCTTAACTCTTCCTACTCCAAATGAATATATTCCCATTTCTGATTTTCTTGAACACCGAGAAGCCTAAGTATTTTAGCATAAGTATTTTCAGGCGTGGCTTTTGTGTCTTCCTTCAGAGGTATCTCCTATAATACTATGTCATTAACTGCTGCCATTTCTTCCTGGGAAGTATAGGTGTGCACAGTCTGTCCTTCTAGTTGTATTTTTTCTTGAATCTCACTCAGCTTCTTGATACTCTTTTTTGGATCACTGAAAAATCATCTTTGCACCTTTAAGTGATTTGGTGTTGGTCATCTTTAAAGTTAAAAGTCATGGACCACACAGTGCAGTGTATTTCAGCAAGACTAAGCCCAGGAGGAGGGCTGAAATCACCAGAAGGACCCAGAAATGGTAAAATCACAGTTAATAAAATGATCTCACTGTAAGATAAATCTAAAGATGCTGCACTAGGTAAAGACTATCCAACGCCAAACACCAAGTGGTCTTGTATGAAAAATCTGTAGAAACAGAGAGGAGCAGAAATTGCTCCTGGGGTTGGAGGTGGAACAGAGACTTGCTAGAAATGAATATCGTGGATCTCATTAGAGAGTGATGAAAATGTTCTAAATCTGGATTATGGTAATGTTTGCATAACTCTGTAAATTTACTAAAATGCATTGAATTATGCCTCCAAAGGGTGAATTTTATGGTATGCAAATTATGCCTCATAAAGCTGTTTTTAAAAGTGATGTTCATCAAGATGCCAGCGCAGGCAGACGAACCAGGGGCTTGGCTTCCTCTTGAGGAATCTCTACACTTGGGAGTCGGTGCAGTTGCACTCTGCTTCTAAGAAGCAGGCCCGCACTTTACAGGAGCAAACTGCAAATATGTGTGGGCCCGAGCACATGACAGAAAGTGCTAAGGCCTCCGCGAGGAATGAGCTCTGCAGCGAACCTCAGAAATTATTCTGGCTCTTGTAATTACTGTCGCTTCTATGCAGCTGTTGCCCCTTCGCTCCTATCATTGCTATTTGACAACTTAAAGAAATAACTCCTTAAGTTTCTTCTCTCCGGAGTTCAATGTCAGCGAGAGGTTTGGATGCTTCCTTTCAGCAACACAAAGTTCTTTTCTTCTTGCATGAGGGACTACTGAGTTCAAGCAATTGGTTGTACAAAAAGCTATGAAAATTTGGTATTTCCAGCTGAACTGAGGCTCCTAACCTCTGAATAAATAAAGGGCATTGATGGACTAAAAATCAATAAAGAAAAAAAAATACAAGGAAAGGCTTTGCCACAAGCCGGGTGCTCTTTAGCAACCTTTAATTTCAGGATATTTAAGGAAAGCATTCATGAACTGGAGACAAGGGTATTATTCGCTTCTCTGTAGTGTTGGGGAAAGGATCAGAAAGGAGCTAGTTAATAAAAAAATGAAACCAAAGTAAAAAGTCCAGCAATGCGAAATTGAACATATCAACCATGAAATTGTGTTAATTTGATAATTAAAGTGTCTTAGTTCAAATGTAGATCCTGGACGCTTAGGCAATGGTGACAAAATAATTAGGAATGAAGGCATATTACACACACATTAAGAGCTGAAAGGGATAAAGCATGGGGTTCCCTTCCAGAAAATGCTTTTTGAAGAGAACAGAGCAATTATGCAGAGAGGGTTCTTATTTCCTCACCCCACTCTGAGTGGGTGAGGGAGAGGGACGGGGCCTTTCCAGCCCAGTGGAGTTCCGAAGGTCGCAGGAAGCAGCAGAAACAAGAGCCATGGCAGCAGGCTGTGACGAGCAGCCCGGGAGAGAGACACCGCTGAAGCCTGCCTCTGGCCTCTACCTGCTCACTGAATGTTACCATCCTCTCTGCTTTGATTCTTTCTTTCACCTCCATCCTTTCACATCTATCTCCTTTAAGATTTTCTCCAGTCTACGTGCGGATTTCACCCCCACTGTTTTCCTCCTCCTCATAAAACTGTTCATCAAGGCGAGAAAGCCCTAGAGGAACATGGCAAGGAAAGGTTTCATCTTGGTGCCGAATGCAGGGGGTGGCGTGGGGAAAGGGAGGCCCACGTGTCCTGTCTTCATGGTGGTGACGTGGTGGTGACCTAGGAGAGGGGCAGGCGCTGATGGCTTTCCCCAAGCAGAGCCTCATCTCCACACAACTGCTGGGGGAACTGATTTTGTACAGTTTGGGCTGGGTAATTAGGTTGTCTTGCTTAGTCTCTTTCCCAGGAGGTGTTCAAAGTTTTCTTCTATAACCGTAATACAGAGATAAGCCAGTGGCCCATGTTTTTTTTTAAAGTAGGTGTTTTAACACAGCTTACAGGAGTAGAAAGGACATGGGCCCACTTCCTGCCAGGCCCTTCTCCATGTGCAAAGCATCCTGGGAATTCAGGATACTACTGAATTTGAAAGAGGAGAAAAAGGTGACTACGGGTTATAATGTTATCTGATGTATCAAAGCACTATTCCCAAGGCATTTTACAACCTCAAAACAATTTCCCCATTTATTACCACTCACCAATCCCTGCTGTAAAGATGTTCATTCTTATTCTTATTTTTGTTTCTGTCACATGTGAGGAAACTGAAGGTTAGTAATTTCTGCCGGATCATTTAGACAGTTCCTTTTTAGACCTCAAAACATCAAGGCCCTCACTTTTTAAAAGGGGAACAGACATCCAGAGAAATTAAGTCTCTTTCCCAAGTCCACACTATGAAGTAGGGACAAAATAGAAATCAGAATTCAGACCTTCCGGAGAGTTCTCTGGCCACTCGCTCGAGATGCAGATTTATTTATCACCACAGTGATCTAATCAGCAAGGAGATGCAAGTATTTTGAACATGTTATAACTAGGTAATAAACCAGGTAGAAAACTGTTACTTACAGCCTGATTGGATGTTGGTAAGGCCAGTCCGGGACATAGTGCAACTATGAGCAGAAGCATTAGAGGCACAACTCACACTTCAGCCTAGTCCGTGTGAGGCAACACCAATATTTGAGCACAACCCTCAAATGATTATTAGCATAAAAACTACAGATTCTTCATAAGAGATCTCAAAGGAGATCTTACCACTCCTCTCCTGCCTTTCTTATTTATGGCCACTGCTGAACACGCTCAGGGCTCCCTTCCTCATTTCATCCTCTTCTCAATTAAAAGTGTCTTATATCAAAGAAGAATGCCTTGAAAATCATCCCTCGTGTTTTCAGGTTTTATTCTCACATGTTGCTGAGGGAGAGGGGATGGACTCCTATCCTATTCTCTTGTCACTGTCCCCGGGATGTGGATGGAGATCCCAAGGTGACTCCCACCACATATGCACGTCCTCTCCACTTCCCCATAACCAGCCTCGGTATCCAGGTGTTTTATTTCTATGGTGCTTCCCAAACAAAGCCTATGCTCCATTGCCTCTTCAAGGCTGGTTTCCTAAGAAAATAGTTCTTTGTGACTTTTCCTCAGACAAGTTATCCGGTCTCCTTGCGCCTCAGTTTCCTCTTGTGGAAGCACACTAGCAATAGCATCTACCTTGAAGACTTGTTATGAAGACTAAAGGGGTCAATGTGCAAAGACCTCCAGTCAGGCCCTAGAACATCTGTTTTCCATTTTTCCCTGCAAAAACGCTGAAGTTGTCAATTACCTTCTGTGAACCTGGGAGGCCTTCGAGGAACGACCTCTGTAGCCACTGACACTGGGCAGATAATACGGAGCCATCTGTTCCCGTTACCCCAGGTGTGCCCACCTGCTAGCCTCCCATCCCACAGAAGTGGGCGTGACCTCAGGTTCCACCCCTTCGACCTCAGCACTGCATCTGAGATGCTAGGAGATTCGGATGCTAGTGTTTGGAGCCAGGGTTCCTTCGAAATAGTTAACATCTGAGGACTTATCTTTATGGAAATGAATGCTCTCACTGTTTTATTCATTAATATTTTAATATGTTTATGATGAGACTCAACCCAAACCAATTTCCAAATCAAATCTGTCCCTCGGTAATTTGATTTGTAGGAACGGAGAACGAAAGTATTACCAACAGGGTACTTGGAATGAAATTATAATTAATTAGGCATATAAATCCACTCACTAATTTTGGATGAGTAATTAGATGACTAATTATGTTGAAAACAGAACTGTGTGCTTAATGAGATGACCATGAACAAAAACCCCCTTAGAGAACTTTTTGTGTTACTGAAACTTAGGCAATGTGGGTGGAAGAAACAGGGTCACTTGTTGCACAAAGATGACATAAAGAGGTGACATTGGAGCTGCTTACACACGCATCTCCTTTACACCTCCACAGCCAAGGCCTCTTTCTTAAAACATACGCCCCATGATTATCCTCTGCAGATGTATTAAAATTCCACCCCCTTTCCATTCTCATCTTGTGTACACACACACACATGCGCGCGCACACACACACGGATCCTCCCACCACCTAAATCCTAATTATTTCTACTCAAGTGTGGGATATCCACAGTGACAAATTAAGCAAGAGAAATAATACATTGATTGGCCCAAGATAAATCTTAATCCATCCTGGAGAAATATCTGAAGTGGCAGGTTGGCCTTTGAAAAGGCTCTGGCTGTCAGGAGCCTGCTGGAATGGTAGCCCCTGGATGCATTCTCAGTTCCGCTGTAGGCAGATGGTTCTAACTAGCACCTACTTGGCAGAAAGCTACACTCAGGATTTCTGGTTTTAAGTTCAAACCAATATTTCATAGCAATTGTGTTGTCAGAATTCAGGTCAGGAAGATGGCAGATGTTCATTTAAAACAGAGAAGCCAAAACAAACTTCACTTTTTCTTTTTTTATCAGTGAGCCAGTAGCTCCACACAGATTCTGAACCAAAATAAGCTGTAAGTGGGTTAGAGACACTCAGAGTGGATGAGGCTTTCTTAAGGAATCTGCTATCTGGTAGAGTCCAAGAAAATTCCAAAGTCCGGCCACCTGATGGCTTGGGAGAGTAGTGGCTACCGTGGGTGAGAAAATCACATTGTCATTTTGCTTTCAATTAAAGAGCAAGGTGGAAATTAAAATGATCATCCAAGAGTGCAGGAAAATGCTTTCCCTTCTTGTCCACATCACGCAGTGAGTGCAAACCAGAGCCCGGAAAAGAGTTGGACATTTTGGTCTGACCTTTTTTTCCTCAGACTTTAAAACCATTCTCCTTTCAGAAAGTGCTTTTGTGCAAGAAGTTGAGTCTCCATACCTGGAATCTAAGTAAAGTCAAACCTACTCTGCAGTTGAGATCATTTTATTTCAAAGGCAAAACTTAGGAAAGAGCTCATGCACTTCCAAAGTACAGTGTGAGTGGGATTCGTGCACCTGCAGCTGGCTTTGCCCTTGCCCCCTCTTCCATTTGCTTGGCAAAGAAAGGCCTGTATTGAACACCATCCGGATACAGATTTCTATCTTTACAGAGAGCCTCACCTCTAAAGAAAACCACTTTGAATTGGAATTTATCTTAAGCATATTCTTCAGGGTACTATCTACTGAGATAATGACGTTTTCACACCAAACAATTATTAAAACATTATCTGCCATGTTCTTCACATCAGTCACCAGTCATTTAACCAGTGTTTGAAGATTATCTAGGGGAATTACTTGTTTGATCAATAGTTTGTTTCTCTGTCCAATAAGCAGGAGAGCCTCCAGTTCCTTCTAAGACTCCTGTGTTGACTGAACATTTCCTCTGAGATTGACCTTCAAGGCCACGGTTCTGAGGTCTGCTGTGAGACACTCTTATCTGTGCCGCCTTTTATTTCGATGATTTTCCTGACCCTTTTCTTGCCCAAGAATGCTTTTCAGAATGTGGGCTCTCTCCCTGAGGATATTGAGATGTTATTTGCTTTAGATTAGGTATGTGGGAAGGTCTCTCCCAAGGAGACAGATCCCACTTCTGCCTCCTGCTAGGAAGACCTGGCCATGGCCCGAGAGGTGTTGCCCGGTACGTAGGGGTGACTTGGGGAAGCCTGTGGAAACAGGTCAAATGTGGAAATTCACACAACAAAATGGTAAGAATAATTTTAGCCTGCTCACTTTCCTGATAACACTTCCCCAAGCCTGCTGCACTCTTCTTTAGTTGTTAGGAAACTTAGCAACTCTTCCCACTTCCAGAAGGGCAGATGTTGCTTCCATTCTAAATAGGAGCCTTGTGAAAAATAAAATAAAATAAATAAACTGATGCTCTCCTAGAGGCTGAAAATGTGAATTAGATGAATAAATTCAGAGTAGATACATACATTTGTTTTTCAAAGTGGTTTGATTTAAGAGCTGCCAACAGGCACATTTTCAAGAGTCTGGAATATATTGTCTAGAACACCTGAGTCTGCCCAAGTACTGAACCCACCAGGTAACCACAGTAGGAGAACTTGATGTTGAAACATTTTTTTAGTCTAGTTCGCCAGTACTCAGCTAAACGGCTTTCCATGTGTCAAGAATTTTGCACACACTTTTAAACTCATACAATTCCATTGAGGTAAGGTAAAAACTTCATTGAGAGTCTGATATGTATTGACCATATGGTTAACAAAAATAATCAGTTTAGGATAAAGAAGCAGTAATTGGCAATTTATTATTCATCCGGTTATTACTTTTGGGCTTTGAATGTGTTCAGTTATGTAAATCATATAGTGTGCATATATGTGTGTTTGTCTGTGTGTTTCTGGATTGTTCCTGTGTGTGTACATAGACATGTGTACATGTGTGTGTTCCATGTTTGGAAAGGTATATGCTAAGACATTTATAATTCACGTGTCTGTTTTTAAATTCAAAGCAAAAAAGTTTTTTTTTAAACTGCTGAATTTCATTTAACACTTTCTAGACCTGACTCTATGTGCTGCTAATTATAGGGTTCTATTTGGTCATAAAATTTACACTGAGAAATCAATTTCTCTAGCTCTTTTGTTATAGCCCAGTACACATTTTGCCAAAATAAATGGATAAGCACATACTTTATATTGTCCTCTTAAACCAACTATCTGAGAGAGCTATATTTGTTTGACCTGTTAATATCTACTCTGTGGTCTTTGTTGAAAGGATATAAATGTATATTGGCTGCAGGAATTCCTGTTGCCACAGAGTTACTTCTGCCCATAAAGTTTCGTGATTTCGAATGCAAAGTAAGTTTCCACTGCTCTTTGTTTTTATGAACATCCACTGAAGCCAGCTCTTGAGCTACAGTGGAATTCCTCTGGCAAGTTACATTTCAATACACATTCATAAAAGGTGTGAGCTTCAAGAAAACAAATGGAAAGAAGAAAAGATAAGGATATCACACTTTGTCTTTTACCAAAAGTTTTCAGACATGCTTGGTTGTGAAGTTTATTGCTTCTAAAATCATGAAAACTCAGATTACATTGACTTTATTGTGCTTTATTGCTTTACAGTTTATGGGGATATGATAAAGGACCATGAAACTAGAAATGGGTACATTCTTTGTGGTCATTTATTAACTGTTCCCCAATTAGCGGAACACAGACCTCAGAGGCTAGGATGTAGAAAGTAGGTGGCAGATCAACAAAGATAGAGCCGCCTCGCCGCTGCACTGCTGGGCAGGGGAGGAGTGCTGGGTGACAGACACTGCGGGAAATGCCACCCAAAACCAAGACGCCAGGAATTCTCACAAAATGAGAACAATTGTAAGTAAATAGCTACGAACTACAACCACTCACGAATTGAGCTCTTTGGGGAGCTCTTGCCAATCTCATGCTAAAGATCGAGAAGGAGAGGGAAAATGTTAGACAAGGCTCCCGAATTCTTCCCCATCAGTGTTCAGAGGAGAAAGAGCATCAGCCACACTGTCTTGCTTCAGGGTGTCCCACCCCTGACCGAACACAAAACCATGAGGAGCACTTGGTCCAGGGCCAAGGGGAAGCTTGCAGGGCTCTCCCCCAAGAAGGTGGAGGTGTGATTACTTCAAGCTGACTGCTCACCCCTTCCCCTTGGGCATCAGCACACAGAGCGGTGCCACAGGTGGCCAAGCACCTGGCTCCCCACCCCGCCGGCCCTGAGCCTGCCATGCCCCTCGGGAGCCTCCTGCCCTGCCCAGCAGGCCAGGTGAGGAGGAAAGCTACGAACAAACTTCAGAACTTGAACGCTTCCCCCCACACCAGGTGCTACATAACTAATACCATCCCGGAGTAGATCTAAGGTACCCATTTTTCAACAGGAATTCTTCAAAGCATCTGTATGTAATGTTACATCTGAAAGTTAAGACAAAAAAATTCTGCACTTTGTGGATGTATTTAAAGTCCATAAAAGCATATGTTCATAAAAGGGAATGCCAACCCTCAATCGTAATCTGCTGAAATGCAAATAAATAAGCTTCCCTATCTCAAATAACAATTTTAATTATGCTTTATCAAAGCAGCAACAGTAAAATTATATGCATACAAGATCAGCTTACTATCCAGTGTGATCTTAACCAAAAAAATGTGAAAGGGCATGAAATAACAGGGCTATAGTATGGGAGTATGAATCACTCATTGTCGGTCAACGTTGTAGGTAAAGGAATTATTAAGAAAATGCTGAAAACAAGTCAAGGAAAAGTGTGAAATCAATTTATTCTTGGACAAGAAATAAATGATGTAGATGAAGTTAGATATGTCTTCCAAGAGGACTTAGAATGTTGGAAAGCATGAAGTTCCTACTCCCAAAGAAGCAAATAATTCAGGAAAAATTAACACACAAGTGATAAAAGGAAAAAGAGGATTACAAGTCAGAAGACTGTTACCTGATCCGAGGAGAACAGCAACTGTTAACTGATAATTAATTACATAGAATAATAATTCACACTGTTACTGACATTATGGTATTTGTGTCTTTAAGATCAACCATGGTACTGTCATTTGCAAAGGTGTCCTTTATAAAATTGGTGTACAAATTCTACCACCAGTTAGCTGTGAGCAGCAAAGCAGCCTTTATGTTCCCATTTTACATATAAGGACTTTGAGGACAGCAGAAGTGTGGCAGCTGTATTACATAATTCCAGAAGGCTCCACTCCTGTGGTAGCCAATGGGTGACCTTCCTAAGATGGCAGAGCTGGGTTTGTTGGCAGGGCTGCTGAAGGAATATGGGAATTGGAGTCAGATGAACATGGACTAGCTCAGTCAGCTTGCCCATGATATTTGGCTTCATCATCATTTACATCCTTTGTGGCCTCAGTGCCCAATAAGAAGCATGATCTATGATACATCTTCATACATTTGTTGGGAGAGTTAATGAAGTATTTATATCACTTAGTATAAAATAGCCATTCAATAAACAGTTGCAGTTACCTGAATACTAGGCATTTGTAGGAAAATGGATGCACCTCGAAACCATAATGCTAAGTGAAATAAATCAGACACACAAGCTTAAATATTGCATGGTTTCTCTTAGATGAGAAACTCAAAGTATAAAGAGCAAAATAAAAGTCAGATAAGAGGAAGTTGGGAGATCTCTTTCAAATGGGAACGGAACCAAGAGATGAAGGGAGAGAAGGGAGCGAAGGAAGGGAGAAGGGACTAAAGCAAGAGAGAATCAAGGAAAAAATGGAAACATAGCTCTTGCTGATGGGAACAAGGGTTTGAAGGAGCAGGGAGGGATGGAAAGGGAAGGAAAAAAACAAGAATTAAGATGTGTTTTATACATGTACAAACTCCCCACAATAAAAGTAATCACTATGAACTGCAAACACGTGCTACAGAATGCATATATCTCCCATGTATTTTGAGTTCCAGGTAAGAACTCCTTCTAATACTTTATCCTTCTAATTTTTTAATGTGTAGAAATTCCATATAGACATTTCATTTCATCTAAACAGATTTTTTTCTATATAACTATCTTATACTGTCTTACAAACCAAAAAAAATGACAATTTCTTCTTCAGTATTTACATAGCAACCCTTGGGGAGGGGACTTAGATTAATTTTATTACCTCAAGTCACCTAATTGTGGGTTATCAAAATGTAATCAAATGTTATCAAAAGTAACCTTTGCAACAAACATCTGACTCGGTCTTTTCAGGATGATGTAATGATAATGATGCTTTAGCATTACTTAGCTTCTTTACATATAATATGCTTTAACTGAAGGAGGTTAATGATAATAAAGTAGAAAATAATAAGAAAGTCACCTCTCAGTAGTGAAAAGCAAGACTCATTATTGGCATGGGGAAGAAGGAAGGCTCATCTTTAAAATGTGGCTCTCAGCTTTGATGGTGTAAGTTTTCAGTGGCTAATCTGTTCCAAAAGAAGCTCAATCAGATGAAAAAGCACTCAAGATGTGTCTGATTAAAAAGTCTCAGCAGCTTAATCCATCAGTGAGTATTTAGGGTATTTCTGATATACCCACAAAAACTTTCCAGATTTTGCACTACATCCTCTTCCCTAAAAAGCACAGGATTTCCATTCATTCATATTTTTTGCCTTTATTCTTGTATTCCTTTAGTCAGTCAACAAATGTGTACTGAGGGAATACTGATAACAATCTGTACCAGGTGCTGTAGGGACAGGTTCTGGCTCTGAAGGGATTTAACATTCTTGTAAGTTAGGATGACACACATCCAGGTGCAAAGAGCATCATGGAAGTAACAAAAAGGCTCAGCTAGAGGGGAAAGCACTTCCAGTCTTGTGGGGAAGCAGCAGGTGTTGGAAGTGGGGCACCCTGCATGGCAGGACAGCTCCGGCAATGTTAAGGGAACCTGTTGCAGTGTGCATTCCCCTAAGCTCTTGTGCTAGAGGCTTCGATTCTAGCTGGGGAGTGGGGGAAGTGACCGGATCTGGAAGGCTCTGATTTCATCGGTGGGTTAATCCATTCGTGGGATCACAATGTAATGACCTTTTAGGGAGGTGATGGGAAGAAGACGCGGAGCCTAGCTGAAGGGGTGGGTTCTGGGGCAGGACCCTGGGAACTGCATCTTGTCCGGGCCCCTTGCTCCTGGCCCCTCTCCCCACCCTGCTTCCTGGCTGCTGTGAGGTGAGCAGCTTTCCCTCATCACACCCTTCTGCCAGGTTGGTTCTGCCTTGCCACAGGTCCAAAAGAAACAGAGCCAGCAGGCCATGGACTGAAACCTCCAAAACCATGAGCCCAAATTAATGTTTCCTCCTGTAAGTTGTTTCTCACAGGTATTTGGCCACAGCAATGCAAGGCTAAGAGAGCCATGCCATGGGGAACAGGAAATGAGGTTATGGAAGTTTTGTGAATAGATTTTAGACATGCTTGTTATCAGTCACTCCCTTTGCCAGTATTTTCAGTTCCATATGCATGCCTAGCACTGCACTGTGTACTGGCAGTAAAAACTGCATTGAGCGCAAGTAATTCCCTGTCTCCATAGAATCCACATTCTCTGTGGGAAGAAGGCAAGGAGACAATGAAATAAATACCATAGCTTGTGCTGCAGGTGCCCATAAGCAGGGAAAAGGGACTGAAATTTCTACATAGTGGAGTCAAGGGAAGGCCTCACTGGGGTGATGTTTGAGCTTGGACCCACTGGAAGGGCACCCAGTAGCAAGTGATCATGACACACGAGGAAAGAGTTTTCCAAGTGCAAAGAAGAGCAAAGGCCAAGGCCCTGGGGCTGGGAAAAGCCTGGAAGGCCAGAGGGGCAGGAAGGGGCTGGTGCAGCTGGAACAGGAAGAGCATGATCTACCTGCCCCTAGGGAGGTAAGAAAGATGGTGGCACAGGAACAAGACCTGAAGAGACACATCCACCGTGTAGAGATATTAGCATTCCCTTGAATTTGGATGTCTCAGAGCATTGAGCAGAGGGTGGCTTGATCTGCAAACATCATTGGTGGGGTATGTGCTGCAGGCCGAGGGTGGAAGCCAGGAGGCTACTAGAGAATCCTGACAGAGAGAATGGCATCTGGGACCAGTGCAGTATCTGCAGAGGTGGAGAGAGGGCCTGAGGTCTGGATGCTTTGAAGGTAAACCTAATAGGATTTGCTGACAAGATGTGAGATTAACAGCGGCATCAAAGAAGACTCTGGAGCTTTATATCTAAGCCACAGAAGGAAGGGGCTGTCAGTAATAAGAATGGGAAGTCTGTGGAGGAAGCATGAGGTGAGATAGTTGCCAGGAATAAGGATGTCTTGGTGTGAAGTTGGTTCTATTTAGCCATTTATTATTTACCTAGTACTTATTAGTTATACTTTTTAGACCATGAGAAAGTCACACAAACCTACAAAATAAATCTACTTGATACTCTGATTGTTAAGAACTCGAATTCTCTAAATAAATGGATGTTGCCAGTTTTGCAGTTTATTGTTTTTCTTTGCCTGTTAGCATGGCATAAAATTGATCAGAGAGTTCAGCAAGGGGCTGGGTGTGTATGTGAAGACAAACCACGTCAGGAGAGGAGCAGCAGGGATCCCAGAAAAGTGAGGCAGTAAGAAGAATCTCCAAGAGATCCACTCAGGGCTGAAAGAGACAAGTTCCTCCAAGGGAAAAGCCATCCTAAAATGCAGGGTGGGTGGGTGAGAACAGAGAGCTTCTACTCCAGTTTCACATCTAGGGGGAGCTGAGTGCTGATTCGGAGCTCAGTATTTCAGACCAGAGTGACCTCAATTGTGGTGGGCAGCTGGGGGTAGGATGCACTGCCGTGTGAATATAAATGGTGTTCCCTTAGGTATGGATAACCCAGTATGGGTGACAGACTGCCAGGTACAGTGCCTGGGGTCTGGGGAAGCAGATGCGTGGCGGACATCCTGTGCCAGTGTGCCCTCAATTATTAGCTTTCATAAATAATCGAGCATCTTCGCAGTGGCCTGATATTCGGCCAATGTCAGGCTTAGGTAAAGTAAGGGGCATCTGTGTTTTCCAGGAGGCATCTTTGTAATATTTGATGGCCACGTTTTAAAAGATGCAGCTGGAACCTTCATGCTGGAGCTTAATTATCAGCAGTAGTAACTGTTATGACCTCCACCCCACATAGCTCCAATCTGGGTCCATTAAATGCATGAAAAAACCACCAAAAACACCGTGTAGACTGGTTTCTAATTTGACACATTGCATTCTTTTTATTCTTTCACTTTTATTATTTTAGTGGAAAATAATTGACTAATTCATTTTCAGTGTTCTGCATCTGGGGCTTTTTTCCCTCTATATTAAAAATAGAAAGTTGTAAATTAAAGTATGGTTGGACGAAGGACTGCCCGAAGCCCATGTGCCATTAATGGGTTTGACCTTAGGAAAAACAAAATCTTTTAGTACATTAATGGCATATTGTTGATGCCAGCAGCTGCTTAAATTTTCCAAGTTGTTTCACAAGAAAAACAGGGAAGGAAGCAGGGGGAGAGGAATGAATCATAAACACAAACAAACAAGCACTCAGAGAGGAGAAGATGGAAGTCGGAACAACAGCATCCTGTCTTCACGCCCAGGCGTGAAGATGAGGCTGGGGATGAGCAGACAGCTGGGGGCTCCAGCGCAGTCTCCTTCATCTCCGCCTTCAGCATCTTCATCTTCTCTGCCCCGCCACGCCTCCTGGGTGCCGCCTCTGCCCAACTTCTACACTCCCGCCCTGGCCGCATCTCACCTGTCCTCAGCGTTTGCAGCACTGCGTGTGACCGCAGAAAGGCTTCATGCTCAGCCCGGAGCCTCAGAGCCTGAGGCTGGGAGTGGCGATTTGGATTTCTCCTTGCATGCACGCATCACTTGGATCCAGTCAGTGCCACCCACGAGGCGGGAGGAAAGGGAGGCTTTCACCCACCGTGCCTCCCACAGATGATCGGGTGTCACGTCACCAACACTTAGTGTGGCCTGAAATAAACCACAGAATGAGCATCCTTCGCATGCAGCAGAGCCACTTAGAGTATGGATTAATTTGTTTTTATCAAACAAAACAGGCCATTCAATCTCTACAGTCACCAGGCATGGCGATGTTTAAACAAGTTTCTCCAAGGATTAGCTTCTGAGCGCATCCCTTGGAAGATCAGCTCACACTGCTGCCCTCTAACACGTCGCTGCCAATGTGGATGGCTCCCACCTGGATGCCTGCCGTGTGAACTCGTCACAATCCAAGCAGGTTGCATGTGTGGTGCTAAATGCCGCACGACAGAGCACCGACCTGTTTTTCATGTAAAATGTTAAATGGTTGTTAGTACTTTACTTTCATTATCTTTTGAAAAATATGTTTTAGATTGACACAGGGTAACTGTACATGTTTATGGGCTAGAGTCATGTTTCAAGGCATGTACACAATGGGTCATGATCAGATCACGGCTACGGATGGACCTATCTCTTCAGACAGGAATCATTTCTTCTTCATATTAGCAGCATTCAAAACCCCCTCCTCCAGCTAACTTATGATATTCCGTGGTCAAACACAGTCATCCCACAGTGCTGTGAAACATGAAAAGTTATCCCTCTCATCCACCTGCACCCCTGTACCTATGAGCCATTTCCATCTGTCTCTCCTTTCCCTGTATACTTCTAAGGCTCTGATGACCACTATTCTATTCTTCACTTCCTTGAGATCAACTTTTTAGCTTCCACTTGTAAGTGTGTTAGCCTTATTTCACTGAATACAATGTCCTCCAGTCATCTCTATATTGCTGTAAATGCCAGAATTTCATTCTTTTCATGACCAAGTAATATCCTATTTATATAATATCCATATATATCACTTTTTCTTTATCCATTCATCTGTGAGTGGACAACTAGGTTGAGTCCATATCCTTGTGTATCAGTCAGAGCCCACTAGAGGAACAGATTTAATGTGAGAAGTATAAATAAGTACAGATTTATAAGATAGGCTTCCAAAGGCCACCTGCAGAGTCAGGTGTGGCCAAGTGTGAAGGGCTGCCTGCCCGCTGGAGATCTGAAGGATCAGCCGAAAGTCGAAGGCCTGGAGCTCACTGCAGTGCCCTGTGCAGGTCCACATCAGGAAGCTGAATAGTCTCTGTTGGAGGATTAAAGGGTCTGCAGCCAGGAGATGACCTCTGAGGGGAAGGTGAAGACTGGAGCTCCTCTGAAGAATTAGAAGTGAGTCTTCCTTCCTTGTTTCCTTTTTCATTCCATTCAGGCCACAAGCCTGCTGGTTGGGGTCTCTCGTACCCTGAACAGGTCTCCCCTCTTCAGTAAATCCATTCAGTCACAACCAGAACTATGCTAAGCCAATCAGTTGGGAATTTCTCAAGGTTTCACCACAGTTAACTATCACACCTGGTTGTTGTGAAGAGTTCTGGAATAGATAGGGGAATGGACACGTCTTCTGATATACACAAGACATCTGACATATCTGTATCTATCTAATATATAGTGATTTCAGTTCCCTTGGTGATATACCCAGTGGGGGAGGGTCGCTCGATCATATGATTACCTGTATCATCTCCACAACACAAAAGTAACAGTTGGCTTACCTGGTCTTCTTCATATCAAAAGAGCATGTTGATTAGTTGTTAGATTACTTTGATATGTTAAAAAATATTGGAAGACAACTCATTAACTAGAACTAAATATTTATTATCTTATGTATAACAAAAATATGTTAACATTTTCCTTCAATAGAAACAAATATTCCTATCATTCTTTTTTCATATGACTATGGAGTGAGTGGTAAAGATCTGGGGTAATCTAGGCTTTGTAGTACCCTGAACTTAACAAGATTTTTCAATCTTCTTTAAGAAAATTCATACAAAATGATAAAGTCAAATGGAGAGGGCCTTGCCAGGGCCTTGAGTAGGGTCTCCCGTAAGAGAAGAAATGTTGTTGGCTGCAGTGTTAATGACTCAAAATACCTGCTCTGTTCCTACTTTCCACGCCTTTCTAAATTCCCCTCCAACTCTGTCTATTGTGCTGACTTTTCCTCAATTTATGAATTCATATACCACCCAGGACCTACCTTTCCACTAAGCCTTCTCTCTTGAGGTCTTGATCCAAGTACTGCATTGGAACTTCCACTTCTGATCACACAGGCTTCTCAGGATGAATGTGTCCACCTCTTACACATGGTCTCTTCCACACCTGCTATAGCTGTCAGCCTTCCCATCACAGGTCACCCACAATTTAAGGAGGAGGGGTACAATTTGGCTCATGGTTTCAGCAGATTCAGTCCATGGTCTTCTGGCTCTAAGGCAGGAACCTCATAGCAGAAGGGTGTGGTGGAGCAGAAGCTTAGCTCATGGTGGGTGGGAAGAACAGCAGAAGGATGCTAGAGCCAAAGGGGCCAGGAGCCATAGACCCTCAAGGCCATGCCTCCATGACCCTCCAAGCACACTTGGAAATATGCTCCCCCAACCCCAGGGCAGATCCTAAACCAAATCCAGTTGAGAGTTTATCCTAACTGCTACCCCCAGATGCAGGGAAGGGCTCTTCCATGGGTGCAGTAGCTCCAGTCAGACCCAGAGGAGTCCTTTTGACATCCTGCACCCCTGCCTCATCCTTCCTGTTTCAATCAGACAGAATGGAGTCTATCTTTTAGAAGCTCCAAATTTTACATTTGAAGAAAGGAACAGTGTGATAAAATTGGTATTGCTCGGGAAAGAGAGTACATTGGGTTGCTTTGAAAATCCATCAGGACACTCTTGTTTCTGCATTGAATAATTAATGAATGTTTCCACAGGATGCATCGTTTTCTATATGAGCAACTTGAGACACAAGCCTTAGAAACCACACAACCTGAAATGTGAGATTGTGCTTGAAATTTAGTATTTTTTAAAAAAAGATGTAGGTGACTCTTCCCTACTCTCCAGACTCACTCTTAGTGTTAACTAAATAAAAGGTCTAGAAGTTGTATCAGTTTGAGTAATGTTAGTTCTAATACTTGTAATTCACACTGTACAAACCTGCACTCAAAAGTCACATTATTTTCTTCTGTGGATTGAATTGCAAATCTAACTTAAATAACTTCTGACACCTAATCTCTCAGAAGAAATTGCCACAGATCCCTGTACACGTGCCAGTGTGAAATAGAGTGACCCATGTTTGCGTGTACTATTGTGCTGTTCCTTGGTACATTCTACACTCAACTACTTGGGACTGGTTACTTTCAAGGACAGATGACTTGAGGACAAGTCCTAGCTCCAAAGCCATATGTGCAGTGGCATCTGCAGGGGACACTTGGTTAAGATTGCTGCTGCAGGTAGGCGCACACTGGGGTTCTATCCTTAGTACTGGTTACATTCACCTGTGGACTACAGGTGATTAGCAGCATCCTCTCAGTGCCAGCAACACTCCCTCCTACAGGGACAGCCAAAGGTGTCTTCAGATGTTTCCAAATGTCTCCTGGGGATGAGATACCTTTGGCAGATTACCACTGCCTCAAATATATGAGGTGTGATCAAAATATATGAATGTTTACATATTTTAAAATGTAAAGTAAAAGACACAATGCCCTTCTCCCTCTCAAAGTCCTCCCCCTTGCTTCAGACACACTCATCCCATTGTCTGTGCCACTTTCTGAAACAGTTCTGGAAGTCTACTTTCCTGAGTGGCTTTATGAGGGATGATCAAAAATATAGTGAATGCTGCCCAGTGCCATCCAATGGAAAGGCAGGCTCTCAGGAAAAGCTTGTGTGTCCTCATTCACCGTCTTCACTGCATGTGGCACTGCGTGACTTCTGGCTTTTCCCTAAAGTCAAAATGATGGTGAAAGGAAAACGTTTTGAGTCAAGTCAGGACATCCAGGCAGCCAGTTCAGCACACCTAGAGACACTCACAGAAGAGGACGCCAGAGCTGCTGCAGGAAGTGGCAACAATGATGAGATAAGTGTGTTTAAAATGGGAGGGGGGTGAGGTGGATCCATGGCAGTATGTCTCATACCATTAAAATTTTTTAACTTAAACATTCGCCATAATTTTTGCACACCTCATATGTAAGCAGAGTATTTGTCACAACAGTGACACTGCAGAGAATGATGCGGCCTGCATCCTACTTCACCTAAGGGCCTAAGTAGGCCACTGAGGACAGAAAGAAGCATCTGCAGGACCCTGTTAGAATCTGATGTGCTAGATATCTTGGGGTGTAAGGAGCAAAATTACCTCTGGTTTCAAAATTATGAGAGCATCTTCTACTCTAAACCTTCTACTAGGAAGCAATTGAGCATTAGCAGGCATAAAAGAGCCCGTGAGGTCATAAGGAGACTAAGCTTTTTATAAAGTAACAGAGCAGTGAGCCTGACTGCCAAACCACAGGTGATTTGTTATTCAGCTGCATTAAGACCTGCATAATTTATGGAATGATGAATTTAATACTCTGTACATTAAGATCATTTTTGGAATGTCCTGAGAGTACATTTTAAGAATATCTTGCTTTGTGCTGAGAAATACTCAAGGAATTTTCAACTACCAGAGAAAGCGTTTGTCTCAATACAAATACAAAAGAAACTGTCCTGAGGTGTCTACAGCATGTATAATATTGAATAGCAGTGAAATAAATAATGCTTAAACTGAAGCACCTACCTGAAGACTGCTGAGGGGTTTACAAAAAGTGTCATAGGTTTCATATGAGTAATTAAACTTGAATGCTGTTGCTTTAATTCAGATAGAACGCTATTCTGAAAATGAAATTTCATTTTTTATCTTTTTGGAGTAACACGAGGACCAGAAAACAGAGAGAAGGCCCTTCCTACCTCACCTGAACAAGAAACTAACTGCCTTCACATGTGGGTTGCTGATGTGTATCAAGGGTAGAATACTCCTTTGCAGAAGTCCAGGAGGCCTTCTTATTATCTTATCCTCCTAAGAATGGGATAAATGTCAAGTTTCCTGGTTTCCTCTACTTAGCTTCTACAGATATGCTTAGTGTTTCAGCCTAAATAAATCATTGACCATTCTGTTCTAGTATCTCCGAATTTATCTTTTCTAAATAGCTTTAATCTTTGTTACCCAGGACATCGTTATTTGGACAGCTTGGCTTTATCCATGAGAAGGTCACTGCTCTGAATGTGAGGAGGCAGAATTGAATTTTCCCATCAGTAAGGCTGTCCTGAATCCTCTGACTGGTGAAGACGCCTCAAAGACGAAATTTCAGTTTCACATCTTACCCCTTGTGTCCCTTATTCCTAGAGTCACCCTATTCACAAACAGGTTCCTCTTACCTATTTCTTAAGTTTTATGTTTGTTTTGCCTGTGACCCACAAAATGACTCAATGTCATAGCATTGGCGGGTCCCTGCCACCTGCCACATGGTCTACTTCTATAATGTGATTCGTCCTTATTCAGAAATGTAATATGTTATTTTTTCTGATTCAATCTGAACTTGGCTGACACATACTATTATTCTTAAGTGCCTTACAGAAAATATACAGCTAATTTATTTTTAAAGCATAATATTATATCTCCAAGCAGACAACATTCCAAATCTTTGAAATTCTCTCTTTTGTTTAAATACTACCCTCTATCTTTTATGTAATCTCAACCTTTAAATTCTGAATAGGTTAATTCCCTAGCAAGAAAAATACCAAATTTCCACAGTCACACACAATTTGAGGGCAAAAATATTCTACAAGAGGGCCAGGGATTTAGCTCAGTGGTTTCACTGCCTGCTGTGCAAGTGCAAGAACCCGAGTTCGATCCCCGGTACCAAAAAATAAATAAATAAATAAAAAATATTCTACAAGTGAAATAGCTAATGAAAGTCTGACACAAAGAGACCCAAAAAACTTTCAGATCTATCCAAATTATTCCTTTGTTCTCCTTACCATGTTCCTTCACTTTGTCTTGCATGAAAAGATTTTATTTGCTCGGTCCATTGTTGTTGCTGAATTCAGTGACTATAGCACTGCACTTAAAAGCCATTATCAGGTTGTGAATCTTTCATTGCAGGATCAAATGCTTCCCATGTTTAATATGAGCTGACTTGTCCGAGAGAAGACATGCTTAGAATCGGCAAGTAATTATCTGAGTTTTCAAAGATGCTAGACAAAGCGTGATACAGGTGTTTATACTGCTGCTACAATGTAACCTGAGATAGCAGAGGTCTCCTGGAGATGATGATGGGAACAATCTAGATGCCTGGGAACTTGTGAAAACATGTAAGCATGTCTGTCTTCATTCCTCAAGGCAGCAAGACAGACATCGTAGGGTTTGCTCCTTTTCTACAAGGCATGCAGACCCAGCTGCAAGTCTGCTTTATATCTCTGCACCGTTGTAAGCTTCAGCCCTCTAATGAGACCATATCTCAGTGTAAATGGGAGGAAGAGAGACCCTGGACACATCTCTGAAATCCACAACTCTGTGCTCATCACCAATGGTAACTGGACACGATCAGGACATCTGAGGTCACCATTCTCAAGACCTCTAATCCACTCCTCAGTTGGTCATCAATTCATTCAGCAAACTCTTTGAGTACTGAGTAGGTACTGTTTACCCGAAGCCCACCTCTACCTGAGCTGCAGTAGGATGTATAGATCCCCAGCCAGTGGCAGAATCCCAGCCCTGGTGGTCTTGTGTGACTCTCAGCTGTTTTGACTTGAGTTTTCTCTAATACCTTGGAAGCTCACCAGTCTGGGATGCCAGGGCAGCTAGGGAAGGTTGGGGTGCTGCTCTCAGGAGCACCATTACTGTTGAGTGGCCAGGGAGGAGATTCTGAGCTACGGACTGTGTAGCTTTTGAGGGCCTCACAGGGCTCGAACCCCAGTTTCTCACTCTCAGAACCAGCTCAGCAGTACACCCTCCACTGGCTTTCTCCTTCCCTCCCTCACTCTCCCCTGCCTTCACCCTTGAAATCATCTCGCTAGTGGGCCATCTGCCTCTGAGACCTGGTCTCAGGGTCTCCTTTTGTATGAACCTGAGCTAAGACCGTTTCTCAGATCTTCATTTCCACAAGCATTTATCAGCCATTAACTCATCACTGAAAATGTGAGCGTCTAGGAGCAGTCAGTGAAATCACACATTCTCTTGGTCTCAGAAGGTAGTGGCTTTTTTGTTGCTGAGAGACAAATAGACGCATTATCACAGCAGAATATTACAGTGGCTATAACAGATCATGTCCAGAGTTTGATGGGTGCCCAGAGAAGGAACAACAAATCACTGGAGAGTAAGGGCAGTGTGAGGGAAGTGGCAGAGAACTCTTTCCTGAATGATTCCAGGAAAGTACTTACCCGCCACTCCATGGATCTAATAATGGCGTGTTGCATGCAAAACAAAGGACAAGCAAATGAAGTAATTAGAACACAGATTAAGAGCATGGAACACTTGTTCCATCGACACAGGTTACAGAGCACTTAAAATGGGCCAGGTTTTGTGCTAGGCCCTGAGAATATGTCTCTAAACATCAGTGATTTGTATGAAATGTTGTCTGGACCCTCCATTGTATACTGCAAGTACCTCACTGAGTCTCTGCCATGCTGTGAATATTTTCACATCAGGAACTGCATTTATTTTCAATTTCACACTGAATTCACCAAAACCTACAATTTTTAAGGTTGTACGCTGTTCATACATCATCAGTGAGCAGCCTAATCTCTCGAGTCACTTTGAGGAATGACCTAATGATGTCAAGATGAAGGAACCCACGGTGAGATGTGTGAGCAGCTTAGCAATGTTTGCTCATCTTGAACAAACTTTTCAAAAATAAGCTAAAGTATTCTGGGGCCAAATCTTCCTCTCCACTCCAAGCAGTAGAACTGTTATGCTTGAAACCAGAGAGAGTGTTAAACACAGGCCCGAACGGGGACTTTCCCTACCATAATCACTCAGGAAATTTTGGTCTGTAAACCTGACCTGGACTCCTTCAGAAAGCCAGCCACGAGACGTGTGTCTGGAAAACTATCACTGTGATGGAATCCAAAGTGGAAACAAAGGTAAAAAAGGGCATGTGGGGCTCCCAACTAATGAAATACACAGGCTTCTATGTCTGCAGGGACAGATTTATTTCCTGCTAAAAAGTGTATTTCCTGTCTCACAAACACAACTTCAGTGCACCTTTCAAATGCCCAAGGAGTGACTAGCACAGTGGGCAGCGTGGTGTAACAGACAGAACCAGCTCACACACTGCTGCGTTTCTCTTCATGGAAGGTCACGCTTCTCACTCTACATTTAGTGTCCACCTCCCTTGCCCCCTGCCCAGCAACAAGCCTCTATTTTTAAATGATGATCTCGGGCTCTTAATTCAGTGGACTGCCTCGCTTCAATATTCTTCTCATCTGGATTTCTCCTCCTCTGGGGAGTAAGTATTTCCTGACATCTGTTTTCAGTTTGTTTTTCTTTTAATTTCTGTGTGTGCCTCCTTTGCCTCTCGTCCGCACTGAATTGGAAAGAGCGTGTTGCATGGAAGGGCTCCTTGGCAGTTCTAGTGCAGCCTCACCACCCATCACCCGGCAGACACCAAAGGGCTACCTCTCGGGGGCTGTGTCGTCCTCTGCAATTCTGTGACCTCCATGTTAGGGATGGAAACAGAGCTGTGTGACCTGCCACTACCCACCAAGGTATCTCAGGGGCTACAGTTATTCCCAAGGGAGAGCTGGGGTGGCCTGTGTAGGAACTGAGCCGTGGTGGCCCCTCCCAGTTGGTGCATTGAAGCCCCCACCCCCCCAGCCCCAGTTGGCGTTCTCTGGAGCTGGGGACTCTCGGACACAGTGCAGTCACATGGCAGGGCCGTGGTCTGACGGGAGCAGATGCAGAAACACCAGAATACCCCTCTTGTCTTTAGTCCTTCCCCCTCCTTCCCTCCCTCCACCACACGAGGGCACAGAGAGAAGGTGACCATCTTCAAGACAGGCAGACGCCTCACTAGAAACTGACCCTCATCTTGGGCTGCAAGTCTTTGGAACTAGGAGACAATAACTGTCAGTTGGTGAAGCCCCATCTGAGGCGTCCTGTGATGGCTGCCCCGTCAGGCCAGGAAGCTCATGGCAGACACGGTCCCTCCCTTCCCGCTGCACATCCCATAAACCTCCTCTGGACACGAGGCTGAGAGTCCTTCATTTGGGCTCTCCCGACTCTATTTACAGATGCCTTTAGACTCCTGTGCTCTGGCAACTTGTGACAGGGACAAAGATGTTAACTTTTGCCACGTGTACTGGTACTATTTAGGGCTTGTTTTTAGCTTACTATTGTCAATGCTTTGTAGAATCAATGGAAATAAAAATGAAGCAAATTGTTTATCATTTTGTCACCTAAGATACCTGACATGTACTGCCACAGTTACTTTGAGTAGATTTTATAAGTGAATCTATGTTTAAATACCATGTATGTGATTGCATCTCTACATATATATGCATGTATTATTATATATATGCTCATATACATTATAAGTACATAATAAGATGTATGTACCTGCAATACATATATGTGTGTGTCACACATGTGTGATTGATGCCAGATCTTCATGTGGACCATAGATAACACACATACTAAGACGGGCACACACATTACACCTATGACACCGACAGAACTTCTCCAGCCTGTCCTGAGAGGTCTTTGTGACTCAGAATCTGGAGGATCAGGAACCAGTTGGCAAGTGGAGAAAGGAAGCTCGTGCCGAAAATTGGAAAGTGGATTCCCTTCAATGTTCTCTGGAAAATGAAATTCATTTTTTACTGCTTGGCAGCTGGACCTCTCTTTTGAAGCCACTGGAGCTGATGCTGTGTTGCCCCTTGGGTAGATTTATAAATACAGCACCACACACAGCCAATGGTGAGTGTTAGCAGGTGTCACTCTCCAAAGGACGTTGTAATTTCCTGTAGTATGAATGGAACATTTTCTGAGGAGTCAGTTTTAGAACAGGAAAGTGTAAAAATGAAATATTTCTATTAGTAGTAGTGGGGGAAACTCAGGTACCAAAGTAAAAAGTAGACAAAGGGAAAAAGTACAGCGAAGATCTCAGTCCTGTTACCACCCAGGAATGAGGGGAGACCTGTACCAAGAAACATCGACAGCCAGCAGCTGCATCTCCACAGGGGCCTTGCCCAGCACTGGGACAGACTGAGACCTGTCCCCAAGGGTGGCCCTGCCCTCCCTGCATGACCGAGAGTCCCTTCCCATCCTCACGGCCTCTGGCCCTGCACCATCCGTATTTTGAGAGGTTTGTGGAACAGTGGGAAAATATTTTCTTCTCATCTCCAACAGGAAATAATTTCTGTAAGTGACGGAGCACTCTAAACAATCTGCATTCTACAATTCTGAAATGGGTATCTCTCTACCAAGTGGAAGAGGCGGTCAGCCTGCTCCGCCAGTCCGATTCTCATGATCTCTCCTGACCTTGGAAAGGAAAGAACAGGACTGGAAGGTATTTTGGGATATGGTGCTCCTTAGCTGGGGATTACTAGGTTCTAAAATTACTAAGACGAAGAAAATCTTGGACTATTTCCAAAGGTACTTATTCCACACTGTTCAAAGTTCAAACTGTGGCATTCGGATGACATCTAAGAGAGAACGCTTTTGCAACATCCTAAAAGGCTTTTCCACATTAAGTGATTACCTGATTCCTTTTTAAAAATGGATACAGGTGTTATGCGTCTTTACAAGTTACCTGGGAAACAATGTCCAGAAGCCGTTAACTTCTCCATTACACTCTGAAGGATGCAGTGTCCAACTGAGAAGGGAGGAGAAGGAGTTAGAGAATGCAAGATCAAAGCGTGTGTGCTGTAGGAGAAAATGTTTCTCCTGTATGGCTTTGAAAATCTCTTTTTAAGGGATCCCCTCCCCTCCTACTCCAGGGCTTGGCATATGCTGAGTGCTACAGATGGATACGCAGTAATGCAGCTGCTAAGTCTCTGGCACCTTGCTCTGCCGTGCGCCCTGCCAGCTGGCCGGCAGCAGCCTGGTCTTGGAGAATGAACTGATTCCTCCCAGCTGTTATACAAAAGAAAGTAGAGAAATGTTGCTGCTCACCACATTTCTCTCTAAGCCATCTTAGCTGCAACTCGATCCCCAAAACAACAAATCCCCCAAATGGCATTTTGGGAAGTCAGCACACTTCCTCCCAAGATGCCTCACTGCAAATGTGAGGTTACATTTGGATGAGGCTGAGAAGTGGCAGAAGAGCTCACCGTGGCAAGCTGCCAAGTGCGTGGGAAAGCAGAGAGCCTAGAACTGTGCCGGGGGTGTGGAGTGGGTCCCCTGTGCTCTCGGTGCCAGTGGCTTGAGGCCAAGCAGACTCTGCCAGGACATGCTTTCCCTTGCATATCATGGAGGCTCGATACAGAGATCCACCTTGCTCAGCTTGCTTGCTTCTGACACTAGACACCATCACACTCGATTTATGGTAATAGTTGAAGAAAATGAAAGGAAATCCAGAGAGGAGAATGCACATTTTAAAAAGCAGGAGGTGTCGCAAGAACTCTATCTGGAAGGGAGGATGCAGGGGACAGGAGAACAGATGACAAAGGCATCCAGGGAGGTCACCCGTCAGCTCTGTGAGGAAGGGCAAGGTCACGTGGCCTTGTAGAAATAGGGCTGTCACCACGGTGTACATGCTTTCCATGTTGTTATATGCATTTTGGTGGGTTTTTAATGCTTTGAGTTTATATTTTTTTCTTGTTATCTGACTTTGAATGGAGGCTGGAAAGGAAATCCGTTGCTCTGTGAAACTTCCCCACTGTCTGCGCAAGTGAGCCCCACCTGACACCTTCACCCACAGTCGTTCCTCAAGCCACTGTCCCTTGTGCCTCACCGGTTCTGGCATTTCTGTGGGGCAGCCTGGAAAGGGGAGAGGGAGCATGATGACTGGGAAGTGGGATGTTCAGAGGAGATGCTCAGAGACAGACCTGAGGTGCTGCCTGTGATCTTGGCTTCCAGGCAGGTGCAAGGGAGACAGCAGGCCCCAGAACGTGGGGCCACCAAGCCAGCCTCTCCTCTACCCCCATAATTGCTTGCTGAGCCTCTTGCCATTTGCGGTCCCAAATCCAACAGGCATGACAAGGACCTAAAAATCAGAGTCCTTGGGCAGGCTCACCTGAGCCAACAGAAAATACTATGACACAACACTTCAAGGTTCACACATGGAGCATCCTCCCAGCCCGTGCCGCTGCCACCTGCCTTCCACTGGCTCACCAGCTTCTGCGAATGGTGGATCCTTTCTTTTTTCCCAAGGCTGCAATGAAAAGCATCAGAAAACGGAGACACACTGGCCATAACTGGCACCAGGGGAATGTTACCAGCTGCAGAATTATTGCGGAATGCAGAATGGGAATGTTTGTGACTTGCAAACACCAGGAGCCAGTTGTAGAAAGAAAAAGGAGAGTGAGTGAATGATTGGGAATACTCCTCCTGATATCATAATGTGAAATATGTTAATTAAAGAGAGAGAAAAGATAAAGAATATGCTCAAAATGGTATTCTTTCTAAGGCAATGAGGTTAAATTAAAGAACAGAAGTTTCTATGTAGTACACTTTACATTTCTGCAGTTCATCGAGGACCAGAGGGTGTAGCGCCTTCAAATACCCTCTTCATCTCCCCTGGCTGCCAATTTCATCAGTGGAAGTAGTGCTTTAGGAAATAACGGCACACGAGCTAATAAACACTGTCTGATTCAGTGATTTATTTTCTTCAGAAGTTATAGCTGTGTTCAAAGTGATATCCAGTGAAGTGTCACACGTTAATTTAGAAATATTTCAACAGGAAAATTTATCTCTGAACTTTGGAATACTACTACGGTACTGTAAAATACCCTCTATTTTTTCTCCTGTATTGGCAGCAATAGCAACACTATACCCCACAAATGCTTCTAAATACCCAATAAAAGCATATATTAGGCAATTCTGTGTGCACATTTCTGTAAAGAGTGATATGGCAGGCAGTAGTGGTGGAAGAGAGAGAAAATGTTGTCTTGAGGAGTTGACCTTTTAAGATAATCTCAGTGCACTCAATTCTTTCAATACTGAAAAACTTAACTGTTGATTGAAGTTCAGGAGCTTTTTCAGGGAAGCAGAGGCAGCTATTTTTTCAGACCAGACAGAGAAAGAATAGTAAAGAAGGTACAATAATAGGAGAAGTAAATCACGCTGTTTATGGCTCAAGGATAGCAAGTTTATAACAACCTTGGAAGAAGTAGTCTAAGTATACTAGTATTTTAGTGTTAATAAAATACTCTTGGACCTTCTAAAGAACTACTTGGAAAATTGGGTTTCTTGAGTCCTGAGGTATTGTTTCCTAGACAATGCTCAAATGCACTCAGGGACCTGGACCACATGGTACAATCTGATTCCATTGACGGAGTTGAGGATCACAGCAAAGATCTGCAGCTCACCATCAGCACCCTGCCTTCGGCCCTGATGTGGTGGCCCTTAGGGTCTCCTTGGGAGTTTTCTCTTTTGCTGCTGCCATGCTCACCCTCAGGAACAGTGGCTATGAAGAGAAACTTAAGTAAGAGGACTTGGGAACATAAATCGGAGAGAGACCCAAACACTGTCCAAAGAAGCAGGGAAATACAAGTTGCAGGCCAATCCTATGACTGTGGCAAGCTACCCCCCTTTCCTAGTTTACTTTTTCTTACTTTGGAATACAGACTCTCAGTGCCTAAGCCCACGGGAAGCATCCCTCCCTCCATACTTACACCCCCGGGGGTGGACACTGAATGGACCGTGCACACAGAACTGGGGCCTCTGGCCTGGTTCATAGCCGGCCATCCATCAGGACGAGCCTTGGACAATCAGTCCCAGTTTTCCATGTTTCTTTTCTGGACATTCTAGACCATGGTGATCTGTTCATGACAAAAAGGATGGGGTGCTTCCAAAAGGCCAGTCATATTCTATTGCTGTTCTGTAAGAGGGTGCTTCTTCCCTGCTGTCCCTCAATGTGAGCACCAGGACAGGGCCTGTATGTCCAGATGAGCTGGACATCTACACGATAAGAAAGCTGAGAATACTGGAAGACACTCATAAAGCCAGGTAAGGAATATACCGAAGAATAAATCCGTGTGAAACAAGCCACGAGAAGTGACCACCCAGTGACAACATCCTCGGCCTTAAGAAAGTCCTTGCTGTTGTTTTGGTTCTGCATATCCTTCTAGGGTCCTATGCCTTGGCAAATCCCTGATCAGGGTAGACGTGCCCCGTGTGCAGGGCAAGCACACTGTCTGCATCTCAAAGGTGTCCAGATCCTATGGATTTTGCCACTACAGTTCTGTGATTTCAGCACTTTCTGCTAACGGCTTCTAATTCCACGTATCCCTGAAGTGCCAGAAAAAAGCTACTACCTTTCATACTAATGCTATTAAAATAACAGTGACAAAGAGACAGTGACAAAAGAGTGTGGGAAATTTTACAGGGTTCTCAGGCTTCAGTAGAGACAGAATAATGCTAGGGGAAGTATTAACTGGACAGATTCTCTAATTATGTGGCATCTTTCATTCTTCTATTGTTGTGATGGCTTCTTACATTTCCATGAACTTTAACCATCCCTTTATTTAACTTCAGCATCAGGACTTAAGAGGGAACATTTTACTACTTCATTGGAATTCATCTACTTAACTGTTTTAATCTCACTTAAATTTAGCAAAAGCTCTCTGCAGTGTAATTTATTATTCATTGTAATTTATTGTTTATTCATTCATTTGATCAACAGACAATTACTTTGCAACTACTGCTGGTCTAGAGATAAAGTAGTAAACAAAATAAACAAAAATTCTGCTCTGGTAGAAATTCATTTGAGCATAAGGCAACAAGATTAAAAAGTAAGCATGTAGTATGGGAGATAACCCTAGATGCTAAGGACAAAAAGTGAATGTAAAATACCAAGATACGGACTGACATGACCAGCCAGAGAATGAGAGAAGAAAGACACAGCTCAAGAAGAACACCAAGGCACCGGAGTTGAGTAAGTGGCCGATTATAAAGTCTATCACCTGAGAGGTCTTGGGGATAGTGGGGCGGAATATCACAGCCTATTAGAAATTTTTGTTTGACAAGTCCAGTGAGGATAGTAAGAAGCTACTTGGCTTTGGGGACCTACTAGGAGAACGTGTGGGCTAGACATTCAAATCTGGGAAACATCCTATTGATGATAAAGTTCTGAGTCTGAATACGACCACCCAGCTGGTGAAAGAGAGAAGGAGACTCTGAGGCTTGGATTCCTCAGGAGACAGAGAGGCCCCAGGGAAGCTCGGGAAGGAACAGGTGGGGAGCAGGAGGAGGCAGGTGAGCCCACACCTGAGAACCGAGAACAGGATGTTCTAAGAGAGGAGGGCTGTGAGGACTGGGAAACAGTCCAGCCACAGACTTGGCAACATCAATGTCAGTGTGGTGCGCGTGACTCCGAGGGCTCACACCCCGTGGATGGTGTGGTCGGAATTCCAGAGGGCACGAGCTCTCAGAGAAAGGGAAGGCGGACTCATCTTCTTCCTAGCAAGGCAGGCTTTCTTTCTCCTTCAACCCCTTCTTCACTGAGTGGCTCAGCCATAAGGACTCCTCTTTACCAAATGAATAAATGGGTTGCTTTCTTATGGAAATGTTGCAAAGACACCAAGTGTGTTGCTGAGGTGTGAGCACAGAGCTTGACAACACTAGCTCCTTCCCAGCTCTAGTGGCCAAGTTCTTTCCACAGAAAGTTCCAAAACAACCTTGAGTCGCTCTCAACTCAAAAATCTTGAGGCATTTTCTTTTCTTGTGAATTTAGGCTAGAGTGTGATTAGTACAAAATCCTGGAAAGCTGGCTTTTTTAAAAGAAATAATCTCCTAAAAGCTTTTTCTTGTATATAAATACCAAAGCATCAAATCCAACATCATTTTTCTCCTGAGTTCCCACAACCCTTCACAGACAACATTTCTTAAACTGGGAGCTACTCAAATTTGTGGTCTGAAACAAAAATGACTCATCAACCTGAACAACTATGGAGGATGAAGTCAGAGATTTTTTAAAGTAGAACCAAGCTTAGTTATTAACTTTTATCCCCAAAGAAACACAAAACTCTGTGGCCTCTACCTGGACAAGAGGTAGCACGGGAGGCATCTCATTTTTGCGACATCAAGCTGTTAAGGAAATGCTATTGGTTAAAATACACACACACACACACACACGCACTCACGCACACACACACACACACACTGAGTGATCAAAAATGTATGGTGAGTGTTTAAATGAAAGAATTATTACAGAAAAGACATATTCCCACGAATCCCCTTCAAAATACTTCCCTTTGCTGAGTGTCTTTATGAAGTGTGATCAAAAATGCAGTGAATGCTGCTCCCAAGCACTACCCAACAGGAAGGCAGCTTGGAAAACATGACAGTGTGTCCTCATCTACCTGATTCACGGGTCTGACACCATGCAACTTCTGGCTCTTCCCCAAAGTCAAAATGACCATGAAAAGGAAACGTTTGGAATAGATTCAGGACAGTAAGGCCGCCAGGAAAGCTCAGCTGAAGACACTCATGAAAGAGACCTCCAGAACTGCTCCAGAAAGGGGGATGGACTATGAGTTAAGTGTCTTTGAAAGGAGAGCATATTCTGAGAGGGATTCATGGCAATATGCCTTTTATTGTCACCAATTTTTAAAATTTAAGCATTTATCGTATTTTTGCATTGCAACTGGGACATTACTGAGAGAGCCACCTTTGGTTTTCTAACTGCTCATTCTCTTCCATAAAGTAGGAGCAGGAGGGCGCATGTCAAAGGGCCCTGCCATCGACTTCTGGCAATAAAGGGTCTGCTCTGCATGAGAAGGAAGCAGAAAACACAAGCTCTGCAGGGGGGGTTTTATTTGGTTCAGAAATCACAGGCCTGCTGTGATTTATCAAATCAACTCTTGATGCCCCAGGCAGCACAGGAGTCCCAGGGCTATGCACCATGAGGCCCCCTCTGTCATCCTTGGAAACCCCGTGGCTGCACCTTCCTGCCTTTTCATTCAGAGACTCCACTGTGACCAAGGAGCCCTGACAGCAGACTGAGTTCCTCAAGGCTAATGTTTGCCAAGTGAGCAGCCTTAGTCTCCTGCAACTCGACCTACAAGTTGGAAAATAGGCACCACGGCCTCCTCCCTCCAAGCCCCAGTAACCTGAGATGAGAGCTCATGCCCCATCTCCAAGTCTCTATAGTTCTTCCCCTTCCACAGAACTGCAGTAGATTCTGACTTCTTAAGAAAGCTAAGTCAGCTGGAGGATTCAAATCCGTAGCACTTACTTAATTTGTGGGGAAATTATTTATGAAGAACATTTAAGGAATACGATTTGACCTTAATATTAAGTGAACATGATCATATTAAATTTGCAACATTAATATTTAAATTTACAGTTACCTCAATTTCGATTTATGCTTTACAGAAATCATGGAGCCTTTAAAATAACCATAGACTCTATGTATGTGCCCATATATTTTCATTAAAATGACACTTTGCTTAATTGGAAAGTTATACCTTAGGATAAAATAAACAGGAGAGGAATCAACTTCTCATGACTCAAGGTAGGTTTCCAAGTTTTAGCAAATTTATCCCTTAGATATACTTGTACTGAAAAACTATTTGCTGTTTTTGTGTCTGACTGCCGAAAACATCATCACAAATGCAAGCAGACGTGTAAACTACGTTCTTGTGATAAATCGCTGGGGATGATGGGAGAATAAGCCCGCCTTCAGAGATCAATACTGTGTAAGTGTGTGGTGCCAAACTGTGTCTAAGCAGAATGCAGAAGTGCCACATGATTAAACAGATAGTCCTCCAGATGTTCTACAAGAACCAGCAGCGCTCACATGACTCAGGCATGGCTAGAAATGCACACTCTCAGGTCCTGGACAGAAATTCTGGGGGTGAGGCCCAGAACTGTGTACTTCAGTAGCTTCTCTCAGTCTTGCAGTTTTGAGCCCCTGATGCAGAGGCTTTGTTTCCAAGCAGAGAATGCTTAACACCAGAAGAGAGCAGGACAGTTTTTGAGTCATACAGTGAGGTCTTGGTGTGAGGAGGAGGTGGCAGCAAAGGCCAAGCAAGGCGTTGACAGCATAGTTTGTTCAGCTCTTTGTCTGAGGGCCGGCTGGAGGTGATTTCCTTAGCACCACGATCATTTATTGACTTCAACTTAAAGCCCTTTAATCAAATCAGCTCCAGTGTAAGGTCGGCTTTACAGATAACGGAGCCACCTTATCTAAAGGGGCTTCACCGTGGCTTCTAAGTAATAGCAGGCAAGGTACATGCTGAAGCTCGGATGGAATACTGAGTATAATGCTTTTGCTTTTCCCACACATGTCTGCATCCAGGAAAATGAAGCAAAAGATTTGATAGCAAACACTTCTCAAAAGCCGAATGACGGATGGGCCACATTCCTGTGCTCATCCCACCACCCTGGGAACTGGATAACCCTGTGGACAGGGCGTTAGAGTCTATGGTTCCACATTTATGCTTCACAAATTCTGATGAGATTAATTTAGAGTTATACCAATTAATAAAAACACTATTGTCTACCCTGGATCAAGGAGCTTTTATCTCCTAGTCTTTCAAAATTGTGGTATGGTTTAAGGCTTTTGATCAAATAAGCATATGTTTTGCTTCTCAAATAAAGGAATAAACAAATCAGTTTTGATACTGCTAAGATATTAGCCTTGACCACTCTTTTCTTTTATAGTTTTCTCTCTTAGGTATTAAATGTAAAAAATATAACTACTGTTTCTAGAGGCTATAAACGTCACCCTTCTGATAGAACATTGTATCTCCTTTCAAAAAGATGTGATTAAATGTTTCTGTTCCTTATAAATTCATTATTTATAATTTTTAAAAGGCCCCAAATTTAAAAACATAAATACACATGTGTACATCTATATTTACAACAAGTATGGGCAAATACATGACATATACATCACCTTTGATATTATTAAAGTGGGACTATGATTATCTAAATGATGTTGCCATTCCCTGCTTGAATCCTAAGTGGTGAGCAGACAGAACAGCTCCGTAAACACTTCAGGTAGCAACCAGAAAGGCTGGGGAGAGTGGGTGAGGATTATTACTTTGGAGAAGAGTCCCTGCAGGATAACGGTAGCAAACACAGAGCGGTGATAATTGGAGAATGAGTAATGCAAATACGATAAAACTTCTTTCTAAATTAGGGTCACAAACCATTCCTCACCCCAGTTCGAGTCAGTAACCAGTTTCTAAAACAAACCCTTGAACTAAGGCCCAAAAGATGGGATTCACCCTGGACAGAGGGACCACCTGAACCCGGAAGGGGCTCCTCTCCTAGAATTGGTTCATTTCTCCAGGACAAACCCAGTTTTCACCCCAATTCTGCAAATCTTATCTGCCTTTGAGAATGAGGATGCATAACAATAATTCTTATTTATTTATTTATAATTAATGAAACAATTAATGAGACCTCTTTGAGGCAGGCCACCAAGAAAGCAACAATCCCCCGTGGAGCCCTACAGGAAGCTCATCAGGCCCGTTCCACCAAGAGACATCCTCGTTCATCCTGCAGAGAAGTTTGAAAAGTTTAAAAGGCAGCAGTTGTTATATCTATAAACTTATAACCCTGACTCGAAAGAAAGAAAAAAAAAACCACTTGACTGTAGCTGTACAATGACTTCAGCTGAAAATAGTATGGAAAGTAATTAACTGTATCTTTTTAAAAAATACAATTCCATAATTTTCCTCTTTCCCCTAAGGCAGCAAGAGCTATCACATACACACACAAAATTGTTTTTGTCTGACTCAAATATGAAAAAACCCAACACTCTTTGGAAATCCACTTCCAGCTTCCCTCAGGAAAAGCCCTCTAAACTCACTTAGTTATAAATGCCCAAGTATTTACTAAAGCAGAGAGAGGGTTCCAGAAGGTTTCAGTTGTGTCTGTTGCTCCTAAATCATTTCTTATGGCCAAAGGGTTTCATCTGCTGACAAATCACACATTCATTAATATGTTTATGATCCAACAAGTCAGGATACGCTTTTGTATGTATCAGGAAAGTGATGGAACTTGCTTTATTTTATGAAATAAATGGCTCAATATTTGTCAAACAATTATTGGACCTAAAAATGCTGCCCCCTGAAAGCAAACAAAACCACCACAGAATTAAAGAGAGTCATAAAAATGGAATCATTCTAGTACCAATCTTAATGTTTGAGTCATGTTAAGAAATTCTTCCACTGGAATATTCAGATGGTATAAATTGGCATTTTTGTGAAATTGAGCTGAAAATCATACAGCATGTTTCTTTGATGAGATCGGTTATCCAGGATTTTGTAGCTCCGTCTTTGTAATCAGTGTTCACAGGCTACTGAGATCACTTGATTCAATAGGCTCAGGGGACTGAGCTCCCCTGCTTTGTATTCCTCAGCACAGTCTGAATGGTGAGTCATTTACAGCGTGTTCAGCAGAGAATAGTCAGAATAAGAAGACCAAACTGGAACACTGAATGTCAAGTTGTAAAATCCGGGACAAGGTGCTAAAATCAAGATATGGAATCACCCACCACAGGTCTTCACAGAAACGGAAAAGGAAAGGGTTCAAGGAGCCCAGTGCCTCTCGTCTTAAAGAGGGTCTGCCCGTGTGTGGAGAAGAGGCGACTGCAGCGATGGGGATGTTAGAGGGGATGGAGGAACAGGCCACAGGGCCCCCAGCACTTCCACGGCCTCAGTCCCACCCCCCGAGCCAGATCTGCACTTCTGGGACCAGTGATTCCATTCAGTCCAGCATGCCTGCTTTGGGCAGGTGAATATCACTCTGGGCAGGTAGATGTCCTAGTATAGGAAGGACAGCAGAGAGATGAGAATGCTCTGGATTTTGCAGCCTATTCCTAAGGCTCATCATGAACATGCACCCGTCACAGGGGTCAGCAGGGCTGGGTGAGAGCTACCGAGTGCACCCAGAGTTTGGACGAAGAGGATGTGGTATCCGAAGGTGGAAAGCCAAACTGGGTGGAAGAAAGGAGCAATGAGAAGTGCTGGAAAGGATGAATTAGAATGTGAACGTAGAGGGAGACGAAGACTAGGAGGAGCAGTAGGGTGTCTCTGTGGAGTGGGGGCCTCCAGAAACCTGAAGAGCAGGACTTGAGGCTGTTGGTCTACTGGGGAAAAAGTTGTGGATGCTTGATGTGTGCCTTGAAAACAAGGTCCAACTTTCTCCAATTTTCACTCCTGTTTATCAGGAGTTTTAAATGACAACATTGGTATCTGGCTGAAAAGCCAGCTTCCATCTATCTATAAGGAATTAGCTATTTTACGTGCTTTATATAGCTCCCCATCTAGCACCATTTTCCCATAGGAAAGCTAAGGATCGCATGAGTAAGGGAATCTGATGGCACCCTAATACATTTCCCCACTGCGTGTTGGGTGTGGCCGGGGCCTGCACTGCTGCGGGACTTCTCCTAGGTCAGGTCCAGATATCAAAAGACTGAAGAAAGGAATTGAGTGTTTTGTTGATTGTACACCAGGTTTGCCTCCTGCAGGATAGATAAGAAACCCATGGGAAAAGCACAGCTTTTCTGGCCATCAGGAAAATTCAGCGCATACGCAATTCCTTCCTTCAAAACTTCAAGTCCACTTGGGAATGAAGAAACACAAAGAAGTACCAATGTTTTTAACCCTCTTCTCCAGATCGATGAGGGACAAATCCCTGTCTTCAGCCACTGCTACTCATTCCATGAAGCTGGAAAGCTTTGGGCTGGGAGAGACGGAGGGGGCCATGGAAGCAGATGCTCCGCGATCCTGGCCACATGGCCCTGGTGAGGACAGGCCACATCCATGGGACATGGAACACACATCTAGCACAGGGCTGGGATGAGCTTTCTTGATGAGCTGTTCCAGCCCATTCCTGCTGACCTCTGCTTCCTTTCTTCTCTAACCACGGTAGGTGGGACCCTAATTCCCCAGGCATCAAATTCATCTTTGATGGTTGCAAGTATAAATTTTAAAATTTTAGTCTCTTCCTTTCCTGAATGGACCAACTTTAGTAAGTATTAAAACAAAAAGTAGCAGCAATCAATTGAGGTAGTAGTGTAAAATCTGGCAGAACAGGTAACAGAAGCTTCCAGTAAGGGGTACCAAGTTAACCGAATACCGTGCAGGTACCCTCAAGACATAAATAATTCTATTTTAGTAGCCTGTTTGGAAATCAAAGCATTTTTCCCATAGGACTGCACTATCCTTAGTAGGACCCGACCCTAGATGGAAGTACCCTGGCTTGGTACTACATTATCTGACCAGGGTGCAATAGAGAACATGTTCCAATTTCAGACCTGGAATTCCTGCAAAGGTGGGCAAACTCGTGTCCTCTAAATTCTCTGTTACTTGTGCTGGTGGCTCATAAGGCAAGAGATGATGTCAAGAAGTGACAAAAATCTGAGGTCAGCAGTGGAGAATTCAAGTTCAGGGCAGGTGAGAGGGTATGTGGATGAGGAGGAGCTGAGCATCTCCAGCTGGCACCCCTTTCTCAGTGTTATAGGGTTCTCTTACCGTCTCCTCGATCTGTTCCTGCCCTTTCAATTATCAAGGAATAACCAAGAACTCTGCACTGCCTCCACTTTCCTCTACTTCCATTCTCCCTCACAGTATGATGTCCTCACCCCTGCTCTGCTCAGTTTCCATTCAAGTCACTCATGCCCACTTTACTGTAGACCTTCAATATCTCTTTTCTACTGTGCCATTTTGCTTTTCCTTCTGGAAGTTCTGCCCTGGACACCTGAGCATCTCTTCCCTCTGCATCTCTCTGCAGTTATGCTCACTGGCTGAGGCTCCATCAAACATTGCTTTTCTGAAATCCTCTGTCCTCTTCTCATTGCACACCTCATCCTGCCTAATAACTTCCATCCCTGTGACTTCAATCCCCCGCTCCAGGCTGAGTCTCCATTTATTTCTCCAGCCACCATTTCTTTCTTGACCTACAACTGTTACATCTTAAAGTTCTCATTAGATTTCCTCTCATAGGAATGCAAAGGCACATCAAATGCTATGTTGAGAGGGCCTATTACCTTCCCCACAAAAATCACTCAAATTCCAGCAGTCCACTGCTCAGTTCCTGCAATCTCCACTACCCTGCTCACCCAGACTAGAAAGCTCTGGACATGCTCAGTTTTTCTGCCTGCACAGGAAACCAGTAAGGCACCTCTAAGTCTCCTTGGCTTTGAAGAACCTTAAGTGCAAAAGTTCATCCCCATTTGCCCAAGCATAACTTGAGTTCTGGGACCCAGGTTGTCTGTCCTCAACAGTAGTAGCCAACTCTTCATTTTATCTTGAGTCCTCTGTCTTCTGTCTGGCAACCACCCACTTCTCCTTCATGTCAGTGTTTCCTGTGTAACATGCAGGTGGGATGGCATCATCTACTTCTATCATGATGGTTTTCCTCCCTTCCATCTGAAACACAGAGACAACACTCCCTGGACGACAGCCATCATCTGGGCTCTTTTTACCACTGAAATCCGTGTGACTTTCTAGGGGCATGTAGTAGCACAATACACTTATCATTCAGTTTCACCACAAGCATGGACTCCGATTCCCTTTGGAGCTTTCTGATGGACAGCAGCCACTCACTTACACTTGGCTTCCCCTGTAGCCCAATTTCATTGCTAGGCTTCATCCTGTAAGAGCTGGGGTGGCTCCACTGGTAGTGAGAAGTAGAAGACCCTTCGGGGTTCCTTCCTAGTGGACAAACATATACACTACGGTCGTGAGAGAAGAGATCAGAGCAGGTACATGTGTGTGTGTGTGCTCGAGCATGCACATGAGCAGAAAGTGATGTGTGAAAGTTAAGCTCTCAGAAATGAAATCTACAAGCTAGAGAGGTAGAAGAGGAAAAATATTAAAAAGAAAATATAAAATCAATATAATTTAAGGAATGTTTAAAATGTGATGTTGATACATAATAAAACATAGTAAGTATTTTAATATAAGCAAGAACAAGTTATTTTCAAAAATTGGCCATGAATCTAGTAACTCCTGTCATAACTATGCAGAATACTTACCATCCCTAGAAATACGTAGAACTAAAAAGAGGGGGTGACACTAGCCACAAACACAGGCTGGTAGCAGTGCTACTGATCCCCTAAAGTTCTCCCCTCTGATCAGCACAACAGATGCTTAGCATGTGTACACAAGGACACACTCGCAGAAAGCGTTTGTCTCTAACACTCTGGGAGCTCCTCACGGTGCAGCAACTGAATGGCTTTGTAGACCATGTTGGAAGAGTGGCAGACGATGCCAGAAAGAAAGAAACAGTCAAAAATGGGCTTGGCTTTTCCAAGGCCTCGGACCATGAGCTCTGTAACACCACCATCATGCCTGGGTTTCCAAGTGGGGAGCATGTGGTGTGGTCTCTGTATCCTTAGCACATGTGGCCAAGCGTTTGACTTAAGCATCTTACTCCAAAGGTGCCAGGTAGCAGCTGCTGGCAATCTGCAGAGCACCCTAAGGATGACCCTAGGACCCAGGATAATCCATTCACATACTAACAATCTATATAGGAGAGTAGAGAATCTTATATTCAAACGCTAAGATATACACAGAAGCTAATGCACTATTTGGCTAACTATTGGAAGGTTCCTTCTATGATTTCTCATATGCTACGTTAAGCACAATCCCTAATACTTACTCTATAAAATACAGATAAAAATATCATATCATATCAATTTGAAATGTGATTCTATACAACCATAATGAAATAGAATGTAGATAAATCCAAGGCTACATGGCAAAGGGAAATAATAAGCACACAGGATTGACATGGAAAATAAACTGAATATCCCGGAAGTCACAATCTAACAGGAAGCCCTTGTGGCAATCACAGTGGAGCTCAGGTTCCAGGAGTAATCAGTGAAGTGAGCCGATAAAAAGTGTCCCAGGAGACACTGCTCGATTAGGTCGAAAAGATCTTTTCCCAGTAAAACAACCCTAAGTGAGGAAAATTATCAAATGTGCACACAAAACCTTTCAACTTAGTCTGGGCAGAGTGTCCTAAGGACCAACAGCAAACACAGCAATGTTTTTTCAAGAGTATCCACTAACTCTCAGGAGGAACACTAGAGCCTGTGGACGCCGAGTGACAGGCCACTCCTCCATGGCCTGCTGCTCACTACCCAGAGCGCACATGAGCCGGGCCAGGCTCCCTCTGTGTGGTCCCATCTACCGTGTGGCCACCATTTCTCCTTCTTCTCATTCCGCTTTTGCAGACGCTCTGCTCCCAGGAGGAGCACGGAGAGGTCCAGGGCGAGCCTTTCCCCCAGACCTCCCGAGGAGATTGGAAGTCTGCTGCAGGTGTAGCTGGTAGAGACACTTTCCCAGTTGTCCCGTGCTGTCTCTCCTGTCAGATCAGAGCTCGCCGCACTAGGCGAGGCAAACTATAAACCAGAGGCCACTGGATCAGTGCTTCCTACAGTCACAGAGCAGGGTTTGCACCAAGAGAAGGGGGTCCTCCCCACCCTAAGCTCGGAAGAGGTGACTCAGAGCTGTCACCCAGGTACTGTCCGGAGCAGATGGTAAAGACAGAAAGAGAGCTCCACAGCTATAAGTGAACTGGCTTCCTGTGAAACAGAGTGCAGTAGAGTGGAGTGGAGTGGAGGAGGCTGTGATACCATCAGAGGAAATGGAGAGCAGGCAGGAAAGACTTATAAGAGGCCACAGCAAGCTAAGTCGTAGGCTTTTACCAGGCCTGCCTGACCAGAGACAGATAAGAGCAGGCCTGTGAGGTTGCAGGAAGCCTGAAAGATTGTCCTCAAAGTTCGGCCTCAAAGTCTGGGGAGAGGCACAAACTGGACCCATACACTCCTGAAAATGACACAGCCACGTATTATAAATAATAGATGTGAACATCTTGATGTGTTATCAGCAGAGACAGAGAGTTTAAGAGGAAGCACACAGAAGAAAACAGGAAAAGAACCCTGAAAACACAACACTGTCTTTCCAGGGAAACTGCCCAAGACTGCACACTTGGAGGAGTGACATTAGAGAAACAGGAAAAACAATCCTGAAATGTATGTGAAAACAGAAATGAAGCCAAATAATAGTCCAAAGAATCTTGAGCAATGGGCACAAATCTGGCCTCACAGTTTCTGACTCTAAAAACACATTACAAAATTACAATACTCAAGACAGCCTAAAGAGAAAGGGCTATCACTTCAACAGTAGTGTGGGAAAGCTAGAATTCCCCATAAAATAGAATGAAGATAGACCTGTGCCTTGATCAACATTCACAAATTAACTCAATGGCCAAAATGGAAGATCAAAAACTCTAAAACTCCCAGAAGAAAATATTGGAAAAAGACTTCCTGCCATTCATCTAGGCAATGAGTTTCTGTTTTTGTTTGTTTGTTTGTTTGTTTTGTTTTGATTTTAGGGCACCAAAAGTACAGGCAACAAAAGCAGAAACAGAGATGTGGGGATGCAGCAAATTTGCAAACTTCTGCTCTGCAAAAGGGGAAAGGAAAGAAGGGAAAAGAAAAAATATGAGAAAAGGAAAAAATGGAAACAAAGTCTTTGTCAATAGGGAGGGGTGGAGTGGGTGAAGGGAGGGCAGGGGAAGGGGAAAAAATAAGAACCAAGAGAGATTATGTGAAGGTACAAGATACTAATGATGAATGTAACTGTATTGTATACCTAAAATGTACCAATAAACAATGAAAAAAAGAATTAGTCAACCAAGAGAAGATGAAATCTAAAAAATAAAGATGATCCTCTGGATTCCTTCTGGGTCTGTTGTAATTTCACCCTTTTCATTCCTAATTGCATGGATTTGGGCCTTTTCTTTCCTTTTTCTGGTAAGGTTGGCTAAGGGTTT
>NW_004624793.1:4707444-4725468 GCF_000247695.1 Heterocephalus glaber
TACAATAATAAAATAAAATAAAAATAAAAAATAAAGATGAAATATTTGTAAAGTATTTGCAAACCATTAGCAGAAGAGTAGGTAATACATATGCTACAAATAAATAGCAAGGACAAAGAAGCAAGTAACCCAATTTTAGGTGGGCAAGGTTCTCAAATAGACATTCCCCAAAGGTCTCTGAAAGGCTAACAAACATATTAAAAGATGACCAGCATCAGAATTCATCAGAAGAAAGCAGACCAGTACCCCAGTGGGTATTACATTATACCCAAGAGGATGGCCACTATTTTAAATGGAAAAGAGCACGTGTTGGAAGGGGATCTCTGTAATCAGATAAACTCAAGTTCATGTCTTGCCTTTGTCATTGTTGCTGAGTGGTTGTGAGGGTTGATTTTCTGAATCCAATTCCTGGGCTAAGGGAAGCCTTTGTAACTGGTTAAACTGCATTGCTCTCTGTCTCTGTAAAGATGGTCCCCCAGCAGATTAGCTATTTAAATTAATGTTATTTTGACTGACAAGTCCCAGTTGGCTCCGTATATGGAGTACAATGTGATGTTTACACACACACAAGTGTGGAGTAAGTCCTGGTAATTAACATGCCCTCCCTTATGTATCATTTTTACAGAGACATTTGACATCTACTCTTTTGGTTACCCTGAAGTGGATGATGCATTATTATTGACTATGGCAAGAGTGCAATGCCATAGAGACAGCTGTAGACAGACAGACAGACGATGAGCGTCTGAGTTGGTGGCTGAGGTAAGCAGACCGCAACTCACCAGGGCATGGATGGAGCGAGGGGCAAGAGGGTTGGTTTCGCTCTGCTTAACCCTCAAGCTGGGAGAGGATCTGCTCCAGACGTCACTGCTTCTGGCTTCTGTGTCAGGGCAGCCCCCAGCTCTCTGGCTCTTGAGCCTTCAAACAAACACCAAGCTTCCTGGTACATGGCAGATTCAGGACTCTTCGGCCTGCACAGCCCCATGGCCCTGGATGGTATGTGCAAAGCAGAGGGGGAACCCTGAGCATGATCAATGGCAATGCGTAATGTTTAAGAACTTGGATGTTCACGGTCGTGTTTGCTCATGCATTGCTTATGTTTATCCATCCTCTTGCCTGTTTCTCAGTCTTTCATTGAATACATGTAAATAGGACTCTGTTTGCTTCCTCATTTATAAATCAAAATAGTGACAGCTAATTCCAAAGACTCTACATGATTGTAACTATAAAAAAATAAAAGTTATAGTGTCAAGCATAGAGAAACTTTCAATAAACAGTAGTTGCTGTGGGCATTAATTTGCAAATTAGTAACTTCCCTATTGAGTATGATTTTAGGCATCTTTGCTATTACTTGTTTTTGAAAAGTCCCCAAGCTGCATCAGTTTGACCTTCCATTGAGCCTAACTTGGAGAACTTCCAGGAGTGCTAGCTCCAGCCTCACAATCCTGGCAGGGTGTTGTCCTACTGAGGGCTGCTCATGTCCTCCCTGGCCCGACCCAGCACACTGGTAGCGTGGGTAGCATCAGGTAGCAACCCCCTCTCCTCCCAGCAGCTCCTGTTGGTGGAGGGGCAAAGATATGTCTGCAAAATTATAATTGGTTACGGCTCTGTTTACACCAAGGTCAGTTGTTTTGAAACAAATTCTGTTCCGTACATTGAGCCCACCTTTTTCCTTTTCTTTCCTGATATTAATATTCTTTTTTAAAATTTAATTTTATTGGTACATTTTAGGTGTACAATATAATGACATTCATCATTGGTTCTTATGTTTCCCCTTTTCCCTGCCTCCTTTCAACCCCTCCACCCCTCCCTATTTAGAAAGGCTTTGTTTCCATTTTTTCCTTTTCTCATATTAATTCGAGACGTTTGTATCAATAGCAAAGTCCACAGCCTGTCGGATGGATCAGCCATAAATGGATGGAGCGCTCTGGGTGAAGGAAGAGCCTGCTGGAATCTGCTGCAAACCCGCATGGCTTGCGGCTGCACTCACAGCACGGGATCCTGGCATCTTTAAAGCCTGACTTTTACGTCACGTGATCATTCACAAGCGCATAATGCCTGCTTTTCTTTTTAAACTCGCTCTTTCTGAATTGCGTTTTAAGATACTTAGAAACACAGAGTATAACGCAGTAAATGGCCGCCTCACTGTACAGACAATGGAAGTACTGTGAAGGTAGTTTGAATGGTTGGAAAGCGCCGGGTGAGACAGAGCACTGTCGTAATCCCAGCCACGCAGAGGTGAGGCGGAAGGAGCCTACGTTCAAGGCCTGCCAGGGCAAGGTAGCGGAAGTCCATCACAAAACACAACTTTTAAATGGCTGCGGTTACAGTTCATTGGGAGAGCACTTGCTGACCAAGTGCAAGGCCCTGGATTCGACGGCCAGGGCCATTGAAAACACAAGGAAAGTGAGGCGATACTCTGAAGTGAAATAAACAGGACACACGTGGAAATACCGAATAGCTTCTCTAGTGTGAGCAACTGAACGTGTAAATGAGGGCTAAAAGGTATAACAGATAATGTGAAATAGGAAGAAAAGGGACAAAGGGGAAGGGGAAGTGGAAGGGGTAGGGGAAAGGAAAGAAGGGAAAGGAATAAATATGAGAAAGTGAAAAAATGGAGGAAACAAAGACTTTGTAAATAGGGAGGGATGGAGGGGTTGAAGGGAGGGCAGGGGAAGGGGAAAAAATAAGAACCAAGAGAGATTATGTAAAGGTGCAAATTTCCACTGATAAATGTCATTATATTATATACCTAAAATGTACCAATGAAATTAATTTTAAAAAGAAAGGTTGAAAAGAATAAATGGATTAGATTGCAATGGACGTAATTCCATGGATACAGTAGCATCCTTTCAAAACTGATCCTCTTTGACAGCTCTGAGAAACATATTAACAAGTTACAATAAAATGATAGCTTAGAGAGAAAATAACATGAACATTTGTAGATTTTTTATTTTCTGGAATATAATGATTAGGCATTCACGTCTTTAACATTATATATTAAATAAAAATTTTTGTAATATAAAAAGTACTTTAAGTGCAGAAATTAATGCAACTTCATTACATTTTCCGTATGCTACCTCCTTGCATTTTCAGTTATATTGTATCCAAAAAGGTGATTTTTAATGCATTTAATCTGAACTTTGGTTTTCTTTAAAATTCTTTTACCCATCAATAAATACAATTTTTCAAATGTTTCTGTGGAAAGAAAGATTGCATTATTTCACCTTAACATGCAGATATTTATAACAGACAGCACAAAGCCAACCTCCTGTTTGCCCCACTGGATTCATGACAATACCATAATAAAGGAATTCAGGGAACGGATTCTAAATTAATTGGCAATTTGAACTTTGAGTGATCATTGCTTTGTCCCTGTTTGGGAAACATGATTGCTGGATTTAGAGATGGATAAAGACAAACTGCTCTACTCTGACAAACCATTCTTCTGAGAAAATTGAACTGTTCTTTTTCCAACAGGGAAATGATACCTAATCCATGGAGATGTAAAAACTCTATAAAAAGGCCCCTTTGCAGAGCACTCGGTCGGTCAGCCAGTTAAAGAAAGTAAGCAGTGTTCTTAATGGAAGATAAATGCTTGCCCTACAGGGTTTTATCTGTCATACTAATCTCAAAAAGCATCTCATATAAAACTCGAGCTAAAAAGACTATCAAGGCAGGCGGCACCACTTGGCAGAGTAATGCCTGGGGCTTAGCACCCAAACCCTAGTACAGGCGAAATGTTTAAAATGCTTGGAAGAAAGCCTTTCCCTTCACATTAGTCTGGGCAGACTCAGTGAGCCCAACATGAGATAATCCAAAACAATTTGGGTTCAACAGAGGTTGGGAAAATATTGTAGCAGACATGGAGCTTTGATGGAGAGCTTCTTTGATCTAAAGATTATAAAATGCACGGTTTCTAATCTGACAAATTTTGAGCTACAAAGCACACTATCTAAACATTCTTCTTTTGTCATAACAGTTTAATCCCTTAAGAATGTGATTTAAACCACTAGGGGGCAAAGGTCACTGTGAGATTTGCATGGAAGAGGAAAACTGCCCCCCAGTACCTTCAAGGAAGTATGTGGGGGTTGTTAAGTTATATCACAAAATGGTGCCTACTACTGGCTCCGCCAGGGCACCGGAAGTTCAGGGCATGTCAAAGTCCTGTTTCTTTTCAATGAAACTGGATAAAAGATGAAACAAGTCTTGGACTCTCTCCTTTGCCTCTTATCTTTACTTTACCCTTCCATTTCTTTGTTCTTTTAGCTGAAGCTCAAATTCCCTTTGTGATACAAAACTCATGCCTATAGATTTTCCAACAGCTACAGCCATCCACTTCATAAAGATACTGCTGAGTTGTAATCACATATTTTCTAGCCATACTGATTTTATAAAGACACATGTGTAGTAATTCACCTGGTCATCAGAGTTGGATGCAAGCGTGGCCATCAGCTGGCAAAACCAACCCGTCTGTTTCTTGTGTGGAGTCAAATGAAACAAAATGCATGCTGGGCCCACCCAGATGCTCCTGTTCCCTCTGATGGAAAGAATTGTTCAGAAAGTGAACCCACAGAGGCAGAGCTGTGTGGACCCTTAACTTTCTCAGTGAACTGAGGCAGAGCAGTCCTCCGAGGATGCTAACCGCACGGCTGGCCCGTCCTTGATCATTGGGCCCTTGGGCACCCTCTTTGGGATCTGGATGGGAATGGATTGTCAGTGACACCCTCCCTGGCCACGTGGCTAGGGAGAAGTGGTGTTTGGTGCGCACTGCTGAGAGGTCCCTGCTACTGCTCCTGTGAGGAAGGCTGGCTTCAGCAGATTCAGAGCTTCATCCAGTAAATGTGGTTCTCCCACCCCCTCAACTCCAGATGGTCTGAAAGCCTAGAAAACGTGCATTCTATTTCCCCAGACAGAGAGAGTTAGGAAGAAACTTGCAACATTATCTGCTCCAAGTAGCCAGATTTATGTATATAAGTGTCTATATGCTTCAGGAAACAGAGCCTCTTTCCTTAAATATTGTATAAGCAAATTAACCCGTAGACTGAGCCTGCCAGATGACGAGCTCCACATCGATTTTTCAGGAGTAGGTACCAGAAGATACGGTTGCACAAAACGGAACCCAAGTCCCCTGCACCTCAGGCTCATGTTGCTGCCGTGCTCACAAGCCACGTGGAAATGACCAGCGAGTGCCTGGGGCTCCTGAGGCCCAGCCCTTCAGTAGGCTGGTCCCAACAGGTCGACGGAAATCTGAAATGAGTTCTGCACCGACTCACACGCCCACAACGAGGGCAGACATGGTTTCCACATGAGTCCCCAATGATGTATCCTCCTCCATGTAGGGAAGAAGCCTCGAGCTCAGGAAATGAGCTCAGACCACATGGTGCTAGGCTGACCCAGGAAAGGGGACCTCACCACTCCACACTGCCAAGCGTCCTGCCTCCACCCTCAGGGGGCTCACGGCCACTCTCCTCACCCCTGGACATCAATTTCAGACCCGATGAGCAAAGACGCTGCAGCCGAGAGCCTGGTCTTCCCCAGGCCCATGTGGGTTTCCAATTTGGCTTCAAGTCCCGGTAAGAATGACAAGTGCTGTTCTTTCCTTTCCCTACATCCACTGTGAGGCAGAGCACAATGTTAACTCACAGTTATTTGAATATAGTGGTTTGCTTCTATAAGAATAAAAGAAATCATTTCTTACTGAGACTTTCCACCAAACCCGGTTGGTGTTCTTTTATCAGAACCAGATGGAGTCCCATAATTAAAGGGTTATCTTTATCTTGTTAATTAGACCAGCTTCCTGCTACCTTCTACTTTAAAAGAAAACAAAAAACAGAAAAACTCTAGAAGTACATTTGTTCAAACTTTCAGGACTAGCAGTTCATGTGTCAAACTATGTGGAGCACTTGGCTGAAATATTCACAGGATACCACCTATTACTTTGAAGAACTCATGGAGGACTCCAGGGCAGGCCAGAGGACGCAGAAAGGGCAAATGGAGTGTCTGGATTTAAAGTGGGATGGACGGTGACCCTGGAACTGCAGGAGTCAGCTTATTTTCCTTACCTGGAAAAACTAGAACAAATCATCCAAAAATCAATTTGCAAGCACTGAGGAGAAGGTGTACAGCTAGATAATAATTCACTGACCGTGGGGGAAGCAAAAGGCTGTCAAAGTTTGATCATTTCTTCCTATGATGGTCACAGCCTGGTAAATTAGAGGGCAGAAATAGCATCATATTTCTCCACTAATGAAGTTTCCTGTCTCTTGTAACATTCTCATGTGATCTGAGGGACTATGGGCTAGGGCTGGAGGTCATACTAACATTACAGGGCATGGAAAATATCAGGGTGATCCTTCCAAATGTTAATCAGTTTATGATTATGTCTTAATTTTATAGCTTTATAAAGCAGGATTTTGTAAGGGGTCCATTAGACATCTAATATCACTTAGTGTACTCAATGTTATAGAAAGTATACTATATGCTTATCAAATGAACCAGGAATAACCTAATTCTTTTTGGCAACAATATTGAAATGCAAAATATCACTGAAATAATGAGCAAGAATGGAGATTAGCAACCTAGGAAAACATGCAAGTTTTTTTCTTTAATTGAACAAGCAAAGAAATCCAAAAAAAAGTACAATCTTCAAATATAAATAAAAAAGGGAATAAAGATCTGCAGTTCTAACTAGAATGCATGTTGGTAATTATTCAACAACAAATTATGGCAGAACAAGAAATTTAGAAATGAAAAGGCACTTTCAAGCTGTCAAAATTCATTATTTTGGACTGAAAAGTAATCACTTAATAGACGGAGACATCCAGCAAAGTTACATAAAGGTAGAGCTGGCTATGTGCAACTCGCCAGGAGTCGTGCATCACACTGGGAGCTGATGAGGGCAGGGGCCTCCTTGTGGGCACAGGGGCTGGGGGCCGGGCTGCTGGGCTCCTTGCGTCCGTCAGGAGTTCATAAACAAACGTGGGGTGTGCTTCTTCACATCCCAACGGTTCCCTTCCTCAGCTACCTTGCTCCTGAGATTGAGAATAAGCATCCAGAAAGGCTCAGAATAGCTGGACAGAGTGATCAAATAATAGAGAAATTGAGGCTTGTAGTTTTTACACCTTTCCTTTCATTTCCATTTTCTTGGCGCTTCATTTGTTTTGTGTGACTTCCCGATGGATGGGAAATTTAAAAGTCGGCTTCTCAGCACAGACAGTTTGGGAGGAAACTGACAGGCATGGAAAAGGGAGAGATTAACTTCTACCCTTTTCACACTCCTTCCATTTATTTAAGACCATTTCCAGAAAAAAAAAACCAAGTCTGTAGTATTTGGGAAAACATCAAAAAAACAGAGTTACGATTATGGTTCACGTGGAAGAAATAAGACCAATCAGTGCAGTATAAATCCATTGCCATAAAATTATCCTTCCGAATCCCTTGCTGTTTCAAGGTCTAATTTTTCTAATTCTTCAGGGTCATTTTAAAGCATGGTCCTCTCTTTGAGGCCACTTGCAGTAAGCATATCTATTTTTAGAGTCAATGGTCATAAAATGCAGTGTCTTCCTTTTAATGGGTTATTTATTACATTATTAACAGTTCAGGCTCTTTACTTCTAAGATGGGTGCAGATTCGTTGCTAGGTGTGCTCTTTGATCCAAAGCCTTAAGTCCACACGACCTTCTGTGCATTGCAGCTTATCTCTCTTCCTCTCCCTCCATCCAGGACAGCTGAAGAGGTCTGACAGCAGAGTTGGAGCGATGCTTGTCACCTTATTACTGTAGACTCAGGTGATTGGCATCACCTTTTATCTGTTGAGGGGGCACTTTTCATCAAAAGACCCATCTTCAACACATCCCTTGATAATTATCCATAATGGAACGTTTTCCACATACTGGAGATAATGAAAAGAGGTACAGAAAAAAAGAAAAAACCCACAGGTTAATACCCTAATGGGTAAAAATGAGTTCATCTCATCTTTCTCACCACCGTGTTTATAACATGCTGCCCTGTGATCTTTCAGGGAATGGCAGGGACGATGCATTAGCCACCCCGAGCTCCGGTGCAGATTGTCCCAGAGACGCGAGTTGAAATGCATACATTCTGACCCAATTGAATCGAGCGCAGGAGCAGAGGTGGTGAGCAGGCCTTGCCTATAACACTGTTTAGCGGACTCTGTGGAGGCTGGTCCTTCCCCTCCCGGGAAGTCCAAACTTGTCAGTGTTCACAGAGGAATCATTTAGGTCCTCCCAGCCAAGCAGCAGGACAGGCGGGACCTCCTTGGCCCCAGGCTACATCGGGGAGACCTCCTTCCCCAGCCACCCTGCAGCCTGCAGGCTGTATTCAGGGCCTGGCCTCTGGCACAGCAGAGGAACCACCCGAGTCTCTCCTTCCCCTGGGCTCTCCGCACATCAGGCATGTGTGCCCACCTTTCTGCCTGCAAGTCTATTATGGCTTCTATCTAGATGCGCTCCATAGGTGGGGCTATTGGGGTTACTTGACTATGGGGCTTCTGGTTGACTCCCTCTTAGGAGATGGGGCCTGGTCAAAAGATGAGGCCAATGCAGACAACGACCAGGAGGGTTCATCACCCTCCCTGGACCCTTCTTCGTTCCCTCTCAGCTTGCTGCTTGGCTGGCATGAGCAGCTCTCCTCCCCCAGGACCCTCTGCCATGTCCCACTCTGCCTTGGAGATGACCCTCCATGGACTGAAATTTTTACCAACTGTGAGCCAAAATAAACCTCTCCTCTTAATTTGTCGGTGTCAGTTATTGTGTCCCAGCAACTGAAGCAGCATCTCCTCCGCTCCTACCCCATGGCCAATATCGCTCTACCTGCCATGGCTACTACCCTGACTCACCCATGTCCTGACTTCTGTGAGTTTCCTGGATGGGCCTGGGCCAAGCCCATCCTTATGTGGTGTCCTGTTCACACTTTCTACAGCACCTTCCCCTGCGTCGTGTCCCTCCTTGACCTCAGCATCCCGGAGCTGCCTTTGTCAGGTCTACACCACATGTCAGTGGCTGCACAGGCCATCCCTTTTGGGTTAGCTTCCCACTGTGCTGCCTCTGATTGATGCTGTCCCACTGGGATTCCATCTGGAATAGGAAGGCACCAACCCCTCTGGCTTAAGTCCTTATTGTCCTTCCCCGCCCTGCAGGATGTGAGCTGCGTGGCTCCGGAGCCCCTTCCTGAGGACTGCTCCTTAAAGGATCACTGGGCTTGTTCTTTGCCTCACCGTTGTCTCTTGAGTCTTCCTCCCTTGTCCGAGTTCTTGTTCCATCCATCTAAAATGTATTTCCAGGTATCTTCTTCCTCCTAAAATGATCTTTTCCTCTTCCTGTTCATCCAGAAACTGCTTCCTCGTGCCTGTTCACAACTGTGTTCCAAAACCTCAGCACCAACAAATCAACCAAGGAGGAAAACATTTATTTCAAATGGCTGCTCTGTCCACTTCCTGCTTCCCCTGTCATGGGATACTTTATTTCTTTGAATGTCTGTACATTCCACAGAGTCAGCACCATCAGAAATGTCCCTGGTGGGCTCTCCAGTCATAAGATGATGGCATTAATCTGTGTCTCAGTTTCCATGAGCATCATTAAGTCCTTTAATCTCCACATGGAGTCTCCACATGGCCATTTACAGTGGCCTCCAGCTCCTTTTCAATTCTTTCATCATTTCCCACAGCCAGAATTGCAAGCTTCCTTATTCCCCAATGCTGCTCATCTCCACCAAATTTTCAACATTGTCATCTCAGTGTCGACCGACAGCCTCCTCATCTCCCGGTTTTCATCCCTTGTCACCACTCTATCTTTTCCTGAAACTGCATACTCTTTAATTGCCATGGTCTTATTGCCTGTTAGACTCCCTCAGCTTCACTCCTGCCAGCCTAGTTTGGTCTGTATATTAGTCCACATTCTGTTGCTATAACAAAATGCCCAAGGGTGGGTAACGTATCAAAAGAAGAGGTTGATCATCGCCTGCCTCACAAGCTCAAGGACCCGAGTTCAATCCCCAGGTACAAAAAAAAAAAGAGGTTGATTTAACTCGTGGTGGTGGACACTGCAAGTCAAGTCTCAGGTGGCCCCATAAGTTCAGCCTCTGCTGAGGGAGGCTGGCTTCATGGCAACATGGAGGATGGCGGAATGGCAGAAGCACGTGCTAAAATAAGAAGCCGCATCATGATACATGAAGCCTGAGGGGTTCGGAGGCCAGGCTGGCTGTTTCCATCACAAACTACCCTTCTGAGACCCAGCTGGATGGAGTCATGTGGGAGCGACACTAATCCCTTCCAAGCTTGGCACCCGCAATGACCTAACCCCTTCCAGAGCCTCACCTTCTGAGCTTCCCGCCACTTCTCAGTGTGGCTGTCCTGAGAACCAAGACCCCAGCACGCGAACCTTTCCACATCCGGCACATCAGGCTTCCCTCTGAGAACCCGAGTCTCTTCTCACTGTACCTGTGCCTCCGCCAGCAATGTCCCAACCCTCATTTTCATCCGGAATCCTAAAGCAAAGGTCAGAGAGCCAACTGGTCTTCATATTTTGAGAAACAAATGTAAGAAGAAGGTTTGACTCATGCAACATCAGATGTCCAGCAAATGCCTATGAGCTCCCCACCCTGTGTAGAATACAATGGGCCCTCATGACTGACCTGACATACCAACAACTTGGGTTATGACCAGAATGCACTAGGAAAAGTATTTGGTGTTTCTGGTAAATGACACACATTATATAATCCTTTTTCTTTATTATGAAAAGGTTAGTTAAGGGGTGCTTTGGGAGGTTCGGAATGCATTATGGGTATTTCCATGATTGCTTATGGGAAAAGTTGTCTTCACTTACAACCAACTTCCGTTACAACCAGCCTTGGTGAATGAACTGAGTTTGTAAGTCAAGGGTCCACTGTACAGGGCAGAGCAAGGCCCACTCACTATTTCCACTATTTCTTTAATTCCTTTCACTGGGGCTCTAGTTCCTGAGCAACAGAACAAGAGAATTAATACAGATGACTCCTTCTCAATCAGTTCTGTTCATCTTTCTCTACTTTATCTCTCTCTGCAATAAAGCTCTTATTTCAAACCAAAATTGTATTAAGGAACCTCCAAATATAAAAAATACTTAAAACTGATAAAAGAGACCCTCACACAGTACACATTTTCAGTGTTTGGCAAAAATAAATGTTTAATTTTCTTAGTCCCAGAAATGCCTGTGTAGAGCCTAGGGTTGTACAAAGCTCATTTTGAAAACTAATGTGCCATACCTTTGGGCTGCCAGCCTTATAAAACAGAAAAGGTAAATTGTACAAAAACATAGTATAACTACATTTATATGCATAAACATATGTGTATATATATGTGTATGTATATATACAGGTGTATACCTATGTGTGTATGTGTTCACACATACATATTCTTGAATAAACAGAAGAATAGATATGAAAATTAGCATTGATTTCCTCCCAAGACCAGGAATAGGGTATGAGGAGGGAATTCCCATTCTTCCACACAATTGGATTTTTTATCATGTGTATTTATTTTTATTTTTTAAAATTTCTTTAAAAAAAGAAATCATCAAACTAAAGATTCTCTGAGATTGCTTTCAACACTGAAATTCTATGATTGTGTTTCCTATAACCTGTGAATAAATCTCCTTTCTTTTCCAGTAACAGCATCTATCACAAATTGCTCGTGAGAAGTGGTATTCTACAAATCCACCTCAGTGTTTCTAGAAAAGAACTCTCCACGTTGCCATGGGCTGAAGTGTGACCCCCAAAAGCACGGGTTTAGGGTTCAAACCTCTGTACTTACAATGTGACCTCATTTGGAAACTGGGCTGCTATAAATGTATCCACTTAGGTTCAGACGAGGCCCTTTATCCAATACAACCAAAAGCAGTGCCGAGACAAGACTGCAGCAGGAAGACAGCTACAGGGACAATACCTGGTGACAGCAGCGGGAGGGGGAGTGATGCATCTCTGGGCCAAGGAGTACTCAGGGTGAGGGCCCCCACCAGAGGCTGCCAAGGTGCAAGGAAGGAGTTTATCTTCCCCGAGCCCACGGAAGGAACCAACCCCGCCAGGCCCATGGTTTGGAATTTTAGCCTCCAGAACTGTAAGGAAAAATAAAACTTGTTTTTTTTTCAATGCATTTAGTTTATGGAGCTTTGTTACAGCAACTCTAGGAACCTGACGCCCAAGCCCACCCTCCCAGGACAGGTATCTTTTCTACAGTCCCCCGGACACCCCTTTTCACCCACGCTGAAGGATTGCCACAGGTCTCCTAAGGAAGCCGTGCCAGTGAGGTCTCCGTGTCTGGTGCTCTTGGGTTCAGATTCGGGAAGCAGAGTTAGACCCGAGGGTCGAGCCCTTCCGTATCCGTGTTGAAACCTATGTGGATGACTATAGGACAATTTCAAGTGCAATTACATCCATCATGTTGCTCGACGTGAAATCCAACAGAATGTCCTGACTTATTTTATTTATTTATTTATTTATTTGGTACCGGGGATGGAACTCGGGTCCTTGCGCTTGCGCAGCAGGCGGCGAAACCACTGAGCTAAATCCCCGGCCCTGTCCTGACTTATTGATCGGCATCCCCTCAATGGTCAGTAAAGGAGCTGAACTCAACCATGAACAGTTTATGTCAAACAACAGTTAATTCAGAAAGTGGTTCCCGGAGTAAGCAGGTAACAGAGATTGGAGGTCAACCCTCCAACCGAAGAAGGTGCTTCCAACTTTGCTTAGTTTCTAAATGTCAGGAGTGATGGTCAGGAAACAAGATTTTCCTCTGTGACACATTTCTAGTGCTGGACTATACTCTCCTCAAATCAGAAATAGTCCCTGTGGATAAAGCAGCACAGAGCACGTGAGGGGGATTCACGGACGGCGTGTGCACCCACACATCTGACCGGAAACACTTCTGAAGGTGCTGTAACAGCTGCCCTTGAACTTAGACAAAAACTCCTAGTCTTCTGCTGATGATGCTGTCTCGTCTTGGCCTCTGAATCCTAAAACTACTCAGCTTTTGGATTAACCTTCTCTTTCCCTTTCTATTAGTATACGTTTGTGGTACATAGTAATTGCATTCGTCTTGGGCAATTGGTACCTGTAAGTTTTGCATCTGCATTGTTTGCACTCCCCCTTCCCTCCTGCCCTTGTCTCTCCTGTCTTGCCCAGTGCCCCCTTCCCATCTCCACAGAGTCTACCTCCCTGTTTCCTACCATTTTGCTTTTATTTTGTTCTTCACATTATTTTGGGTCTCTCATGTTAGAGAAACCATGTGATGTTTAAGCTTCTCTGTCTTATTTATCTCACTTAGCATAATGGTCTCGAGATCCATCTATTTTCCTACAAATGACTGAAACTCATCCTTTGTTCCGGCTGTGTAGTACTCCATTGTGTATATATACACCACACTTTCCTTATCCATTAACCTTTTCTTTTCTCTTTCTTCTTCTTCTCATTTTGTATACTTTAAATTTTTTTTTTCCATAAAGATTCTCTTTTACTCTTCTGGTAGATAACATCAATGTATAAAACAGCCTCTTTTTGAAATGAAATCAATGTTTTTAATGAGCTCCTACTGTGTACAAAGAATTTTAGTCTTCATGGATCTAGATACAAATATAAAATAAGTATTATCTTTTACTTTATCAGAATGCCCAATATAATTATCCAGATATAAGAGATAAATGCATTAATAAATCAAAAAGTGAGCAAATATCACCTCCTGCCTTCTGCAGACCTGTTGCTGAGACCCCTGGAGAGGTTCACTCCCAGCGTCCATGCCCCTGAGCATGAGGAAACTTCTGTTGCCTGGGCATCAATCACCCTTCATGATGCCAAAACAGCTTTGGTGCCTGTGAAAGGCAGAGCCTGTGATCATCTCCCACGCTGCCACCAGAACTGCAGCTTCCCATGGCCCCTCCTCTGCCTGCCTCTCCTCTTGACTGTGTGGATTTGGGGCATTCTGCTGTGAACTGGATTTCTGACAGTCACCCCAACTTTGTTTACCTGCATGCTGATCCTGGGTGTCTGCTTGGGTGAGATGTCAAGGGGAAAGGGAACGAAACAGAGACTTGAGGAAGAAGAAGGCAGAGGAGGATGGAGAAAGAGAAAAAAGGAAAGGTAGGTGTAAAAGAAATTAAATATTGACTGAGGATTATATCTTTTCTTACAAAATTTCCATATCGAAAAATGCTAACCTTCCAGATGTGTGTCACTAATCTTACGCCAGATTGTTACAAATACCAAATTTGGTAAAGATTTGTTTGCCATGAAATTAAAGTACAGCTAATATTATTCTCATAATCAGTTTCTCCAACTTGAGGAGTATATGAACCCTCAAAAGACAAAAAAATCTAATATATCTCTGACCCTGAACATCATTTTCATTATAAATTACTGTAGTAGTTCTCCCTGCCTCCAAGAATATACATGTCTTATATTCCAGGACCTGAAAATATTATGTTAAATAGCAAAAAGGAACATGGTAGTTTGGAGTTGTGAACAGGTTGGGGATTTTGAGGTGAGGAGATGAGCCAGGGTCTTCTGGTCAGGTCGGGAATAACATCTCATGTACCACATCGAGAGTGGAGGGAGACTTGACAACATAGAGAAGAGGCAAAGTGAAGACAGAGGAGAATCAAAGATGCAGCCAGGAACCCTGGACCCTGGCAGCCACCGGAAGCAGAAGGGGCAGGAAAGGACCTCTGAGGAGCCTGTGGACTCAGTGTGCCCTGCTCAGGGACAGCGGACTGGACCTCATGTCTCCGTTTATCTAAAGTCGCTAAATATATGGAAATTAGTTATAATGGGCATAGAAAACCAATACAGCTGTAAATCATTTTGCTTATTACAGACATCACACAATGTACACAATCTTCACTCTTATACCTGTAATGCATAAATTAAAGGAAATGGAATTATATAGCCAATTTATAAATTAAGGGAAAAAGAAATAATACAGCCAATAAAATTCAGTAACAATGAGACTATAATGTAACTGGTGATTGTAAAATAAAGCCACTGTTGGCAATTTGGCTGCTGTTCTCACAGTCCTAGTCTAAATTATATTAAATTTTACCTGACTGAGCTACAGCATGCCGTATGCTAACTGAAATCCTTTCTTTAAACTCCTAAAGATCTCCTAGATGGTAGGATAAATATTTAATTTTTTATACATACAGTGTGTCTTTGTTCTTTTCTCATAACCCTCTGCAATTCAAATAGCACTGCGGGGCCAGGATGAAAGAGTCAATAAACAGAGGGCAGCTGAACACCGAAGTTGAAAGGGAGCCATGTTTACAGGTGACGACCTAAATTGGTGATTCCTGCACTGAAGTGTGAATGTCCAAACCAGCCAGCCATCTTGTTATAATGCAGATTCATGGATCTAGGCAGGACCTGATCTTCCCACCAGTTCCCATCCTGGTGACACCTAGATGGCTGGACCTTGATCTGAGAAGGACACCTCTCAAAGGACCATCCACAATGTGCTTGTTCCCAGTTCATTGGTATAGTAATAGAAATGTTTTTAAAACTTGTAGGGATTTTATATGGAGATCTTGCCCCATTTCCAGACCTACATCAGAATGAATCCACTGGGCACAACAAGAAATTAAACACAAAGGAGGAGAATCCAACAAAAAGAAAAAGTCACGACAATGATAAGTCAATATGTATCAGTTATAACCATCAATGTTAATGGTCTCAATTCACCAATCAAAAGAAATAGACTGGCAGAATGTGTCAAGAAGCAAGATCCAACAATATGCTGCATACAAGAAACACACTTAATTCAAAAAGAAACTCATAGACTGAAAGTGAAGAAGTGTAATACAATACTCCATGCAACAGGAAACCAAAAAAAAGCAGGAGAAGTTATCCTCTTTGCAGATCAAGTGGATTTCAAACAAACACTGATTAGGATAGACAACGAAGGACACTACAGCCTTGTAAAGGGAATAATCCAAGAGTAAGAGATGACAATCATAAATATATATGCACCAAACACTAGTGTGCCCAACTGTATAAAGCAAATACTTACTAAGGACATGAAAAGTCAACTAAGCACTAATTCAATATAGTGGGAGACCTCAAGACCCTATTGTCACAAATAGATCAACTAGACAAAAAATAAGCAACAAAATACTAGAACTCAATCAAACTCTTAAACAAATGAACTTAACAGATTTTTTTTTTTTTTTTTACCAGGGATCGAACTTGGGACCTTGGGCTTGCAAGGCGGGCGGTGGCACAACTGAGCTAAATCCCTGGCCCCTTTTTTGTTTGTTTTTTGTTTTGTTTTGGGTTTTTTTTGAAACTTAACAGATATTTATAGAGTGTTCCACCCCACAAAATCAGAATACACATTCTTTTCAGCTGCACACGGGTCATTCTCCAAAATAGACCACATACTCGCTCATAGAACATGTTTAAGTAAGTGCAAAGGAATTGAAGTTATCCCCTGTATATTATCAGACCATAGTGTGATGAAATTGGAGATCAATAGCAAAAGAAACCACAAGAATTCATAAACACATGGAAATTGAACAATACACTTCTGAATAACCAATGGGTCACACAGGAAATTAAAGAAGAAATCAGACAGTTTCTACAAATAAATGACAATGACAATACAACATATCAGAATCTATGGGACACAATGAAAGTAGTCTTATGAGGGAAATTCATAGCAGTGAATACTCATAGTAGGAAAACAGAGTGAGACCAATTAATCAACCTGATGCAGAACCTCAAGCTTCTAGATAAAGAAGAATAAGACAAACCCAAAGATTCATACAAATAAGGAAATTATAAGGATCAGAGCAGAAATCAATGCAATGGAGACTAAGAGAAGGATACGAAAAAATCAAAGAAGCTAAGAGTTTGTTCTTCGAAAGAATAAACAAAATTAACAAACCATTAGCCAACCTTATCAGAAAAAGGAAAGGCAAGGCCCAAATCCATGCAATTAGGAAGAAAAGGATGAAATTACAACAGACTCAGCAGAAATCCAGAGGATCATCAATACCTACTTTCAGAACCTATACGCCAATAAGATGGAAAACACAGAAAGAAACAGACAGATTCCTAGATACATATGAATTACCAAAGTTGAATGAAGAAGACCTAAAATTTCTAAACAACCCAATATCAATGAAATTGTAAACATAATTAAAAACTTACCAACTAAGAAAAGCCCAGGTCCTTCTGGCTTCACTGCTGAATTCTACAAGACATTTAGAGAGGAACTACTGCCACTACTCTTTAAACTCTTCAATGAAATTGAAAGGGAAGCAATACTCCCAAATTCGTTCCTGGAAGCAAGCATCACCTTGATTCCCAAAGCAGAGAAAGACCTAACCAAAAAAGAGAACCATAGGCCAATCTCACTAATGAACATAAATGCAAAATCCTTAATAAAATACTGGCAAATAGAATGCAGAAGATCATCAAGAAGATCATACACCCTGACCAAGTGGGATTCATCCCAGGGATGCTGGGATGGTTCAACATACGCAAATCAGTAAGTGTAATACACTGTATCAATAGAGCCAAAGACAAAAACCACATGATCATCTCAATAGATGCAGAAAAAGCATTTGACAAAATCCAACATGCATTCATGATAAAAACCCTACAAAAACATTGTAATAGATGGTCTCTACATCAATCTGACAAAAGCCATCTATGGAAAACCAACACCCAATATCATACTAAATGGCCAAAAACTGAAATCCTTCACACTAAAATCAGGAACAAGACAAGGATGGCCACTATCACCACTCCTGTTCAATATAGTCTTGGAAACATTAGCCACAGCAATTAGACAAGAGAAAGAAATAAAAGAAATAAAGATAGGAAATGAAGAAGCCAAATTGTCATTATTTGCAAATGACACAATACTCTATATAGAAGACACCAAGAACTCCACCAAAAGTCTTCTAGACTTAATAAGCAAATTCAGTAAAGTAGCTGGATACAAGGTCAATATACAAAAATCAATAGCTTTCCTCTACACCAA
>NW_004624793.1:4727013-4757389 GCF_000247695.1 Heterocephalus glaber
AATGGATGCACATTGAGGCAATACTTGTAAGTGAAATAAATAGGACACACATGTGTAAATACTGAATAGTTTCTCTAGTGTGAGAAACCGAAAGTGTAAATAAGGACTAAAAGGTATAATAGATAATATGAAATAGGAAGAAAAGGGGCAAAGGGGAAAGGGAAGTCAGAGGAGTAGGAGAAAGGAAAGAAGGGAATGGAATTAATATGAGAATATGAAAAAATGGAAACAAAGTCTTTGTAAATATAGAGGGGTTGAAGGGAGGGCAGGGGAATGGGGAAAAAATAAGAACTAAGATAGATTATGTAAAGGTGCAAACTTCCAATGATGAAAGTCATTATATTGTATACCTAAAATTTACCAATAAAATTAATTAAAAAAAGAAATGTGAATAAAAAACTTAATAGTCTCCCATTCACAGAAAAAGGAGATTGCCCAGTAAGCATATGAATATTCTCCTGCAACTCGGGAAAATGAAAGTTAAACCAGTGTTGAAACTCCTTTCAACTCATTAGATTGGAAAAAGTATTAATTACTCTATGTCTGTGACAACAAAGGAAAGAAATCTCCTGTCTTGGCATTGGCTAGTTTTATATAACCATCTGCAGAGCAATTCTGCTAAGCAGAGCAATGCTCAAAGTGGGCGGGTCCTAAATGTCGTGTTCACTTGTAGACCTCTACTCTCCCCTGCATTCCTTGACTTCTGAGAAGGCTTCCTCTAGAATCCAGTTTCCCACCTGTAGGCAAGGGATGTTTATTGTAAAAGTATTTGTAGCATTGAAATAATGAGAGAAATGAAACAAATCTACCGTCCCTCGGTAGGCGAAGGTATGAAGATGGTTTATTCTGATGTTGGAATTCTATAAAAGGATTAAATAATAAGGTCAACATGTATGGACAAATGTTGCCTACAAAAGCTAGAGTATGAAAGGTTCAATATTATGTGATACAACTGAGATAAAAATTCAGCAAAATAACAACACAAATTGCTTATAACATACAAAGAAGTACAGATTTAAGTACAAAAATGATATAAAAACTTCAGCCTCAAGGGATGAGAGGAAGAGTTGTGAATGGAAACCCAATTTTAGCTGTACTCTCTTTTTTCTTTCTTTATAACATAAAAGAGAACTCCGAGGCTCATCTAGAAAAATATTAACATCTGTGAAAACGGGGTGGTTGGTACACGGATGCTGTAATATTTTCATTGGTTTTTGTGTGTTTGAAATACTTCATATAAAAATAAAAATGTTTAAAATGAAAATTGCTGTCTTTATTTCTTCGCCTAAATGATATTTCTTGATATGTACAAGTGGCTGATTCCATGTCATGCTTTAAAAATATTTTAATGGTATCACAGTGAAAAAAAGTTAAACATTTGATTCATTTCCATGCACGCTTGCGTCAAAATCCATCCACATCAATGAGAGTGCACAGGTCATGTGAAAGTCCCTGAGCATCACTGCACAAAAAGATGGAGAACTTCAACACAGGACAAAGAAGGTGCATCAGTGTCTACTAGAGAAACGCATATAACACAGGATACAAATATATGAGCATTTACAAGATTGGCTTGCAATGTCCGCCCATAGAGTCCAATGAGGAAGAGAGCAGAGGGTCTGTCTGTACACTGGAGACCGAAGGACTCAGTCAAAGGTCCGGAGCTCACTGCAGTGTCCCGTGAGAGTCCGTATCAGGAGGCCGATGGGTCTGCTATGGAGGCTGAAGAGTCTGTGCCGGAAGCTGAGGGATCCACACCGGAAGCTGAAAGTCTGTGCCGGAAGCCAGGGGATGACGTCCCATGTGCAGGCGAAGACTGGAGCTCCTCTGAAGAAACAGACGCAGATCCGCCCTTCTTCAATTCCCCTTCATACCATCCAGATGAGGAGCAGCCCTAAGGTGGGTCCTTCTGTAGCCTAGGATGGATGAGGAGTGGCTGGGCCAATTCAGTTGAGCTTCGCTTACTCAAGGTGATACAATCAATGGGCCGTCGCAGGCGGAGAGGACCTCTTCTTTCCCCACATCACCTCCTCCACCATATTACTGAATGCATATTTTATAAATATTGGCTATTTCATAAGAGTGCAAATACTTTTATTTTTTAGTGTATCAAACCACGTGCATTGTTCCCTTAAGATGTACTCTAAGCAGTAATAAGTTACATTTCCACGGTTTGTTCAGCATGCTCGGAGGTCTTAGCTGGTCTCTCTTCTGGGGTTTGTTGCTTTTTAAGCATTCACCAAAACTTCTCTGTATGTTTCCTTGCTTTGGGAACTTAACAGGTGAGATCTATCATGGGAAAGTGGACAGCAGTTTGGCAAACCCAACAGCAGTGTGAAGAACAGCACACCATCCTATGTGCAATCACAGCCACTTTGTACCCTCACAGTGGGGTAAACGCGACACACTGAGCTGTCAGTGGACTGGGAATCCTCCCTGATCCCGGGGAGATTTGAGCCAGGCGCTGACACAGCGGGCGACACCCTACGCACGGGAGCCCTCATTCTCCAGTATTCCAGCATCCTGGCCAGGAGGCCAGAGAAGTCTGTGTTTAGCTCTAATTTTGTGGAATAGCCATGATGATTTTAGCTTTCTCCTTATTTGTTTGTTTTTCTTTTGCTTATTTATTTGTTATTAAGATGCACTCTTGGTTTACATACTGTGCAGTTACCCGGAAAGCAATCCACCCACTGATCACCCAGAGGGAAAGAATTTCTGAACAGAAACAGAAGCGCGTTTGTTTCCCAGCTACCAGGAGCACGAGGTACCTGTCCCGAGTGGGGCCACTGTGCCCTCTGTGCCCTCCGTCCGCACCGCCTGGCAGCGCAGCTGCACCCACACCCACCCTGCCTGAGGAGCTCCCTGGGCCTCAACCAGGCCAGAACCTTCACCTCCCCAACTGCTCCATCTGGATCCTTCCAGACCTGTTCTTCATCAGGAATACCCAGGGCCCCCTGGGATCTTCCACCTGCACACTTGCTGAAGGGTGTCCCTCGATTCACTACCCTCTACCCTGATGTATGAGGGTAAAGGAAAGGAACATGCGAGCGTTATTTTACCCTGGAATCATTTATTCAATAGTATTAGTCCCAGGCAAAAATCTTGGCACGAGGGTACAGCAATAAAGTTTAAAAGGCACAGTCTGGTAAAGTCATTGTGTTTTTCAAATACGATGTGGCAAAACACAAAAGCACCACGTTGAGCCAATCATTAAACTAAAAGAGGAAATGTGAACAAGTAGAAGAATTTGCAGGCTTTAACAGAGCTTGCCAGGAAAGGACAAGTCATCTAGAGAACCTATAAATGAGCAAGCACCTGCAAGATGAGAAAGGCTCCACATGCTGCTGAGAGCAAATGAGTGCAGTTGGCAGAAAGCAGAGCAAATGCAAAGGCCCTGGGGTAGGGCCACCTGGAGGAAGAGCAATGAGGCTGCAGGATGTGGAAGCAGTGAATGGGTAGAGGACAACCTTGATCAGGACTGGATGAACCAGAATACGTGCAGATGGAGACCACACTCCAGCCCAGGCAAGGAGCGGGGAGAAGCCTGTAACCTGGGCGGATCTGTGAAGAGCACGCTGTAGGGGCAGAGAGAAGCAGAGAGGTCTATGGGAAGGGCTGGGACGCACAGCATGGAAGACAGGATGGTTACCGAGTCCTGGGCATGAGTCAGCAAGGGGGCAGCAGGGTTTTAAAGGTAGACTGGGCTTGCAAAGGAGCAAATGAGACTGCAGGAGAGAGAAAGGCTAAAGTGGAGCCGAGGTTTGGGGGCCTGAGCAGCCTTCGAGGATAAGTTTGCTTCACCCCAAGGTGGGGAAGTGGAGGATGGTCCTCCGAGGCCATTGAGAGTTTATGTGCGGGACTGGACAGGGTTCCACTGCCTTAACGTAAGAGGTGTGAGCTGTGGTCAAACAGTACGGTGAATTTTAACAGTCACTCCAGCGGAAGACGCATCACCATGAATCCCCTTCAAAATCCTCCCCTCGTTCCAAACACACTCATCCCATCACCCTCGCCCCTTGCCACAGCAGCTCCGGAGTCCTCTGTCCTGAGGGTCTTTGATTGCGCTGTCCTGGCCGCCTTGGTGTCTTGAAATGATTCAAAACACTTTCTTTTCATGGTCGTTGTGACTTTGGGGAAGACCTGAAAGTCATACGGTGCCAGATCCCGTGGATAAGGTGGATGAGGACACAGCATCGTGTTTTTATTTGACAGAAATTGCCATAAACATTTGATCAATGATGTGTGATCCAAGAGTATGGTGAATCTTTAAATAAAATGTTTATTACAGTAAAGGTACTTTGCCCATTATTTCCCCTCAAAATACTCAGATTTCTCCCTCTTGCTTCACATTTTCCCATCATTCTTTTTTGTTATATTTTTAATGTATTATTTAATTTTTCCTGAGTCCATGTTTGCAGTGCGTGATGACCACACTCACTGTGAGGAGTTGGCATGTGCATATAACATGTCTCAATTCTTTTTCTTTTCCTTCCTCTCCCTTTCCTCCATTTCACGCTAGCCTTCCTATTTACCAAAACCTATGTCCCTGTTTCCCACTATCTTTTATTTTGCTCTTTAATTTATTTATACTTTGGGTTTATTTATACTTTGGGGTTCTCATGGCTAAAATCTGTGCTTCTTTATAGCTGAGTAGTACTTAATTGAATGCAAAAGCCACATTTTCTTTATCCATGCATCTGCTGATGGACATACAGGCTGCTTCCAAGTTTGAGCAGTTATGAACTGTGCTGCAATAAACAGGTGTGGGTGGCTCACTGTAATTTGGTGTCCAACTCTTTCAGGAAGGTACCTAGAGGGGAATGCCTGGATCTAACGGAAAAGCAGGGCCAGTCGGTCCAGTCTGGGTCTAGGGCAAGGTCCCCTGTGGCCCTGGCGTTAGGCCTCAGTTCCGTCCCCAGGAAATCCCAGGCCCTCAGAGGTCTGTCCCCAGAACACGGGGAGGGAACCCCATGACCAGTGCTCACTGACCTTCCCAAGGCAGGAAGTATTCAGTGTCACCCTGATTTAGACTGTTCTCCACCATAAACATGTTCACCTGCTGTCCTAGATGATCTCTTTCTATTAGGGCCATGCAACAGTATTTCTTAAAATGCAACAGGATTGCTTCATTCAGTAGAATAATTTCAAGTAACTGAGCCTTAGAACAGAGAGAACTGAAAGTGGGTCTGGATGGCATGGGCTCAAATACAATAAAAGTAAAACTATCGTGCCCTGGGCTCAGATTCTGCAGCCAGCTTGGAGCTTGTTTTCCAGACATCATCCAGGACTCTGCCTCCTTCCTTCCCCTCATGCTCTTGACCTTAACCTTGACCTTGGCCCTGACCCTCAGGATGCTGTGTCCTGCACTGCCCACCGCCCGCTCCTCCTCCTCCTGCTCCGGGTGCAGCAGAAGGCTGCACACACAGCTTGCCGTGGGCAGTGAGACTTTGGGTTCCAGTTCCTTGATCTCCCTTTCATTTCTGATTTTCTTAAGGGCCATGGAGCGGGGCAGGGTAAAGGCTGCTCATCAGTACTGCTGCTCAGTGCATCCCAGAGGGCTCACTGTGTGGGTGCTGAGGGCTGTGGCAGTGTGATCAGGGAGCTTCAGATGCAGCTTCCAGAACCTGGAAGCTCCATGGCGGACAGGATCCCTGAGCTGAGGCTCTGGGTGCACAGGAGCTCGGTGGAAAAGGGGCTCCGGCCCATGAGAGGGACACAGTGTGAGTGAGCGTGAGCTTCCTGAGGGGCCGGCCGTGCTGGGGCCAGGGGACAGAGGCGGAGAGAGGCTGGGCGGTGGCCAGCTCGGGTGTGGAAGAAGTCCTCCCCTCTCCTCTTTCCTCTCTCCTCTCCGTTCCTCTCTCAGTATCGGGAATGAACCCAGGATCTTTGCACTGAGCTATATCCCCAGCTCTGTTTGTTGATTTATTTATTTTAATTTTGAGGCAGAATCTCGCTAAGTCACTCTTGCCCGGGCTGGGCCCACACTTGGTCCTCCTCCCTCATCTCCCCGAGCTCGAGGTATTTCAAGCGAGGAAGTATCCCGGCTCACATGCAGGGAGCCACACTGCGGCTTGTCCCAGGGGTCAGAAGTCAGCTCTTCTCCTGCAGGGTCTCGAAGTTGACCTTGGATTTTTAAACTCTATTACCCTCTCAGTGGGATGCTTTTTGGAGAACTTCTTTAAAGAAAGAAAGAAAGAAAGAAAAGACCAAAAAGGTATGTATACAATTCTATGTAAATATCTTTTGGAAAATAATTGACAGCGATGGGCATAAAAGTGTCTTATAAATACCGTGACAATATTTAACTGATTTTAGGGTCCATTGGTGCCACAGTTTATTTTCGTGATGGGCTCCAGTATTTCATTCTTGCTTTAAAACTAGACAATATTTTGGCCTGAAAGAATCTCATTTCACCATGACCTGTGGTTAATGGCAAGCAATGTGTGGCTGCAACAATGTGTGTGCATATGCATGTGCTTGGATGTGTGTGTGTGCATGCGTGCATGTGTGTGCATGTGTGTGTGGGCCCGCGTGTGTGTGTGCTTCTGTGCCCAGAGACAGACAGACGGAGACGGAGATTTGAAGGCATTGATCAGATGCTCATGGAGCTGGCAGGTCTTCACGCCATGGCCTGGACTGTCAGATTCGGGACAGAGAAAGTGCCAGGGTCTCCAAGGTCACCGTTCAAATCTGAAGCCACCAGGCTGGAGAGTGCCCTGCTGCTCGGCCACATCAACTTGTACTTTTATGTCTTCAACTGATCGGACCAGGCCCACTCACACTGTGGAGGAGAATCTGCTTTTCTCAAAGTTGAGTGACTTCAATATTAATCTTACCCTAAACACCCACAGAAGCATCCAAATACGCAGCCCATGGCCAGCCAAGGGTACAGGGAGTTAACCTTCCCAAGGAGGGAAGGACAGAGTGGGGGATCGCATGTCTGAGAGTGGACTGTACCCACCGGTGCAGCAAGGCTGGGGACATGTGTGAGGGACAGTCGCGTCCTGCAGCAGGCTGCTCACTGAGAATGCGAAGCACCACTTGCGAATGTGGGCAGCAGGAAGGGGGACATGGGGCTTTCTCTCCAGCCTCTGTGCTGTGCAGGGCTGTGGAGGAGCTTCCCACAGACCAGAGGGAAGCGTCCTGCTGTGCTGTCCACTGCCCATGTGCACCCTGCGTCCTGCTGGTGCAGAATAAAATATGCCTGCCATGCTGACCAGGCATGAACATCGCCGAGTGCTGGATTCAGTCCCGATCCCCGTCTGGCCTTTCTCTAAGACCTCCTTGTGTCCTGGTACAGCCCGTGTGGCTTTCAGACACTCTTTGAACTATATTTAGAGTTCTCTGAGAACAAAAAGTGGATCCAGCCAGGCATGGTGGTGCACACCCATTAACCCTGCACCCAGGAGGCTGAGGCAGGAGCATCACAACCAGTTCAAGGCTAACCTGGAATATATAGCGAGACTCTGTCTCTCAAAAAGAGGGGTCCTACCTTCCTTTATTTTTATGCTCGGTTTTCTACTGCATTTCCTCTCATTTAGCTTCCACTTCAGATGTCAGCAGAGCCCCCGCCTCTTATCATGATTACTTTTTATTATTTCTCCCTGCGCAACTCACCCTAACCTGCCTCCCTCCTTCACATCATGTGGACCAGCCCCTCAGGCTCCCGGGGCTCACAAAATTCAGCCCTTATTTTGGTTCTTTGTGCACTCTGGGGGTTTCTTGGAGTCAGGTACATCACTGCAAGAAGAGTCGAGTGCCCCTGTTTGTAGAGAGCCGGCAGAATGGTTTGGAATATTTTCAAAAGAAAACAGGGAAAGTGATCGTTTGTGTGGGGAAGCCTCCTGTCTCCAGCTTGGCACCTTTAGGAGGGTGAAGGGGCTCTTGGAAACAGGAAGCAGCTGAGATAAGGGGTGGCTGGAGCAGCCTCTGCAGGCCCCAAAGATGTGCTTATCTACGAGACTGGATGGGAGGTCCACAGGCCTGGCTGTGCCCTGTGCTTTTCAGGAGTGGATTTCACCCTTCCTTGATTCAAGACTGTTGATAACCGACTAACAGGAAAGATGAAAGGGAAAGGAAAACCATACAAAGCAACCTAAGAAATGGCCAAGAGGAAAGAGCCTGAAGGAATAGAGATAACTCACCCAGGGGAGGAATGAGATGGCTTCTATTACTTAAGAACATCTTTCCTAGCTGAGGAGAGGGGTGCTCTGCCAACCTCTGCTTGCAACTTTAGGAGAAAAATTATCTTCCTCATTCAGTATAGTCATTTGCAAAATTCCTTGACGATGAGGAAAAGTTTTGGAATGATTAAAGCAAAAATACAGAGACCTTTTGGAAATGGATAAAAGGTGAGGTAATGATGGAATTGCTCTTACCATCTGTCTCTGCATCTTTTTTCTGGAAAGCAGCGTTCACACAGAAGGTGAAGGGATGTATCTGTCTTTCAGGGGGAAAGTGTCAAGGAGCTGTCATCGAGATCCTGGAATTTTAATTTTTAAAAAAGAGCTAAGCGACTATAAACCACCTAGTTTCTCTGTGTCCTGTGACTTCTCATTTTTCAGCTGGACTACTTAAAGCAGCATGATACGTAATGTATTGAGCTTAAGAACATTCTCGCTGAGTTCGCCAAACTCAGTTTGAATTAGCAAAATTCATGACACCTGGTCCCATAGCAATGATGGAGACAACAGCAAATATTTCCTCAGTAAATAACTTCAGGAAAGACTTGAATGTGAAGGTGGTGGTGAGTGCCTTTAGCCTGGTTGCTCTCCCTCCTGCACCGTCTACGCACACAGCGCGGACTCAGCGCCGAATCTGGAAGAATCCCGTGGCAGTCTCTGCAGCCCTGGCTTTGTCCTTTATCCTGTCCCATCTGCGCGGATCACTACAGCTAACTGCCACTTCACCGCTACCTTCCTTTACCCCTAGGCTGTGCCCTTGAAGGAAAAAGCTTTTCTAGTCACTGTGTCAAAAGTTGCCCTGAACCCTGGTGGCAAAAAGAGATATAAATGTTGAGGAGGAAATATGGACCGACTTCGGTAGATCCGAACACGTGTGTTCACGTCTTCCTTTTCTGTCTCCCCAGCCACATTCCTTTGATTTCCAAGTGAAGAGATGGTGAGTAATGATTAGGCTCTGTCTTTGACCTTAAGCAAGAAAACAAGAATCACTGCTAAACTCAGAGATAACAATTCGGAGCAATTTCCCTCCCCCCGAAGAAGAGTTCTCTCCAACGCAGAGCAAAAGGGAAGATGTAGCCCAGCATTGCAATTACCTGACTCCTCCGGTGGGCTCTTGTGGGCATATATCCATGCAGCTCAAATTCTCTTTCCAAATTCATAGCTCAGTTCCCATTTTCTCATTTTATGTGGTCAATATCCTTATGATATTTCAAGGACTCTTCAGGCCCTCAACCACTTCCAGGAAGAAAAGAAAATTATGGTTTAAAAAAAAGAAAGAGAGAATATTCTTTAAGGAAATTCATCAGTTAGGTAGTGAAGAGATTTAAAAGCAAATTTAAAGACTTAGAAAGTAATAAAGAAGAACTCTGCAAGAGCAGGTCCTGCATCTGTAATGTTATTTTAAGGTGCTAAAATCGAGTTCAGGAAATGGATTAATCATAGAGTGCATTAAACAGAACAAAATAACATGATTTCTAGTCCAGGGATAATTTTTTTTAATCCACTAGGCCAATCTTTATTTGCTTGGAGAGTTCCAAACTAAGGAGAGACAGCTAAAAATCTCTGCAGTCAGTGGGAGCTGCATTCCAATCACCAAGGGGCACCTGATACTCACCAACCGTCTCTCCCAGGAGACTGGGAAAAGATGAACCTAAATGCTGTCGCCTTGGCTGGCTACACAGGTGAGTGCAGAGCTGTTCCTCACTGCTCATGGTGCAAAGAGAATGCTCTTGTGGTGGAATGGAAGCCCGGCCTCTCCACCCTCCTGGGGCAGCGGGGTCAGCATCAGGCCCACCCCCTCCCCAGCCCAGGCCAGACAAGGGGGCTGCTCAAGCCTCACATTCATGGACCTGGCACAAGACGTGGATTTTTCTGCAGGAGAAGCCTCAGCCTTTTCTGGGAAAAGGAAGCTTCTGGACTAAAGCTAGGTAGTGTTTTCGTAATTAAAACCCAACAAAGTCCTGTCAGGTGAGGCAGGTTACCCCTCAACCAGAAAGGGTGCTGCACACCTAAAATCCCAGTGTTCTGGGAGGCCCAAGCAGGAGCATTACAAGTTGGAGCCCAGCCTGGGCAACTTAGTGACTTAGAGAGGCCTGTCTCAATATTTAAAAGGGGCTGGAGCTGTATCTCAGTGCCAAGGCCCTGGGGTCACTCTCCAGTACTGTGAAAAAAGAAAGGAAAAAATTAGCCCCATTCTAAAGAAAGATGTGCTGAATTTTCTTATTTTGCTAGAAAATCATTACTCCTTCCTCACATTACTCTATTCCCTCTTTTCTTTGTTATAATCTTAGATATTCTCATGCAGTGTTCATGCCCTTCATAATTTACTACTCTCTGCCTGATGATTTCCCTTCAAGACTCCTTGCCTAATAAAAGGCCACTTCTGACCAGGGCTCCAGATGAGCACATGTCAGTAATTCAGTAGCATCACTGCAGAAGAGAAAAAACCCTTGTGACATTTATTTTTTTCAAACTTGTTACTGCTCCCCCAGAGGTATAGTTCACCTTTAAAGAATGCTGGCAAGCCATTGCTTTTGCAGTTGCGATGCTGTATGTTTGGAACGCGCTGTCTACTTTATTATAGCTCCTTTGCAAAATGCTTTCTACGAGTGGAACCAGGTCTCAAAGTCACATAGGCTTTTCTGGTAGGCTTTCAAAGCTAGCACATTGTTGGTGACAGAAGCAAACTTTTTATCTACTTACTTACATTTGAAATAATTGCATTTGAGAGAGGAAGCATTATGGGTGAGGATGGAAACATTATTAACAAATGCCTTGTAACAGTTTGACAGAGAAAACAGGTTACAGAAAAGCAGGTTAGTACCCTCAGGTTTCTTGTTTCCCATTCGAGCTGCCTGTCTTTTCCAAAGCACATTGATAAAATAAAATAGTAACAGTACTGAAGAGCAGTAACTGTCTCACTAGTGGTAAGAACCAAATTAAAAGCACACAGGTCTATCGATTTAAATAGCTGCATAATTTTCACAGGACCAGTGCTGGACAGAGAGAAAGGTGTCTAGAAATCTGGACAGGAGAGTTGCAAAGAGATGTCCAGCAGGCAGATAGGACTGCGGGATCTGATGGCCACAGGCGAGGAGCCACCTCTCCTGGAGTGGAGGAGGCGGAAGGGGTGTGTGAGCAGCCAGAAGGGAGATGTTGCATGGCTCCTGAATAGAGGATCTTGACACAGCCCGAGACACCTCCTGAAGGGACCCTAAAATCAGGCACATCGTAGGTATTTAAAGCCTTAGTTAGATTTGGATAGTTTTAATTTATTCAAAGTTTTAGTTAGGTTTTCCTTCAGCCTCTCGTTGGCAAGTGAGAGCAATCGCATTTCTGAGTATCATTATCAAGCACAACGAAGGTCATTTGTTGCTTCACAGACCTTAGTATGAGAAAAGAAGATGCCCCTGAAGGGCGGGTGGTCTACTGTGCCCCTCGGCCTCCCTGCTCTGGGCATGGTGTTGAGAACGTTAACCCTTAGCCTTTGGGAGTGGCACAAATGAGTCAGTAGCGTCTGGAGATACGGGAGAAACTGTCAGCTTGCTAAGAAGGTGAGAGGGTGAAGGAGTAGCTATAGTAAAACGCACTGTGAGCTGGAATAAAGAACTGACTGCTTCTGTGTCTCCTAGTGGACAGGCAGAGCCCAACTTTCACCTTGGGTGCTAAATGTCCTACCCCTCCCAGGTGCTTGGCCATTTTCCTGATAAAGAACTTGCATTTGATAGGACTTAAATAAAAGTTAAACTTGAGCCTCTCTGATTCCAATTTTTTTTCTCTCTGAACAGCCATGCTGTTTGTTAGACCCAGCGATAAAGAACCAAGTAGAAACCAATATTAAATCCACACAGGAGTTTATTACCGGCCGGGACCTAAGCTGAGCATCGGACTCGAGCCCCGACTGGGGGGAGACAAACACGTTTTATACACCTTTGAGGCCAACAGTTTTGAGGTCCCCCCTATGGGATAGAACTAGTAAAGCAAGCGAAAGGTAGAAAAGGTAAGAATGTCCTGCTGTTAGAACATTTGTAAAACAATAGTTGATTAATGGTTATTTCTAAAGGGACTTTCTAAGGGGAGGGAGGTTTCTAAGCTTCCTCCTTCTGAGTTCATCTAAGGGACAGGCAGGTGGGTCAAGCAGCACTATGGAGTCTGTCTTGCTAACTAGGGTCCTTCATGTTGATCTTCAGAATTCACTATAGTTTTTGTGAACTTTTGGTTCCATCAAGGAATCTAAAATTTTGCTTTCAACATTCTTATGGAGGTCACACAAAATTAAGAACCATATCTGTTTTATGTGTTTGTATATCTAATTTGTCTAAATAATACTAAATAGAATGTAGATATACTAACCTTTGAAGGATATTCTTTGATATTTTTTGTATTTTACTAAGTTTCATGAGAAGATAACAATTTGACAAAGGGTTGTAAGTACAAAAGTAAATATGTGTAGGTCTTGGCTGTTGAAGGTTTTACAAGAAGAGGAAGAGGAAGATGTCTAAAAAATAATTTCCACTGATGCAACAGGACCCTAATGGAGAGCTCAGCATCCAGAGAAACAGCAGAAAAGGTAGGAGAGCAGGAGAAAGATGGGAGGCAGAAGGCAAATGTACCCGAGACTAACTCCTGAGAGCAGACTTAGCGTTTAGGCTGAATATTAAAACAGGAATCTGACCTTGAAGAATCTAGGAAGACAGGAGAGGAGACAGATCTGTAAAAAGGAATGGAGTGAAGACATGCAGCAGTAAAAAAAAATCAATATTGGTGATTTTGATGATAGATGAAATTTGAACTTTGACTCCAAACTGGGCCTTGTTGAAAGTGCTTTGAAATATCGCCTTAGTTAATCCTGCCCACAATCCACCGAGGGGAGAACTGTTCACACTACCTTGCGGATAAGAGCACTCGGAGAAATCAGTAACATCGACCCAAGTTTATGAAATTTACAGATGTTGAAGGAGACCTTTGACCCCGGTGGACATTCTTCAGGGCCCACCCTACGTATTTAAGGAGTCACGAGGGCCTGCTTAGCCTGACCATCAATCCAGGGTGTTCTGGAGAAAGGAGACACGTGTGCTATGCCTCTGTTCATCTTTCATGGGAAGGAGTTTGGGCTTCATGCGAATGTAGTGGATGGAGAATTAGCAAGGGAATTAGAATGTAATTTCTAAAAATTGTCTCAGCAACACTGAGAAATGATCAGGTCAAACAACAGTGAGCAAGTGCGAGTGCAAGAAGGTCAAGAAGACCCCGGTTCAATAAAATGCCCCGAATGCACAAGCACAGTGAGACCTTCCTTTGTGTAGTTACCGAGTGAGGACTGACAGCCTTAGCTTCAAGAAGGGATGGGCTGGCCATTGAAAGGTAAGAATCCTGGCTGGAGGTGACATCCCAGAGGTTGTACTGCAGTCCAGGCCACTTGGGAGGGGAATAAGAGACAAGGCTCATCTTCACCACATTCCCCTGCACTGTCACTTACTTTACCACTCCTTCTCTAGACTGCTCTGTTCATGCGTCACAATCCCAGCCCCGAGTGTGGCAGCACTGGGAAGCGAGCCTTCTTCAGTAGGTGACTGGGAATTTTAAAGAACACTTGAGAGCTCACTCTCTGAGGACTCAGCAGGAAGCAGCATTTATGAGCTAGGAAATGGACTCTCAGTAGCCCCACTCTTGAACCTTCCAGTCCCCAAGAATGTGAGAAATAAATTTCTACTGTTTGTGGCCACCAAGTCTTCTGTATTTTTTTATATGCCTGGAGAGACCAAGACAAAAATGGGTATCGAGACGTGGAAATGCTGCTGTAACAAATATGAGAAATGTTCCAACTATCTCTGGAAGTCTGGAGTGGCTAGAGAGGGGCAGTTTTGGGGGTGCATGATGGAGGAAACCTATACTACTGTGCGTGCATCTCAAAGAGTGAGTCCAGTACAGGGAAAGCTACAGAGAAAGCTATGGAGAAGCCCTCCACCCTCTTGGAGAACCTTCAGCATCCTGGGCAGAGAGTCACAGAACTGTGGGTGGACAGGGCCATCCTGATCTCAGCTGGAGGAAAGGACTAGGTTACTAAGAATCAGCCTCCTCGGTATAAAGTTGTAAAGAACCTGCGGAATCAGGCTCTCCATGATCATCATTCTGTAGATGGTAGAACCTGCAAGGCCTGAGGTTAGAAGTTCAGCTGAAGCAATTTCTCAGCAAAGTGTTGAAGGTGTGGCTGGGCTGCCTCTGACTGCTTCCAATAAAGGAGAGAAAAGGAAATGACTTAATGGTAGTTGTTAAGCAAAATGGAAGCAGAATTTTAAAGATCTGGAAATTTCTCCACCTATCCCTTGATAGAAATATGAGACTTAAAAGAGCAGCCAGTGACCATTTGTTGAGAAACACACATGGACTAGCCATCTCCACAGAAACCAGGTGATGTTTCCCCAAACAAGGGTTGTGTGACCCTGCAGGACATAACCCAGCTGGGTGCAGGGCCCCGGATGTGGGAAGGAGGTGGAGGACAGTCCCAATGGTGGAGCCAGGACCCAGGATGGTGACATTGTCCCCTGGGTGCATCCTTACCCCACACCCTCCTCTCTGACCACCCCAGGGATGGCCACAGCAGGCTTCAGAGAGCTGCGGGCCGTGGTGGCCACATCTTTGGAGGCCCCGGCAGCAAACCGGATGGCATCTGTATATCCCCTCTCTGTTGGCTCACAGAGTTCATGGCACTGGGGCTCACAGCTGCCTCCATCCAGGGGTCAAAGGATGGGGCCTGCTAACATCTCGGCCAGATGGTCTCTCGGTGGTATTTTGGACTTTGGAATTTAGATGTGATCCTGGGATTTGCGGACTGCTGAGACGTAATGAACACATTCTGAATGTGAGAAGGATATGGAGTGGAAGGGCAGGGTCACCAGAGAGGGACCCAAACGTGTCTGAAACCCTAAGCCCTGCTGTGGGAGCCGGTGTGGCTGATCAGCTCGTGAGGCGCCAGTCCTAGGAATGGGTTATATAGTCCCTCACATACAGGGCCTCCAAGGGAGGCCTGGCCCTCATCTGGGAACCAGAAAGCAGCCTCTTCTAACACAGACTCCACCTTGATCTGGGAGCCTCCAGAATGAATGAATTTCTGTGACTGGTGAGCTACTGAGCTACTGACTCTGTGGTATTTTGTTAGAGCAGTCCAAGTGGACTAAGTCCCTCTCTCTCTCTCTCTCGATCTCTCTCTCTCTCTGTCCTTCTATTGCTGTCTCCATTCTCCTCAGCTTCCATGTATCCGCAGCTCTTTCCTAAAATAAACAAAAATCACTCTGACTCTGTACCACTCTGTCTCCACCCTCTTGCCTTTCTTTCTCTCCTCAACCAACTGCTTCAAAGAGACCAAAGGAGTTGCTTCCCCCTTCCCATATGCTTTTCTACCAACGTTGTCTCTTTGGGTCCCCGGGACTCTGCAGAAATGACTCTGGTAAAGCATCCCTCCGTTGTCTTTATGGTCAGAGCCCATAGACACTTTCAGCCTTTGTCTTCCTGGAGCTCGCTGGTTACTTTCTGTGGGGTGACTGTATTAATTAGCCTGTCCTTTCTGTCAGTCAGTGACAGGTGGATCCTAAAGCTCCAAAGAAATCCCCCAACCAGAAGACTTTGTTTGCTTTTAACACATTCCATTTATTTTTCTGGTCAAGATAAACACAATTTTCTCTTCTCTTTGTTGGTGACATCCCTTTCCTTGAACTATTTCATAATTTAGGCAGAGGAAAAGTTACCTGAGAAAATAAATTCTTCCACAGCTGATCTCCGTGGACCTAAGCTCATCGTGTCCCCAGGGAGGTGAGCTGCACCCCAGCCCATGACATGTTAGAGACGATTCACAATGGAGGAGGGCGTCACAGCCTTTTATATCACTTCCCGGGCTCTGAGGTGGCAGTCTCCTCCATTCTCTAGCAAAATTATGAGCATGCAGAGCTTCTCACAGCCAAAAGTGACAAGGAACCAGGGAGGCACACTCCTGCGTTTGTGGCTCCCTCTCTCTGTGTAGTTCAGAACACACAGCAGATCAAGCCTGAGCTCAGGTTCCTCAGTGATTCATCCACTACCAAGCGGGTTCCAAGTAAAAACACTTTGTTCCCTGGCTGATGGCTTCCGGAGCCCAGGCTTTCTAAGGATTCACTGAAACAATCTTTAGACATTGTCTCATGATTCTTTTACATCTACTTTTTCATTGTGTTTTGAGGTACCGCTCTACCTAACCTTAGAGTTAGTGTTCCTGGGTTTTTTCCCTTGGGCCACTGGTTTCCTTTCTCTCATTTCCCCCAGGTGAGCGCAAATATTCTTAAGTTTTTGATGCCTGTGTATTGGACATTCACACCCTTCCCTCCCCTCTCCCCCTCCTGTGTCCAGAGCAGTGGCCTCTGGACCGAGATTGTCATGTGTGCCTCTGTTTCCACAGCTGTGACCTTAGACTTCCCAATCGCAGCCTCTCAATATTTTCCCAGCCTTGGATATGAATCATACCGAGAAGACAGTCACATGTGTGTGACACCTTGAAGTTTCCCTAGATGTCTGTCAAAAGTGGACACCAACCGAGTCTTCACCCATGGCCAGCAGCCCCGCAGTGATCTTCCTGCTCACAAATCTAAACTCCTCGTCCTCTCTGGATCAATCTTTAATTCCAAACTGAGGCCGTGGGAGAGGCACCTGAGATCTCCGTCCTACACACTTTCTCAGGAGACCACTGCCCATTTCTGAAAGATCCTCCAAGACAATGTCTTTGTAGCCTTCAGTCTGGAATCTTTCTATGGCTACATAATAAAATTGTGAACAAAATTATTTAGTTCTAGTTCACATGTTGGACTGACATTGTCCAAGGCTTATAAAAGATTAAAGCCATAGTTTAAGGAGACAGCAGGTGATAAATATGACACCAAGAATCTCCATTACAGAATGAGTAGTGAAATCCATACATGACAGAGTGGTTCACCTTGTCCACCAGCTGGCTGCCTCCCCCATTAGTCTGATCAAATCTTAAAGCTACAGTATCAATCACTTCACGGGGGTGGAAGGAATCAGTTTCTTCCAAGATACCATCCACTTACCTCTATGTCACCTTGAAGAACAACCCATCTAGAATGTTCACAGGACCTGTGTAGGTCAAGTTAAATTGCCCGGCCATCCACTTTGACTTATCATACGAATTCAGTAAAGGAGAACCCCCTCCCCGCAGAAAAGGAGAATAGATCAATTGAACAGTGATTGAAAATAGTGAAGCCTTTCCCTGCTGTCCAAGAGACTTGTTTCAGAGATTCAAACAAAGTTCAACTGTACACATGAAATGGGCTTTCTGCTTCCAAACTGGTAAAACAGAAGTGCATTTGGTCATAACTTCTATCTGAAATCCTATTTGTGAGTTGATCAAGTACAGCTAAACTTTAAAATGACTGACAGACTCAGGCACTGTATGTGTCCCCGTGCTGACCCGAAGAAACAAGACTTGGCTGTCAACTGAGCAAAATCATCAATTCACTCATTCAGTTACTACATGATCATTCTGTTGCCACAGGTAGAAATGACCCAGAGCTGCAGTTACAACCCTGAAACAGAAATCCAGTTTCCTCTTTGTACACTCAGCTGTTCTGAGGACAGTGGCTGTGCTCCCTGGATAAAGTCTTTGTAAAACTGATGTTTCTTCCTAGAAGCTCTGAAATCTTTTGCACTTAGAAGGAAGGGGGTAGGGGAGGGGAGGGAAGGAGGGGGAGGACCCAAGAGCAGCCTAAGAGTCTTTGCAGGCCACTGTCTCCCTGGGACTGGCCCTGGGGCTGTGGTTGCAACTGACTTCATCTGTCAGCTGCTTCCTGTGGCAGGTTTTCTAATTGACAACTAAATCCTGAGGGGAAGGGGGCACGATTTCAGAGTGCAAATTATAACCGTGTCCAAAGCCCTGCACCTGATTTCTGAAATAATATCATCTACTACACTGTGGAGTTATTATTTTGCAATAAACTAATCTCAAGAAGGCAAATTTACAGTTAAAAAAAAGAATAGTTTTGACTTTGCTGGGCCACAGCTACCCAAATTAATGATCACGGTGACCTCCTATTTTGAATATGAACGGCGTGAGTGTGTTATCTCTGCGTGTGTTGAGTTTAAAGTATTTCACACTGAAAGCTGAGTAGAGGGCAGGCAGGTAGATGGTGACGTTTGCCTTCAAAGCCAACGGTATTTAGCAAAACTCAAAAAAGTAACACAAATGTTCACTTAGAAGAAGGAGAGACCAGTGCCTTCCATGCAAGCCCCTGATGGGCTCGCTGGGCTTTATGCAATCCACAAGCAGGGCTGTGGGTCATGCATCGTGATAAAGCTCTATATTAATAAATAATTCAGGAGCCGGCGGCATAAAGCGTCATTTGTCTTGTGGCCCAGTGTTTTGTTGTCTATTACCAGCGACTGGAAGGTCTGACGCTTCGGGGCTCTATGATTTCACTCTTCTGCGGCTCCCCATTGTCATGCTTGAAAAGAACATTCCCACCGAGCGGGCCCTAAAGACAATAAACATCGTGTGTAAAAAGAAAGGACGCAGGCCAGCTGATAAGGAGCGTTCCCGGGCTGGGCTGGCTGGGAGGAAGTGTCCACCGGTCACTCGGGCCTCGGCACAAAGGCACCGGGTGGGCAGGTCCCTCCCGCCTCCCAGAATCAATCTCAGGAAGTCTGATGCCATAGGGCTGCTTCCTGTCCCCTGTGTGGGAAATTGAACCGAGTGTGCAGGGCCCTAACAATGGGACAATATATTATAATAAACAGGAAAAATAGCACTGCCCGCGGAAATCAATAGCTGGAGTTTGTGAAGCCTTCACACGATTGACAGGTGAATAAATTAAAAGCCCGAAAGGTTAGGGCCGTGAAAGAGGAGTTAATTTTAGGTCTGCCCTGGAGCTCCTCCTTCTCAGGCTCAAATGAAGACTGTGTATGACAAAAATGAACTTAGAGTCCTACATGTGCAAAAGAAGAAAGGCTTCCTTAAGACTTGCATCATCAGAAAACCAGAGACTTTCATGAACTTCCCATGCTTGGGTAGACACTGCTTACAGCACATTAACAGCCCTCAGCTGCGTGACCAAAGACTTATTTAACCCACTTTGAGGCTTTAAATAACCCTGCTCTTGGGGCCAACTGTTCCTCCAGGAAGTGAAAGGACACCCCATGCCACTGTGGGAGTTCACCCAGGCAGAACCAACTGAAGACGTGTGCTTCACAGCTAGTTACAGAACCCAGGGAGGGGCCACACGGGGCTCCCCCAAACCCCACAATAATTACAAACAAGGAAGACCATCACCAGCTCCTGGGCAGAGGAAGCTACATTAGCAATGATCAATCCACTTCCCTGACATAGAAGCTGTGCTTCTGAAAATGCTTTAAAGTTTGGGTTCTTTACAAAAAAAAAAAAAGTAGCATTAATTAGAATTCACTCCTGCACCTTGGTTTTGCAGTAAAGTGTTTGACACATCAAATTCTTTCTCCTAATTACTAATAAAGGCTGCACATTGTTCAGTAGATGGAGCAGTAGGCTGAGGATTTTGAGACAATTAATTCTAATCTGGGCTCTGAAGCTAACTTTCACTTGAGCACAGCTCCTTTGACAATTAAGCATTAATCTACTGCAGTTTCTGAACACTTGTTTAAAGTCATCAGATACAGGAAAGGATCAGGTAATGGTTGGTAGTGAACAGTTTCGTGTCATCTAATATGGAGAAGCTATATCTCAAGCACGTCTTGTAAAATTGTGTTTAGGCTTCCCAGGTATTATTTGCTTTCCTCTTCGGTTTTGGACTAACATGGTTTCTTTGTAAATCATGAATCTCTGATAGAATCTAATATTTCAGAGAGTCAAGTGACTCAGCCTTTAATATAGACTAGTTGTCCAAAGAACTGTTTGAATCTTAGGATACACAAGGGTCTTAGAAACAGTGAACCAGAGATAGATGCCAGAAAGCCAAACCCTAGTTTTAATCTAAAATAAAATTCCTACTATATTGGGGGTAAGGGGTTCCATAAAGGTTGAGTAACAACATTCTTCAATCCGTTACTTTAAATTTGATAACTCTATATTTGGGGGAGGGGGTGTCAGATTTGCCAAGAAAGAAGTGGGGAAAGCCAAATTTATTTATTTCTATTAACTCAACCTTGTTCTTCACATCCACTTCTGTGGCTGGTGAAACGGAAGTGAAGTAGCCAGCAGGGGGCAGTAGATAACAGTAAAAATTTCTATTTACTGAGGAGGTGAATCCTATCAGTTCTATCAGGAGAGAGGGAATTTAACATGAAGCAGTTTTTGACCAACAAAACCAACATTCTGGCATCAGAATGCAGGAAGAAGATGTCCAGCTCCCTGGAAAGTCCCCCGTGCTGGTGACCCTACTGAGGACGCCTGACCTTCACGCCTAGGACTCCATTTGTCTAAAGCAGCCAAAAACAGCCATTGGCTTCATCTTGCTGCTTGTGTGATTTAGATTTGGCCCCACTGAGCAGCACAAACGCCCACAACCATGTCCTGAGGGCCCAGAAGGGTTCTGAGCAGTGTTCACAGCCTAGCCTGGACCACAGGGGGCCTCAGACCCGAAGCTCCCTTCCTGGGCAGTGTGGCCCTGTCCTCTCCAGAGCCTGAGCGCCCCTGCCCCTCTACTTGCCCTCCTGCCTCTGGTCTTAGGTCTCACATCTTTCTTTGTGTACCAGGAATCACTAGAACATTCTGAGAGCTCTCACAGCATGCAAGATAAGCCCTGATCCCAGATAAAGCTGTGAGTCCACACTGGCCTTCAGATCCCCTACGTCCAGGAAGGAGAGGTCATCGGGATTACACGTAGAAGGTTGCCATTGGGGGCTTGCGGTTGGCTCTCCTGCCTCCCTCTGCAGGGGTTCACAGCAGATTGGCTGCTCCCACAGGGCCCACCAGGCTTCTCTCCCCACCCCCATCTCTGCCCTCCACCTTCTGGGTCCTGCAGGCTGGGATGGAATCAATCACCCCGTGGCCCGCTGGCCCTGCCTGACAGACCAGTCTTGGTGGCCTAGGCCCAGCACTTCCTCAGCTCGTTCCCTTAGCTCATTTCTTATTGCTCACCTTTTTTCATTTTCCTTTTTTGCCTTCTCCTTAGGAAAGCAAAGCAAAGGACAAAGGACAAAGCTGACTATTAGTAGTACCAGCAAGAACGATGCGTGAACCAAATGCCTTATGTAATTTCCAGAACTCCAGTCAGTCAATTTCACTTTGGTGAGTAGGACTTTGGTAATTTGAGTAATGAGTGGGCTTACTTTTTAAAATTCATTGTATTATGAAAAGGAGGAAAAAATCTCCAAGTTTCTCAGTAGCTGCATCTCCCACTGAAACTGACATGAGCTGTAAGGGTTTAACTAAGAGACATTTCCTCTCTGTTTCAAAAAAAAATCTCGGTTTTTGCTTTCAACATGGAATGTGAATCTGGTGGACGGTATGATGGTTTGTATTGAAAGATGACGTGGAGCCAGCACTTTCAAATATTCCAAATCAGAAGAGAATAAAATTAAGAATTCATGTTTTTAAAAGAAGCACTGTACCATCATTCCATCCATTCCTGTGTAATTTTAAAGGAAAGAACATTCTTAAAAGCTAAACGTGTCACGTGATTTCTAAGAGCAGCACCTGCTTGTCCCCTTTCCCTGTGTCCTGCTCTCCCCTCGACTCAGCCGAACTTGGCTCAGCCACTCAGAAAGGCTTCTCTCTGAAGCAGGGACTTCCACTTTGCCCCGAACAATCCTAACTTGGAGAGAAAATTGTTGGTAATGGTTTGTCCTCTCTTCATGTCTAAAGCCAGGAGCCTAAGGTGGTTCTCAGCTGTGTCAAACATGATTGCAAAAATCATTACATCACCATCAACATTTCCTCTGCTGGTCAAAGTCCACAGGGGCTTTTTTTTCTTGTTTTGTTTCATTTTCTTTTGTTTTTAAATTTCAACACTGTAATTGTTTTCATCGATCTCAGGGAAAATATGCTGGTCTGCAATGCGGGACTGAGATCAATGTCCAAAGGCCATAGCCATGCCTGCCAGTGGCCCACAGACTTGACCTTCAGGCTGACCTCTGAGCCCCTCGCTGTGACCATGGCCAGTCTGTGTCCTCCATCCAGCCACACAGAGGCCAGCAGTTCCAAACAGGCCCCTTCCTCTGTCAGAGGCCGTCAGGGCTGGACAGTGCATCCTTATGTTACAGGCAACATTGCTCATCTTGGCTTTTATCGGCCCCAGTATTAACAGCTGGACACACAGTAGATAAACACCCAAACGTTCTCCCATGGACGTATTTGAAGAAAGCAATCCTGTCACCCTGAAAACTCTGCAGGCCAAATGATACCAGCTGCTTCTGGATTGCGTGGGTGACATCACAGTGCCTGCCCCACACCCAGGTCTTGTGGTCAGGATGCAAGTTCGTGGCTCATACCGGGGAGTCTAAGCCAAGTCTGCCCTGAGTCCTGGACAGTACAGGCCCATGAGACTGCCTCATTTTCTTCATCAGCAGTTCTCCAACTTCTACATGCACCACGATCACCTTGAGGGACCTCTGAGGAAAACATTGCTAAGCCTTTTTCCTAGAAATTTATATATTTAATGGCTCAGCAAGCTACATTTTAGAGACTTCCAGGGAGATGGCAGAGTGGTACACTTTAAGGATAGTGCAAGCATTCTGAACAAATATTCCATATTTTGAAAAGCACTGCCTTAGTGGCTCTTCTTGTTTTGATGTGGCCTTGGGTCTTAATGTCATTGTCCTTATAGTTGTTGTGGTGGTTGCTGTCCTTCTCCCTCCCGCTCTCCTCTTGCTCCTTCTTTTCCTGCTCTTCTTCCCTCTGCACTGTAAACATATGTGGATGTCACAGTCCACCTAAACAAATACATCTCAGGCGAACACCTAGCACATACCCAACTACAGCAGCATAGCTGAGTTTTAAGGCTGAAATGGAAACTAATGCACTTACCTCTGTGAAGTATTGACATATAAAATACTCTTAAGCCATTTAAATTTGAATTTCAGAGAAGCAACAAATAATTTTAGTGGGCCATACTTATACTAAAATTCACAATTAACTCTGTGCCCTGTATTTTTATTTGTGCAATCCAATAATCTTATCTCTATGAAGTTACTCAGGTTAGATTTGATTTTTCTTATCATGTCTGTTATAATCATTTTGGATGCTAGGTCTGTCCTGCAGTGGTTTTGGTTGTTGCATGTACTGCTTCTGATTCTGACGGTCAAAGTACCATGGTTTTACGCAAAGCTCAAGAGCCAAGGCTGGAGCTGATGTTTGTTCACGCATTAAAAAAATCCAGACACTGTACACTGTATCTCACACAAGTGATCATATGCAACGTTTCTGTCTTTTCCATTATTTCCTATCATTTTCCGCCTTCCCCCAGACCAGTGACAGCTAGTTTTGTTTTGTTTTGTCTTGTTTTCAGCCCTGACACAGAGCATGCAGTTGAGAATCAGAAGACCTGGGTTCAAATACTGGCTCTGCCACTCATGAGCTGTGAAGCTTCCAGCAAATGAAGGACTTCTCTGAACCTCAGTTTCTTTGCTTGTAAAATGGGGCTACTTATGGCCATTACGAGAAGTGAATGGCACCACACAATTGAAAATGCCAAGTCTTGTGCTTAATAATTAAAAATTCCTACCAACATACTCTTTGTCCATGAATTTCTTAACTAGCTACAAGAGCATCCGACTCAAATTCTCCTGCAGAAGCGCGTGCAGAGAGCGCCTCGTCTCTCCTGAAGTCCGTCTGAGGGAAAGAAGACGTGAGTTCACAGTCACGCAGCCAAGAAGAGGGAGCTGTCAGAGCTGTGAATGGCCAGCGAATTCCTGAAGACCAAAGCCAAGCCAGGCCACGGGCATCCGCGGCAGGAGCAGGGAGCAGAGTCCCAAGTTCGAGGGCTCAGAGGAGGTGGGTGCGGGCAGTGCTGTGAGCCCACAGGGTGGCGGTGGCGTGGGTGATGAGAACAGGGCAGCCCCACTACACAGTCGCACTGGAGCCTGGGTCACAGTCAGCCAGGCAAACAGTGGGTGCCAGCAGTTGGGCGTACAGCACTTCTAGATTTTTATTTTTGTATTATGTATTTATTTAGTTTTATTTATTTGCAGTACTGAGGTTTGAACCCAAGACCTTTGCACTGAGCTGCATCCCCAGCCTTTTTATTTTATTTTTTACTTTGAGACAGCGCCTTGATAAGTTGCTAAGTCACCCAACCTGGGCTCGAAGTCCTCCTGCCTCAGCCTCCCAGAGTGCTGAGACTACCGGCATGCATCAGCATGTTAACTGGGATGCTGCCTTTGGATGCGGGAAGGAGCTGCAATTCACAATGGGTGCTCTGCCCTCACCCTGCTCAGAAGCCAGCTAGGACGGCCACGGCATCCACATTCAAGGGCACCCAGCTGCCCACGCCAAGGAGGAGCCAAGGTGGAAGGCAAGGCTTGCTGAGGCAAAGAAGGGCCCGGCCAGGACCCAAGGAGCTAGACTGACTCACGAGTACAGTCAAGAGAGGAATTTTGTCCATATGAAAACTTGAGACCAACAAGAACAAAAAGAGAAACTGAACAACAGCACCACTAGGCCATTTGGGAAATAGAGGGATTTTGAAAAAGAAAACCTGTCATTAGTAGAATCAGAGGGATTTGAGGAATTGTCATATTTATAAATCAGAAACCATGAAATTAATTCAGTTGGAAGACACATGAAGAGCTATGAGCGGTTGACAAAACAGGGGAAAATGTATCAGTTAAAGATTTGGAAAGTAAAGTCTTACAAAGCTCCCAGAAGGTGGAACAAAATAACGGAGATATGAGGAAGTTCGCGGGACAAGTCCAGGAAGTCCGATCTCCAAATAGAAGAGTTTAAAGACCAAGAAAGAAAAAAAGGGAGAAGATGTCACACAAATGTACTTATCCAAGCCTGAAAATAAAATGTCACTTGTTTTCAGGCCAATAGAATCGAATCTGCACAGGCCCAAGTGGATGAAAAAGCTTTGTGCCAAGTACAGCAGGAAGCAAACGTCAGTCTTCAGTGCTTTCGTGTTAGCCCAAAGGATGGTGACCCTGGACTTCGGTCACAGTGACGCTGGAGATAGGAGACTGCGGGCGGGGGTTGAGACCCCAGTGCAAGATGCACTGGGCTCGGAAGTATCCATCTGCTGCTAAAGGACATGAAGCACTTCTCCAAATTTCAAAGAACCACACATTTTACTTCCTACACATCCTTTTCTGCAAATGTTTGCCAAGACAAGCCTTTAAAAGCACAAGTCACAGTCGTTTGGGAAACAATTGACCCAAACCAAAGTCAGGTCAAGTCGAGTTCCAGGGAAAGAACAGGGAAAGTGTGAAGCAGAACCAAGGGGTGAATGGTCCAGACCGGGCCATGATGGAAGCAGCATCCAGTTACAAATTTGAGGACAAGCAAAAATCCCTGCAAGATGTCCGCGGTCCAGTTACTCCTGCTAGTAACTCACTCTTCCAGATGTGCTGTGCGCCAGATGCTGTTCTAGTCATTTTGAGCTTGCTGTTCATTACTCCTCCCAACTCTGTTATCATCTTCCACATTTTACAGACAGACAGAAGGGCAAACATTGTGACTGATTTGCCAAATTCTCAAACCTGGTGCATAGCAAGGGGGACTTGACCCCAAGGGACTTGTCCCAAGGCTCTGTGCTCCTAACCACCGTGTTAGCTGTGGTTTTAGGGTTTGTATTGCCCCAAATTCATGCTGAAGCCTGGGGGATGGTGCCGAGGTGGCTTTGTCTGGGTGACTAAGTCAGGGGGAGCAGCGCCTTCTTGGGTGGCATTCAGGGAGTGGGTCCCTTCTTCTGTCCCTCCACCAAGTGAGGACCCGAGTTTGTCCCTCCTGGGGGAAGTATCGTTCAAGGTGACATCTTGGAAGGGAAGATCAGACGCTCCAGGCCCTGCATCTCTCTCCGCCTCAAGCTTGGACTTTCCCACCTCCAAATGGCACAGAAAGGAATTTCTGTTGTTTAGAAATCAACTAGTGTCAGGTGTTTTGTTATAGCAGCTCAAATGGACTGAGACCATGTCCCACTCATTACCTTTCTAAAATGGATTCTGCTTATATTTGTTTTTCAGTTGATGATTTCTAGAATGTGAGGATATGTTTAGAAGCCAGTAAAAGTGATCCTGGAGAAAAATAATTAAGTTTATGCCAGACCAAAAGAGTAAGCTGCCAGGGGGTGAGGTCAGGGAATAAATGAAGGGCTCTGCCATCTCATGTCAGCATGAGGAGGAGAGAGTGGACAGGGCAGAAGGGATGTTTGTGTGGAACTCCTGTCCAACTTCTGCTTTTTCCCTTTTAAAATAGCAAATGAGGAACGGGTGGCACCACAATGGAGCTCAAAGATTCATGGGAACTGGGCGGGTTTGTGGTTGTTCTTGTGCAGAGTGGAGTGATGCTAACGAAGGAAGTGTACAGGACCAGCATTTGGTGGCCTGAAGGTAAAGTCGTCCCTTGTCCCCTGGGGTGGGGTTTTCTTACAAGCACACAGCTGCCAGGAGCAAGCAGAGAACACGTCAATGGTTGGGTGGTTGGGTCTTTCCAAAAGGAACTGGGTGGGGTTGTTGTGGGCTGTTTTTTCTGATTGGTCCGACAAGTTGGAAGAACAATAGGCCAGAGGGCTTTGGGCATTCTGAACGGTTAGGAAGGTGCACGCTTAGACACAGCCTGGATGGAGGGGGAATGGAAGGTGCAGGCCAATGGAGAAAGATGGACCGGAAAGCAGCCTCCGTGAGGTGAACTGTCAGGGTGGGAGATCCAATGGCAGGAGACAGGAAGTCTGTGGCCCAGAGTCACTGCCGGGACAGTGACCATGACATGTGCTCACAGGTGTGAGACCTGCAAAGCTCCACAGGGTCGACCTAAGAACCATCAGACCGGGGCTCTGCAAAGAGCACTGACAGATGCCAGAGATGGCCGCGCAACTGGAGCATGTGCTGTGCCGTGTGCCATGGGAAACGAGGAGGGTTTTCAGGGAGCTGGAGGCCAGGGAGCTTCTCCTAAGCACAGTGAGGAGGGTTACATAATATTTCAGACTGAGGGGCCTTGGCTGCAAGGATCAATACCACGGTGATGTCCGCTCAAGATTAAGGAGACGGTCACATGGCAGATGTCCTTCCACAAGTACTGTTACTTTCCACAAGGCAGAGGAGACCTTTGTGCAAGGCTGTGTCTTCAGCACAGTTGTAAGTGGCTCTTGCAGCGGATGTGCGTGCATGTTGCCCCCTCATGGCCTCCAGCTCTACCCATTCCCTGAAAGAATGAATGAAGGATTTGCTGAGGAGTTGGTAAAAGTGACTCCACTTGGCCTCTGGCGACACCAGCAGGACTTTGCCAGTGGTGGGTTGGGGACTAAGGAGACGGAGAAGTCAAGGCGAGCAGGTGCCCTGGGGAGGGAAGGCTCGGGTGGGTAGAAAATGCAGCCACATGCAGCCTCCGTCCTGTTTTCCTGGCCCAAAGGTCCGTGGTGGGAAGGGCAGAAGAATGGAGATTAGCCCGTGAGATCCTGCGCTTCAGACAGCCGGGTTTGTGGTGCTTGCTCCTCCGCTGACCTTTTACAGATGTCCACGTAGGGACTGGGTGCAGCATGAAAGCAGAAATAGGGTCCTGCGAGAAGCGGCTGCTGAACGATGTCCTAGCAGCAGGGGACCCGCAGGAAAGTGACAGCGTCTAGGGCCGGGTGCTGGGGGAGAGGGGCCGGACGGCGCAGGAGGAAGAGCCCGACTCAGACACACAGGGCACCAGGTGAAGGAAAGCGCTGCGTGCGAGACCTCGGGAGAGTGGGGACCAAGGAAGTGACGCACACCAGCGGATGAGGACACAGTTGGGGGGAGACTCAGGTTTCCCCCAGCACGGACAGAAGGCAGAGAAGGGCCATGGGCAGGCCTTGCTCCCGCAGTCCCATGCGAGCAGACGCTTGGCTTCCTGTGTCTTTCAGATGCAGCCTGAGGGTCTTCTGCCTCCGAAGCTCTGGGTGGGTGTCACTCCCCAACCTGTGGCGTGTTGACTGCCAGATTTTGCTTATGATCCAAGACAAAATGAAAGCAATCATGAAGCGTGCGGAGAAAAGACCCTAGAGAAGGTTCTAATGGGAAATGGCCGACTGCGGCTGCGGCTGCCACTGCAACAGTGAAGGAAGGGAAAGGGCGGCGTGACGTGCGGATGCTGGGAGGGGCGGTGTACTCCACGCGGCAGTGCTCTGAACGATGACAGGTGGCCAGCGAGGACCCAAGGCCATGCTCGCTGGCCCGGGCACCTCCAACTCCGAGACGCCACAGGTGACAACGTGGGCCCCTCGATGATTTTACTGGAAGTCTTATCTAATGGTAACCCGGATTTAAATTTAAGACCATGGCATAAAGATCATCATGAAGATGATGATTTGCTTCAAATATGTCTTCCAAGGAAACTCAAAGTCAGAGGTGACTATTCAGACCTTAGGATGTCTGGGGAAGGGAGAAAAAAGAACAAGACTTAAGAAACCATGCCGGATGAAGGAATGAATCAGATATCTCCGTGGAGAGGACTTTTCTATAATAGCACAATTTAGCAACATTATGCTTAGGAAAATTAGCCAACATCCAAACATTAGTATCAGAAAAACAATCAGGCAGGGCAGCAGAAGCCATTGTGGTATTTACAAAGATCTATAAATATCCCCAAGAGCCATTAGTATGACAGTGTAGGTGACGAGTGTGGGTTATTCTGACGAATAGATGCATATTCCAGACACGCAGAGTTGGCTCCAGAATATATCATCAAGGGACAGCAGATGACATTGGAGATGTGGAACCTCAAAGCAATACAGCGCAAGTCAGAAGAAAGATGGAGTGTAATTACAGCTAATGGTCAGAGGTGTCAGGGGCACGGAGAGGAGCTACAGGAGCAGGAAGAAAGCAATGACAGCATTGCTGCAGAGGTGCGCATAGGTCACCGCCGACAATGCAAGGACACGGAAGGGAATGAGGTTCAAATTATGATGCATGACCAATCAATTGTGAGTTATTCAATAATGGAGATAAACTGCCTGAAACAAGATTTATAATTATCAGAAAGCTTAACAACAAGCAACTGTCAGGGCTCTAACTTCATGGAAACAAGAATTTATAAATATATATTAAACCAAATCAGAAAAAAGGAGCCTGGTCACATGACTTCAATAAATTATGCCCAGTGGCAGCTTTGTGCGGGAACAGGGCAGATAGGGGACAGACGCTGCAGAGCTTCCACATGGACAAACCTCTCCTTGTTACACGGTTTACAAGCGCTTGTGTGCGTTAAATACAGAGTGCAGTTACTCTGCCTTGGAAGGGTTATATCTCCAGAGATTTTCCATGAGTGCTTGCTATTCAAACAAATGTTTACAGATAGGGCATTCCATGGAACCAAAGGCACAGGCCAAGGAAGAGCCCCTGCACACTGCAGTTGGGGGGTAGAAAGTCAAAGTGCTTTGGAGAGCTGGTAGGAAGGCAAAAGGGAGAACGAGGTCCCTGTCCACCACCGGAAGTGATGACAATCCCGGGCCAGTCTTGCTCACTGCTCACGGGGCCAGCTGCACATGCAGGCCCCAGACATCCTCTGGCTCTGGTCGTAGCCTGGGTGGGCAGCCGAGGAGCTAAGCAGGGCACACACAGTGGCGCCACACCGGGTTAGACCCAGGTTAATGCTTGTGGAGGATCTCGGTGCTTCTGTGAAATGTTCTCTTACTCAGCGTTTGTATCCCAACAGCACCGCCCCTCTTTCTCCTGCCCCTTCATAGAAAGCGACTTTCTGATCCCTTGAGAGTCGCACTCAGGGCTCATGGAAACCTCGGGAACCTCGGCGAGGCATGGACCAGCTGCTCCCTGCAGGCCCCCAGGGTTGCTGTGCCGTCCAAACTCAGGTCACTCGTGTTAACTAGGGGGAGCTCTCTCCCCACTTCCTCTGCATCCAAGTCCTTTTCCCTCTGCCCTCTGGACTTGCACAAGTCCACAAGGTGCCACACAGAGACCAGCCGCCTCTTATCTGGACTTGGGGGCCCCACCTCTGGCCGCAGGGCTGTTTCCCTTGCTGCTGTCTTCTGCTTCTCCCTTCAGGTTTCACTCTCACTCCAGATGAGATCTGTGGCTTGCAAACAGCGGCTTTCCTTGTCCACCCCCCC
>NW_004624793.1:4779258-4890072 GCF_000247695.1 Heterocephalus glaber
AACTGCTTGTAGAATTTTGTACTTTGTTGGGTTTCTGGAATCCTAACTATTATATGCCTATGTGTAGATTTTTTTGATCAAAGCTTGTTGAAGTCCTATATGCCTCACTTATCTGTATGTTAAGTTCTTTTCCCCTCCTTGGGAAGTTTTCTGCCATCATTTCTGCGAACAGTTTTTTTTATGTCTTCTGCATTCTCTCCTGTTTCTTCATTGATTCTGATCAGTCTTATGTTATTCTTCTTTGCATGGTCTAGCAGCTGCTGGATTGATTTCTCATGGCCCTTTACTATTGTAAAAAATGTTTTCTTTTCCTAGTTACTAATTCCAATCTTCTAAATCTGAAATTCTGTCCTCACATTGGCTCATTCTGCTGCACAAATTTTCAATGTAGTTTTTAATCTCATGGAAATCTGTTTGCACTTGTTTTATGGATTCCATATGTTTTCTATGTTGGGATTCCGTCATGTTCCTCAGCTCCTCTCTAGATTTATTAATCATGTATTGCACTAGGAGCACAATCTCTGCTGTTATCTGAGAAATTATTTCTGATTTCAGTTTTTCCAGATCCTCTTTTGTTGCCAGTTCAGGGAGCCCAGGTGATTGAGTACCAGGTGGTTGAGTCGGTTCCCTTTGGGGTTGCTTTAGGTGATCTGGGAGTCTGGTTTTGAGACTTGTTTACATGTCTTCTCATTTCATACGTGTGTGTGGGGGGGTGCTGCTGGCACCCGCACAGCTCACCTCCTCAGTGCTGGGTGCAGCTGCCCCTTGGCCATGGGGGCAGTGGTTCAGCAGCCTGGAAGGTGCCTCCTCAGCACTGGGGCAGCTCTGCTCCTCGGCCCCTTCTCCTTTTATCCTATCCAGGCTATAATCCTATGGGATGGTGCCACCCATAATCAAAGCAGGTCTTCCTCCCTCATTGGCTGGCCCACCTACCAGTCATCTTTGGAAACACCTCACATATACCCAAAACTGTGCTTTACTGACCTAGTAGGTGTCTCTTAATGCAGCCAGGCTGACCCTCATGACCAAGGGCCAGAGCAGGCATGGGAAAGATGACTGGCTTCTGCCTCCCCAGCACCCTGCCAGTGGTAGAGCTGGCCCTGTGTAGAGTGCAGGTAAAGCCTATTTTATTCACTTTCTACAGCCACAAATAATTTGAGGTAGACATTGAGCATGATTCTGCCTGTGCAGCAGGAACAAGGACAGCTTGGAATTCAAGGTTAGAGGTGGCACCCAGCAAGGGCCAGGGCCAGATGCATGCAGAAGCCACAAGCCTGGCAGCAGTTTGCTAAGAAGCAGAGCTTTATTATAGTTTGACTCAGAAGGAGACAGGAGGTGCCCTCCCATCAGCCTCCCCATGTGCTGGGTAAGGAAGGGAGTGGCAGGACAGCCAAGACCAGGGTACGGGTGCAAGAGTCCACACCACCTGGCAACCTGAGGAAGATGGGCTGCTTGGGGCCTGGAGCCTCCTGTCTCTCTACAATTCTGGTCCATCCTGAAGCTTCTGGTGGCACCTTGGTCCTAATCTAGGTCTCTGAGACTCTGTTCTGTATCCTCAAGGCCCAATCCTCAGATTTTGGTCCTATGAGACTATCAAGGTTATTTGAGGCCAAAGCTTAAATTTTTCCAATAACAGCTTGGAAACAGGGAGGTTTCCACTGTTGATGTGATTCCAAAGGCAAACCACAGATGCAGAGTGCAGAAATCTCACACACAACCCAGCTGGATGTCAACTTTAGGGTAATAATATTCACCTTTTCTGGCTTTAGATGGGAGTTACTGTCACTATTATCAATTGAGTACTCAAATGATTTAAGGGATCATTGAGAGCTAAGCAAATAGGCAATTTTTTTAGATGATTTTTATCCCAGATTTACAGCAAACAATATTAGAGTATTTGAGAAAATCTAAGGAATGCAGGGTCTTTCCCATTTCCTCTCCCAGTCACCTACTGTCCTTTCCCCTGGAGTTTGTACTCACTTCTGCTTTCTTCTAAAAAAGAAGTATATGAACATTTTTATGCCTTGAAAACCTATGAACAATGTCAGAAATGGCAAAAATTAAACTTACATGCCAAGTCTTGAACACATATGTGCTCTATTGTTATTTTTTAGGCAAGCAAATAATTATTAAGCAAAAAGACAACATTGAAAAACTAAAAATTGACAAATTTATAGACAATAATGTTCTATCTCTGATCTGCATTTATGTGCACATGAGAAAACAAGTGTGTCAATACAAAGGAAACCAAGTCTGAGTTCTCATCTTTTCTTCTTACATAACCTCTTCCCTAGCCTTCATTTGATTTTTTTGTCTAAAACAATCACTATTCATCTTAACATATGACTGATTACATAATCACTTGATATATATTGACCTGTGCAATAAAACAGAATTAGGAACATACTTGTTGTTGGATACCTGAAATTGCCAAGCTCAATAACAGTGAAACAGAAGCAGCAGCAAAGCTGGGTGGGTGAAGTGGCACACCTCTGTAATCCCATCACTCCGGGAGGCTGAGGCAGGAGATTCTCAAATTCAAACCCAGTTTGGGCAATTTAGCAGCTTCATGAGATCTTGTCTCAAAATCTACAAAGGGGGAAGGGAGTGGCTTAAAGGATTTATCTCAGTACAAAAGCCTTGGGTTCAATCCCCTACCAAAAAGAATATATAAAAAGTAGAGGACACTACCTACTGTTTGCCTTCCTTGCTGCCTTTCTACAGAGAGAATGTTACTGTTACCTTTGAAAGTGCAATGAAAACAGTAAGTCAGAGATGCTATGATCTACCTCAAGTCCTAACTTTTGAAATTTTTTTGTCCTTAGGGTGTGTACTTTATAAATGATCTACTGGGCACTTATGTGGACAACTACCAAGTATGCTCGATTTTCTGAGAAAATAAAACTATTCCTGTAAACTATAAAGCAAGAGAACTTTCTCTTGCGATGTTACTTGAATAGAAATGAATGTCCCTGACTACACCATTTTGCTCTCAAGTGTTTCAAGTCCTGATGGTGCTTAGAGTTTGTGAGTTCCATCTGAGTCCCATTGCGAGGAAGTCTTATCTTCTGTGAAGTGGGAAGTCTGTGCCCAGGTATCAGACAGCTTTGCAGAAACGTCCACGTGTTCTGCAAACTTGTTCCCTGGCTGCCCCTTATCCCGTGTGTAGGTATGTGCTGCATTTGCTGAATTATCTATTTTCTTATTGATAACTTTCAAAGGCATCACACGCTTACTCAATGCTAAGCCCTTTAGAGAGATCATTCATTTATTTTGCTGACAAGCTCATAGGTAGGTGCTTTTGTTTGATGCATTTTATGCAAAAGAGAGAATGGACTTCTAGATCCAAAGGTGTGGAAAAGTCAGGGTTCAATCCAAGTCTGCCTTCCAAAGTGCACACACTTATCCAGGTGTATTAAGTATAGGTACAGCTGGATATTGTTAGAATGCTTCAAAGAGTCAATAAAAGTGAAAAATCTATATTTCAATAGATTCTATTAAGATATACAGTATTCTGAATGCTTGCTATGTGAAAAAAAGAAAAGAAACCCCTTAAGCAAAAAGCTTAGTATTTTTCACTGTTTCCAATCAGATTTCCTTCCCTTCTTTATTTAACTACTGCTTTGTGGTATAATATATTATAGTGAAGTGCTTTTAATATATTTTTTCTAGATCCCAAATATTAAACACATATTAATGGGAGAAATACCTTAATTTGGTTAAACTAGGGGTAAAATTGTAGTAGACTTAAAGAATAAAATTAATCACATGGAAACATTTTATAAACAAAAATAATTGTTTGAGTTTGTTTTTAGTGGCAGCAACACCTACGATGACTGTAATAATAAAAAACAACACACCAAGAGCAGCAGTAGTCGGAGTAGTTTCCTGGTTCCCCTTGCATCCTGTCCCCGTGCTTCCCAAATCAAGCATTTGAAGTTCCAGCTCTGATTTCCCTGGTGTCTATCTTCATATCATAAATGATTGAACAGAGTGCTGCTGCCTTCAGTCATCAGGGTTAAACATGATCCACGCACAATCCCCAGAAGGTGGTGAGGTTTAGCAGCTGAAAAAACAAAATACAACCTTTTGGGGCCCAAGGAAAGCCAGAAGGAGGTGGCTGCAGACTGAAGTCAGGCCTGAAATGTGCTTGTCACAAGTGGAACAGCACAGTGCCCCAAAAGAGCTGAAACTACAAGTGAGTTTCGGAACCAAGGGAAGGCGATTTCTTCAGTAACCAGCCGTGATTTGTACGCTTTACAAAGTCAGAATGTGACCTTTGCCCCCTCCCGATAATGAAGTCCGACTTCAGTCCTTCGAGAAAGGACACAGAAAGCCCAGGGAACCCTCATTGAAAGCCTCGTTCTCTCTGCTTTGTTTTAACTCATCCCTGTTTGCCTGGTTGACCGGGTAACCCGGGACTTTTTAAATTCCAGGGCATTGTACATGCTGGAAAGCAACCCAACACCACGCAAGGCTCCAGGAAGTCCTCCTGAAGAGTCCCCGCATATTTTGTAAACAAACAGCAAGCTTTGGGCTTAATACCAAGGCCACTGTGTGTGTTTGCTAATGATCTTTGGGACCATTGAGCTAAGACCTGGATTTAACCAAAATTAGTATATGTGAGTGACAATCACATGATACTCTTCATTTACAAAGTGATAAACTTTTAAAAAACTACTGTTTTTATCTTTGTGAGCCCACTGAAGAGCTGGCTCTAGCTATCTTTAAGGGAGAAAACAAAGAGAATGGCGGTGGAAACAGAAATGGAAACTAAAAGTGTAAATAAGGATCAAAGTGTATAATTGATAACTGAAATAGGAAAAAAGGCGAAGGGAGTAGGGGAAGTGGGAGGGGTAGCAGAAAGGAAAGAAGGGAAAAGAAAAAAACATGAGAAAAGGAAAAAATGGAAAGAAAGTCTTTGCAAACAGGGAAGGGTGGAGAGGTGGAGGGAGGGCAGGGGAAGGGGAAAAAATAAGAACCAAGATGCATCGTGTACAGGAACAAGATCCCAGTGATGAATGTAACTGTGCTGTGTACCTAAAATGTACCAATAAACTCAAAAAAAAAGAAGTGGAGCCATGTGGATGGAGGAGGCCTGAAATAGCTGGGCTGCAGACATGTTCCCCAGTGCTTATTTCGGGAAACCTTGGGATTGGTTATGTTCTGGTTTTAAAATACCCTCAACAGCACTGAGCTATGGCAGAACCATCATGATGACAAATAACAATCAAGTTCTTTTCTGGCTTTCTTTTCCTGGTCCTAGGGATTGAACACAGGGCCTTTGTACGCTGCCTTCCCCTGCCACTTTTCAGTATTTTTAATTTTGAGATAGGGTCGCCCGAAGTCACTAAGGTTTCCAGGCTGGATTCAAACTTGTGGTCCTCCTGCCTCAGCCTCCCAGAGTGTGGCATATTTTATAGTATGATTTGAGCAAGAAAAAACACCAATCGAGGTATGAATGATGTGTCTGCATCTTTCAAAACTGGTGCAGATTGAGCACCTCAAGCTTTGTGAGAGAAGTCAATATATAATTTATGCAAATGTAAATATAGTATAAATATGTGGACATATAGAATGCCTGGTACCTGCCCAGACTTTTAAGAGGAACATGACAGTGACCCTTTGGCCCTGTGGCCATCCCCTATTCTGCCACTTCAGCATGTCTCAGAGTGAGAATCATGGAGGTGAGTTAAACTCTGTTCTCCTTTATTTTCCTGATCATGTCTGCAAGAAAGTCCACATTGTCTATTCCAAATCTGGTGCTTGTAAATGCAGCTTATCACAGAACCGGGAAAATAAGATTTTTTTGTGTGTCTTGAATGTTGATTTAGTGTACATTTATCCATCAAAACAAAACATTAACAAGTCCCTTCTCCCATAAAGCGTGACCATGTGCATCCAGGGCTGGAAGAGGGTAGCTGACAAACTATCCCTGCCTGTGACAAGATCTGGTGATGAAAGGAATTAAAAAATAAGAATAAATACAGGTCGCAATTCAGGCAGGGATAACAGTCTCAAGCGGAAAAAAAATACTTTTCAATTAGCGACACGAAAATCGCAGGAAGTTGGCCTGCCTTTCTCAATCAGAACCAAGAGGTGGCAGTTAGGACAGCATTTGAACTTGGTTGGCTTTGGATCCACTCCAGAGACTGATGGAGCATCATTTGGGGTCGTGGAGGCATGTGGGTAAGTGGGTCATGGAGGCATGGGCTTGGGGCTTCTGTCTGGCCCCTGACCCCTTCCACTCTGGGACACTTTCCCTGCTCTGTTCTCTGCCAAATGAACCAAGCATCTTTGCCCCTCCACACCCTTCACCATGATGTCCTGCCTTGGAGCAGCTGACCATGTACTGAATTCCCTAAACCATGAGCCAACCTAAACCTCTCTTCCTTGAAGTTGTGCATTAGGGTTTTGCATCTCAGTGACGAGATGGCTGGCTAATGCACAAAGTCTCCACCCTTAAGTGGACACTATACCTAGACATGTTTATGTTTTCCTTCTGTGATTTTTCAGCACCCGGCATTGTGTGGGAGACATGATCAGCAACCACGATATGTGCGGCCCATTGATTTCGACATGCTTCCCACAGAACCCAGGTATAGGAAAATTTCCACGTATGTTATGACTGTACGATCCACTGGTGGCTTGTCCTGAGGCCAACTCCAAACCTGAGTTTAAGGTTGAATTTGCTATGATCCATCTATTTTGTTGCTGTTCTTAATGACAGTTCTTTCTAGTAATTTTTCAGAAGGAAGAAATCAAGAAAGTTCCAGAGGAAGTGTCAACAGGAAGTGTCAGATCCTAGACACCTGTTGCATGTGATAATCAACCAGGGTCAGGGAATAGGGTCCCCCAGTGCTTTGTCCTGACACACAGGACACTGGTCAGAAGCCACAGGAGTGGACCCTACCCCTCTCAGAGCTGGAGAGTGGCTTTAGCTGTGTCACCATCTGGGATCTGTGTTTTCTCCTGGACGGTGACAGAAGGGGCTCAGTGAATCCTCCAGCTTGAAAGACAGACCGAAAAATGCTTACTGACTTCCCACCACTGCCTGGCTACGTGGTAAATCCTCGACAAATAGAGTGGTACTGTCTTTTTTAATTTTTAAAATTTTATTAGCAGATGTTATTTACTAAAGAACAGCAGACTTCGACTCCAAATGTACAGGAACCTCATGGCCCCTTCGAAAAGCCCCACCTGAGGCTTTGGGGGGCATTGCAGAGTCGACCACTACAGTTCTCATTCTAATGCATTTTTCATGTAAAATGTTCATGCCTGTGGGATACACATCAGCGACGGCAGTCATGGGTCCTGAGAGGCCAGAGCAGTCAGTGGTCCTCCACCACGGAGCTGAAGCTGGTGCTTCTTGGCCAGGGGAGGCTTCCATCTCCCATAACAGTGGGTGTGAACTTCTGGTCACCATCGTGTGTGCAGCCCCTGGTAGGCTTTGGGTGATGTCATCTATATTCAAGACTATGAATTTACAGATGGGGCAGCAACTCCCGAGTATACACCTTGAGACCAGAAAACTGTTCTGAATTTTAGTCAGTTACTCAAGCTCACTGCTCTTTAGATTACATTTCCCAGCTTTTGGGGGGTTCTTTACTACAGGCTCTTCTTTGCCAGGCACAGAGGGAGCACTCAGGGGAGAGCAGACCGCTCTCAACTCGGAGTCTCCTCCTCCTCCTCACCTCCTCCCCAGCGCACCAAGCTCATTTCATCCGGAACGCCCCTTATCTGAAATGCTTTTCCCAGGACTGGAATATGTGCCTGTACATAATGAGATGTCTTGCAGACGGGCCTCATGTCCAAACATGAAATTCATGTTTGCTCTTTCTACACCTTGTACATAGAGCTGGAAGTGATTTGGATAATATTTTCCCTGTACCTGGGCCTTGACTGTGACCCATCCCATGAGGACAGGAGTGAAATTTTCCACTCGTGACACCACTTGGCTCCAGGCACACTGGAGCACATGGAGCTCAAGCTGTGGCCTAGGGACCCAAACCCACACTCCCCAGCGCACTGCCGTAACCCAGTGCTGCCTCCCACCTTACTGTGTCCACGCTTCTCTCCGCCTTTTGTCTCCTGATGCTCCGGTCCCCGAAGGCTCTGGCTCTGCAGGCCATGGCCATCAGTGGTCCTCTGCAGGAGCTTTCGAGGCCCAGCACTGTCCTCCTGCCGCTAGTCCTCCCGCTGCCTCCAAGAAGCGATCAGGATCAGGATGGAAGCCCCGCTCCCTAATCCCACCGATGGCCTCCTCCCCCAAGTGGAGGTGGCCCTGATGCTCGCTCGCCTGGTACCATCACTGCCACAGGTGCCAGAATTGTCCAGGCAAAACACAAACAGCCAGTCATGTGACACCTGCTTCTAGATGTCTGCGCCCTAGAAATTCACTTGGCGAACCGGGATTCTGTGAGTGCCTATCTAATATTATAGCGTAAAACGCACATTTTCTGCTAACTTTGGAGACAAAAATATGAGACATCATGTGACTTCCTCCGAGCCAGCACGGGGTTGCTGTGGGCGGTGACCAGAAAGCTGCAAGACTCCGCCTTTATTCCTCAGTGTTTCAGGGAAGTGGGGAACGTGTCCTTCCCGGCCACACGCCTCTCGTCCTCTTCTGTGGACAGCTGGGCCCAGCCACCTCCCAGTCACCTGGCCACATGACTTCCCCCTCTGTCCACGAGCTGCACTTGGTGGCCCCTGCCTTTCAGCAGGGCCTCCCTGGTACCCGTGCTGATCCATCTTTCCTTTGTAAACTCCAGGAGCAGTGGGGATGTTCGCAGTTTTACATATTGTCAGGGCTGAGCATAATCCCTGACACGGATGAAAGATGAGATTAGTAGCTGAGCGTGGCTGACACATGCCTGCAATTCCCAGCACTCTGGGAGGATGAGGCAGGGGGATCGCAAGTATGGGTTCAGCTAAGCAACTTGGCAACTTAGCAAAACCCTACCTCAAAATAAAGATAAATACATAAACTAAAATGAAGATGTAGCTCAGCAAAAAGTCCCTAAGTTCAACTCCTTCTACTGCAATAATTAATAAATAATTAGATATTTTAAATGAATTAATAGTTTTAATTAAATAATTGACTTCAAACTATTATACATTTAATAATTAATTAATGTAAAATAATAATAGGTAATGAGTCCGCAGAGGCAATGAGTCTCCAGAATAAATCGTGGTTAATAGGAAAAGCTCATGATGCCTCATCCGGCTTTTCCTCAAATGGTTTTCAGACTGCTCAGTGTGCCCGGACCTGTGCCAGAGAGGGCGAGAGGGGGTGGATGCACTGTCTACGCCGTGAGCCTGCTCCCACTGGTCCCACTTGGTGACCATTTGTAGTTGGCAGGAAATACATTTCCGGAATGCTGAAAGCAACAGTTCCAGCAGCGATGCCATGAGCAAGCGGCTCTCTCCCCTGCACACGAGAATCTCAGTGTGGAGCCATAGCTGTGAAAGCACTGAGTTCTCTTAAGCGACTCTTCTCCCCGAAGACATGAAAGGGTGCTCCTTGCACTTCCGTCTCCTCTGCCCAGACCAGCCTCACACCGTGACCCACAGCTGCACCCTTCTGAAGACGACGTGCCGAAAAAAAACAACAATCTGTGTAACAAAAAATTGTTTTTGTGGTTTTGTTTTGGAGAGTTTTTTCCTCCCTTTTGTCAACACTTGAGTTACAATAGCTGCAGCGGTGGCCAAGCTGATAAGAAAGGAAAGCCTTGTAAAAGTCCAAACCTTGAGCACAAAAGGAAATGGCCAGATACAGAAATTTCATTCTCCTAAAATTAAAAACAGCATCAAGTGCAAGGGGCCTGGCTGGTGCGTAAGGGCAGTGGGCAGAGGAGGAGAAGAGGAGGAGCCCTCCCTACCCGCCCCACGGGTTCCTCCTTGGGAGCTGCCCGAATCCAGGGCCTCAGACCTAGCCACACTTTCCATCCTGAATGGCCCTCTCTCTGGGTCCTTAAGACGTCAACAAAGTTGGGCGTAAAGTTTCACTGATTAAAAAGAGTGAATCAGAGTAGACTTTCGATAAGGGTTGTTGGCATCTCCTGAATGAAGGTCTGGGGACTGCTTTGTTCTTGTGTGCAGCTGGCGGTGTGAGGCCAGAGTCCAGCAGGGAGGTGCAGTCACATCCAAGGATGAGCCCCGGCTCTGGGGCCCCAGGCTGGACAGCTGAGGGGGTATGGGGCTGTCCGGGAAGAGCAGCAGCGCTGTGCAGGCCTGCAGGTGGCCCATCCAGGCTCCCTGAAACCAGGGACACTCTCTTCTGATCCCCTGTTTCTTTCTTAGATTAATTATTTAACAATAAAATCAAAATGCAAGGGAAAACCTGTTTCTGTGCACATCAGTTGACCTGAATCATGCAGAGAATACAAGGGTGCAATTTCCTTTTTTGCTTTTTCCACTTCCTTCAAACCCAAACGATCAAGTCAGTGCCCAGGACGTCAGCGGAGTGGCCATGGCAGTAGTGCCATTTTGTACCCAAAACTGTCTGAAGTTTAGATGGAGAGGTGCATCTCTCCTTGTGGCAGCTACTTGATGTTTGCTCTGCTCACATCACAAGATGGAGGTGCATGCGGGTCCAACCCAGCAGAACCCGCCAGATCTCGCTAAATAACCGTGAAGCTGAATTTCTAATGTTGCCTCTCAGAGCTGACAAATCACATTTTACTGAAATTCTTTCTAAATGACAGCAAATAAACAGATGGCTACACCCATCCATTTCTGTGAAAACAGGACTTTGAGCCTCCCAATTCTGTTTCCACCGGAACCCCAAAGACAAAATGTCCAAAGCCTGTGACAAAGTTCCAATAGGCATTTTGGTTCTTGTTTTTATAAACGCTTTGTGCTAACAGGGTTCTTTAAAAGTATATTTAATCATACCTCTATAGATCACTCCTCCATATAAAACACAGGATTGACTTGAAGCTAGAACTCTGTGGGTTTCGCCTCATTTATAATCACAGAGTGCAGACTTGTAAAAGAAAAAAAAATCTATATTTTTCAGAGAAATAAGCTGACCGGGAGTATGAGGCCAGTGACCAGGCTGTACGCTGATCCATGGTGATAAGACTACTCGCTTATGACTACATTATTTGCCAGAAAAATACCTAGGTCACATGCCACCAACTCAAGGTTGTCAAAACATTGCTTTCCTGGTGGCCAAGCACCTGCACCATCTGGCAGAGGACCACTGCTCAGCCTCCTGGAGAAGCACCGGAGGCTGCAGCTTCAGCAACCTTTGCGGAGCATGCCTGGGACCTCAACTTGGCGGCCACCACACTGTTTCACCAAGTGACAAGATGACACAAGACAGGAAGCAGGAGCTTTTAGAAGGGTTTATTTGGGTTCTAAGAAGGGCTTATGGGCCCTAAGACTAGCAAAAATATGTTAAGTTCCGTGGAGTAGTTAGGGTAAACATGCAATTAGAGGATTTCATGGCAGAAGTAAGGGAGCATTTTTCTCAGTCCCAAGGTAACACCAAAGCAGGTCATGTATCAGAAAGACAATCCCAGGAAGAGGTGGGCTGCGGTCCTACAACGATTAAACAAACACAAGGGCTTGCTCCAGGAGGACTTGGTTTAGAGCAAGACAGACCTTGCATTTCTCCAGAATTTGGGGGGTTTGAAATACTTACCTTCATATCCTAAAACACCAACCTGTTAAAAAATGAGAAAATGGACTCTATACCAAAGGTAAAATTATTAAGTATTTAATTAAGTAGCATTAGATGAAGCAGCTAATAATTCTAAATTAGTCATTGCAGGTAGTTCACTTTAACTGAAATTACTGAGTTGTTTAGACAGATACAACCAAACTGGCAACCATTGACTTTTTTACTATATTGCCCAAAAAGAGTTAAACATCTTCTAGGGGGCATGCATTGCAAATTCAATCTTATTATATTAACTGATGAAATGAAAATAAGTAGAGCAAAGTGGAATATATGTTTAATAGTTGTACTCACGAATGAATTCGGGTTCTCACAGTCTAGTATTTATAGGAAAGAACAAGATAGTAAACTTTGTTTCCATAATGAAATTGTTATCCTTTGAACATGTTATTTAGAAGACTTAAACAGTCATTTTTTAAATGATCTATAATTACACAAGAGGACAAAGGATTGTAAAAAGCCAGCATCCTGTCCAAGAAAGAAAATGCTGCTACATCCCTGAGTAGAGCTTGAAATAATTAATACTTATGACCTCAATTTTGCAAAGTATGATTATCTCTCTTTTGCCCATAGGGGAGCAGTTTGTAAAAACTCATTTATAACCGGGCAAGTGGCTATGTGCTACTGAAAACTGAGTCCGAAGCAGCTCGCCTGGGGCCACTTGTAATAACAGTCCAGAGACAAGAAAATTACAGGAGTGCTGGACAGTTCGTGCGGGGTTGTTCTGGTTATTAGGATAACGATTGCAACAAATGTAAACAGATATTGTTCTGTGATTTATTGAAATTACCTACAAACATTTGGCACCAAATTAGAACTACTTTCCAACCATAAAAAACACAGAATATGGGTTGATTAGGGAAAAGGCGGTGAGATGGGAACTTATGACAGTGGAGAAGCAGAGCTCAGCTCATGGTGATCTTGAGCTGGAATCCGAAGTTTATGGATGCCCACTGACACCAAGACGGCCTTTAACATGCCATGAGACTGCTGATCAAGTTGAACGCACTTAGTTTAATTAAACGGCTGATATTCCTTGCCCGGCCTGCTCCGGTCCACACTCTGATATTACCTGCGCCTCCGCTGTCCTGTGGGGATCTCGTGGCCGTGGCCTGGATGCACGGGCTTCTGCCCCGCCTCCCCGATCCCCTCTCTCGGGTCGCACGCGCCTCTGCCATGTTGTCCGCACAGCACCGCCCCCAACTTCGCCCCTTTAGCTCCATCTGCTTCAATCCCAGGCGCTGGCTGGGCTCAGAGCGTCCTGCTCCTGGCTACTCGGCTGTCCTCTGGACTCCAGCCCGCATCCTGGTCGTCCTGCATGAAGCCCCCCGGCCCGGCCTGCCTGAGATCTGTCTGCCCTCTGCCCCTCTGGAGGCTGAGCCCTTTGCCTATCTCCACCTCAGTGCCCCAGGGAGGAAGGCGGGCAGCTCTGCAGCTCTGCCCCAGGTCCTGCCTGCAGGCTCACCGAGCTCCCTCCCATGGGAAGCCCCCTCGCCTCTCAGGTCCTTCTCTCCGCTGGGCATTGTGTCTCCAGCACCCGGGGGCCCTGGGTACTTAGCAGTAGTGCTGCTCCCTCCCCGGAGGCCTGCTGAGCTCTGCACATTTCCAGTCTGCAGAGTTCTTTATTGATTTATTTTTCACTCTGTGGTATTAGGGACTGAACCCAGGAGCTTTGCACTGAGCTATAGCCCCCACCTTTTAAAAACTCATCATTATTTATTTTGAGATGGGGGTCTGACTAAATCTCTCAGTTGCCCAGGCTGGGGTTTAACTTGTGATCCTCCTGACTCAGCCTCCCTGAGTGCTGGGATTCACAGGTGTGCACCACCAGGAACAACAATGTTATACTTTGAAATAAATTTTACTTCCCTTTAAGGTAAGGTGTTTGATATCCTTGTGAAATGTTTTTTCAGTTTTCTATTGTAAGTTTAAAAAAATCCGTAGTATTTCTAATGGTGCTAGATCACTGTTTCTTCCATTAATTTCTGCAAGATTGTAGATCTGGGCCACACAACCGTAAATAGCATATAGTCTCTCTCATGAGAGAAACTCAAAGTATAAATAAATTAAAGAGCAGAATAAAAGATGAACAATAGGAATCATGAAGATTGATCTTTTGCAAATGCAAAAGGGAGCTATAGATAGAGGGGAGAGAAGGGAAGGGTTATGACAAGAATTACGAAGCATTACGTTCACGTGCCAACCCCCCATGACGAGTGGAATCAGTGTGTGCTGCAAACATGGACTAAAATGAAAACGCAAGACAGAATCTGGGCCACACGATGTTAGGGATGCCCCTGCTGCAGCACACACTGCTGAAGCACCTTCCCCGCAGAATCCCTACGGTAAGGTAAATTCCTGCTTGGTGGGGCATCCACTTGGCATCGTCTCCCTGGATCTCGGCGCATCCCTGGAAGGCGGGCACGTGCACCTGCTGAGAGGTGAAGAAGGCGAGGACTGGTGAAAAAGGCCTCTTCCAAGGCCAGAAAGTGCGGGAGGCTGAGCTCCTCTCTGGACTCTCTCCGCCCTAAAGGCGTCGTTCCTTGGGGCTCCTTCACTGAGTATCTGCAGTTTGCACCACCTGCCTCAAAAGCTGCCAGTGTCCTAGAGGAGAGTTTTGACAACTGTCGTACACAAGCATGGAAAAAGAGGTAAAGATCAGCTCTGCCGAGATGGAATCCTAATCCTAGTGCTGAAGAACCAGAAATGCAGCTGTCATTCAAAACTCCACAGTTCTTCCCAAGTGCTCCCGGAGGTGTCCTGTCAGCCAGGGTCTGTGACCGCCTCCTTCCACAGGGACAGGGGTCCTTGGGATAATCACAGCCCTCCGCTTATGCTCACCTCCCTGTCCTCTTCAGCCATGCTTAGAAACGCCGCAAGGGGGCTCTCTGTTGTCCCTGAAGACAGTTTCTGTTCTGCTGAGACTGCCCCAGTACTAGAGGGTCACAGCATGTCATGTCCGGGGCTCATGTCTGCTAGCTCTGCTCAGACAAGCTAAGTTACTGAGACAAAATTTACCGGAGGACAGTGACTCCTTTTCACTGCATAAAGCCAGCGGATTTCATGTCACTCCTACCAGCAGGGGCAACAAAGAAGTGGAAAACTTCCTGTTCAGGAGGACTTTGAGTGCAGCGTGGAAGGCAATGGGATTGGACCCCTGGTCCCTGTGTGAGACTTCTGACCCCGGACTGCTGAGCCCCTCCTTTCTGTGATATGTTCTCTCTCTCTCCCCCTCTCCTCTTCCCCCTCCTCTCTCTCTCTCTCTCTCTCTCTCTCACCTAATTTAAGCTTTCTTCTTTGCATACTTCCTTATTTTTTCATTGTCTTCTTTCTTCTTTTCTCTCCTCCTTTCCTTTTCCCCCTTATATTTCACTTTCTTTTCAGCTAAACGAGTTTAAAGAATAATGAGAGAAAAACAATTAAGTTAAAAGAAATGACTCTATGTTTCCGTCTGATTTTCAACCCATGGAAATGCATCAGTTCTACTTTGCTAGTGGTCGTGGACTCTATAAAAATCTCAGTGAAGTCACCACCTACTTTTTCACTGAGCGTTCCTTTGTGAACAGTTTTCCCTCCCCTGATGTTAGTCCACTGGCTATACTAACGGCCGTGTGATACCTTGCTATCAATGTACCTCTCACTTTTTCTTGCCTTTTTCCATTTTGCATGCTCAAAACTCTGTGCCTTAAATCTGTGTCTGCAACAGCTGGGTGTCTCATGTCCTGGTGATAGCGGATGCTTCTGCAGTAAACGTAGAGCAATCCCAGACTCTCTGCCAAACACTGCAGCCCAAAGAGGGTTCTGGTTCATCCACAAACTACTCCAGGCAGCAGCTGATAAGGGTTGTGGTTCATTACGCCCTGTCAGATATATAAAACCCCAGTTATATATGTGTCGTGTCCATTATTTTAAAAGCTTTTGCCATTTCTCAAATCTTCTCTCCACTTTCCGGATACTCAAGACAAACCCTTGTTTGCCTTCATCTGGGGAAACACTTCTGTTTCTAATTCCTAAGTAATTTTCTCAGTTAAGTGAAACTGTATTTCTATTTATTTATCTGACTTGCCTGGAAACAGAAGTCTAGAGAATACAAGAGGCCTTGTGATAAGCATTTATCTCCTCCTGTCTCTGAACCTGTATTTCCTGTGCTTCCCAGGCTGGGCTATGCTATCTAATAACACTCTCAAGTTTTGCCTGATATTGTGAACAAACCCAAGAGACAAGTTATTATGTTCTGTGGCAGTGTCATATAAGCCACCAAAATGAACAGTGACATTGTAGTTAAAGCCCCACCGTCTCTAATCCAGGATGACAGGTTTCCAGGGAAGCGGGGCCCACTATGCGCTAGACGTAGAGTTTGTTTTTCACTTTGCTTTATTTCCCAGGACTGATCCACGGCCAGGGCATAACTGCATTATGTAATTCCACATATCCCCTAGCCACTGTGAAAAACAGATACAGTAATGTAAACAGCCACAAACACAGGGGACGCTGAGAAAGTTCCCCATTTAACTGCTGCAAAGAGGGAATATTGGAAATAAGAGGATGAGGCTACTTGATTTTTTTCCAGGTAGGATCATTTCTTTCTTATACACATAAAATAGACCATGAGAGAATTTATTTAACTCCTTAATAAGACATGGAACCAGTAAGACATTAAAACAAGTTCAAAAATAATTGAAAGGCTATACAAGGCTTGATTAACGTATACAGTAAATGTTTAAATAAAAACGTGGATCACATGAAAGACACAGCCATTAATCCTCTCACAATATTTCCCCTCTCCTTGAACACACTTATTCTATCATTCTTGCCACTTTCTGAAGCAGTTTTGTGTCTTTAACGGGGTATGATAAAAAATACAGTGAATGTTCCTGCCAAGTGCTATAAAAAGATAAAGGTAGTCTTTATAAACATTGTGAGATATTCTAATCAGCTTATCCAGAGAATCTTGCATCCAAAGTTTACTGACTCCTCCTCAAAGTCAAATGACTATGAAAGGTAAATGCTTTGAATCCACTGAGGGCATTGAGTCAACCAGGATTGCTCAACTAGAGACACTAATGAAAGAGGCCCTCCAGAACTGTTTCAGAAAGTGGAAAAACAATGGGATAAGTGTCCTTGATGTGAGAGGGAAGATTTGCAGAGGGTTTAGTGGCAATGTGTCTTTTACTGTAATAAAATTTTTTAAATTTAAATACTCATCATAGTTTTAGATCACACCTTATATGAAGGCAATCGGGAATGTTGAAATGAATTTGCAGAGACACAAAACAGATTACTATCCAATAGGGAAGTAAAATGCAGTGCTTAAGCTGGACCTGGCAGCACACACCTGTATTTCCAGCTACTATAGAGGCTGAGCTAGGAGGATCACAAGTTTGAGGCTAGCTTAGGCAACTTGGTGAGCTCCTGTCTCAAAAAAATAAATGAGAAGAAAAGGAAATGTAGTATTTTGGATCATCCTATGAATAAGAAAGAAATCAGTTACATTTCAATTAGAGAAAATTCATTTGCTTTGCATTTGCATTAATAGCTTAACCTCCACCCCCTAAAGAGTTATAAAATAAGCCCAGTTAAGAGAAAGGCTACGCGAGGTTCAAACATCTGCTAAATCAGTCCCCAGTGAATTCTAAGCCTACGATATTCAAGACTATTGCCACAAGCCACATATGCCTATTGAAATTAAATCAATTAAAATGAAATAATGGTACTGAGCTACACAGAAATACCACTCCACTAAAAGGGTAGAAATCTCTTTCACTTACTTTCAAGTCTTTGAGGCTTTTTTCTGATGCTAACAGCAATTCAATATGGAGAGACAGTGAGGAGGGACAGTGCCTACGGCTTACTGGGTATCAGCCACTTGCCAGCTGCAGGGACAGCAGCTCAGCTGTGGTGTCTAACTGAGTCCCACAGAGACTTCCCTCCACTCACTGGCCATGACCCACAGACTCAAAGGAGCCGCAGTAACTCGGCCTCTGCGGAGACTGAACTAGAATTCAGCCTCACATAAGGTGGAGGTAAGAGGCCGAAGGCAGACACCAAAGAGCCCGACGCTCCCAGACGATGGCTTAGGTCTCACAGAATCAAACATGGCGCCTGGCTGTGGAAGGAGGAGACAGACAGCACTCGTGTCTGCCTCTCCTGTGTCTAAGAGCACTGTCCAGCCAGGTCCGGTACACTGCGCTCACCTGTAGCATGGCCCTTAATAGATCACAGTGTATTCCTCAAGCCTCTCTCTCCCTCTCTCTAATTCTTCTGGGGTTGAACCAGATTAGAAACCTGTTGTCGTATATCTCACTGTCCGATATCTCCCCAGTAATATCCGTGGTGGGATTCAGCACATGCTGCTCCAAGCTATGGCACCAGGGCAGAGTGAGGATTTAGAGCTTCAGAAAACCGAGCACCAAAGCAGAAAGGTCTTCTGCCCTTCCCCCATGCCATCTCCCTGCAGGACAGGAACTGCAGCTGAGCTGCCCCAGAATCACGCCATCCCAGAGGCCTCCTCCCACCCCCAAGGGAAAAGGACCACCCTTTCCTTGAAGGCCGGCAAGGCCAAGAAGAATGCAAACAACGTGGTCCCTAAGTCCCCTGGTTTGTCACCAATAGGGGCATCCCCTCTTGTCTTCCAATCACACTTCTGTACAGCTGATCACAAAAACCTTCCCCTTTGCCTTTGTAGCTCTATGGCTTTGTCTTTGTACCTTTATAGAAAACTTATTAACACATTTGTACACTTTTCTCTAGTTTATCTGTCTGTTATGGACAGATGAGTCTTGCAATGAATGAGAAATCTTCTCTGCTGCATTAACTAATAATAACATGATTCTTTCACCATTCCTATCTCCCTTTCCCAGTATCATCACATTTTCTCCCAAGTTACTCCACACCCATTATTTTTCCCCTGGTACTGGGAACTGAATCCAGAACCTTTTCACGGGGTCTCATTAAGTCACTAAGTTGTCCCAGGCTGGGCTCTAACTTGTGGTCCTTCTGCCACAGTTCTCCGGAGTGCTAGAATCAAAAGTGTGTGCCCCCATATCAATTTTTGAGAGTCACAAAAGATGGGTGTCGAGGTTGTAAATGAACATCTTTTCTTCCCACTGATAGGTTCATGGCAGAGTCTCCTAGAACAAACTACAGATTAACAAGAGAAAAGGATACACATTTCCTTAAGTCTTATATGACACGGAAGCCTTTGAAGAAAACAAAGACCCAAAGAAGTGGGTTTGTGCACGGAGAGGAGGGGCGGATGTTGTAGAGAAGACTAGCTGGACGAGGCTGGCTGCCTCCTCACGCTCCTGATGCGGTCTGTGTGTGCAGTTCTTCAGCATTTCTGAGGAACTGGGGGTGTGACGGGTCCGAAGGAAAGGAGCACCATTTACTCGAGGGAATGCTAATATGGCCAAGTTGGGTGCCTCACCTGGGTCCCGAAGGTGGCTGTCTCCTCACAAGTGCAGTTTTGAGTTATGACTTCCTTGTCTCCTTTCTATCTGTGTTTCATTTCTTCCGTGCTACCTCAACACTCAGCACGGACCACTGCCTAGAGCCCCAGTCATTGCTTTTCCTGTTCGGCTCCCGGAACTTGGAGACAATGAAATCCATTAAACGATGGATGGGCATCACATAGACCATCCCCACTATTCCCCAGGCTCCATGGGCTGGGGACACTGTGGTACTTTAAGCCCGGTGTCTCCTTATAAAATACTGACGATAAGCAAACCTACATCATAAAGTTGACTGAGGAATTTAATAAACTTTGATACCATGTCTGCGTAGGCCCAAGAAATGTCACATGTCGTAGTTATTTGGAATCAAATCATGTATAGTATTATATTTTTCAATATTTGTATTAAACCTTACTTCCTAGTTTCAAGAGCCCTAGGGAATAGCAATAAAATAGGAGGCTGATGACCAATGACATTATCTCTGTGACCCTCTACCTTAATATGTTTTCCATATAAATATGCACCCGTGAAACCATTTCAGCCTGCCCAGCCAGTGCACAAACACGTTGGATGTTTATGAAATGCTAGGAGCAATGCGGCTAAATGAGACTTCTGTTGAAAAATGAGCATGGTGATTTCCCGACTTAAAAATATCTGACTTGCTGTGCATTTCAATGCATTTTGTAAACTTCTCTTTTTAATGGAGGACAACATGGAGATGCACATCCCCTGCTTTCACCAGAATGGAAAGAAAGAAAGGCCTTGTTTCTTCTTTCTCTTTCTCCCTCAATGTCAGGGTGCCATTGCTTAGACTGCGCGGAGGAGAGGAGCGGGCACTGCATGGAATGTGAAGGCAATCGAATCCACAGCTGAGCTCTAGGAAACTACTTCAGAAATGGAGCGCAGAGTGGAAAGGATGGGAGGAAGGAAATTCTTGGGAATCTGACAAGAGAAAGAGGCACAGCTATGCTTAGCAGGTAGATGCAGTAGCATGTGTACAATGCCTGACACCTCCAGGGACACACACACACACACATTCACACACACCCCATGGCCTGAAGATGCCCAGGGTCCTTTCTGAGCTAAGCTACTCCCCTACAGCAGTTTGGCTGAACCATATACCTCCAAGCCCAGCCCTTGAAACCAGAGCTGTCTCATAAGTAGTGCCCCGCAGTGAAATCCTAGTATGCTATGAGCTGCACAATCTCACCCACCCTTCGAAGATTCTGTGTTTGCTAAACACCCTGTGGCTGTGTATACAGCTTGGAAGGGGAAGCCCCTCTCATTTCCAAGGCTCTGTGGCTAATGTTCTGCGTCAGGCAGTGCTGCCATCACGGGCCTGACAGCCTCCTTTTAAATCCACATCAGTCTCCTTTCCATGATATGAGCATATTAAATCAGCTTGCCCATGATTTGCAAAATGCACTGTGCTGGAGAGGCTTGTCTGATTAGCCGGGTCCTGCTGTAATCACTGAATCTGCAGGAGTCATTCATGCGACGTTCTCTGCATACCCTAATTCCCACACACTGAAACAAAGGAGGGGCTGCAGAGGGATGCGTAGTGCACAAGTAGCCAACAAAAAGCCAAATGCTTTTCATTTTGCAGAGCCAGCTAGTTAATATGTGAGGGCTGTTACTAAGAAACGTGGCAACATCCTCTCTCTCCCTACAAATGCCTACGATAATTGTCTTTTAAAGGTAAGAAGGTACTTGAAGCCAGATCCTCCTGCATTCCAAGTACTTCAAGTGTCTGAGAGGGTTAAGATAATGAAACCCTCCTCCTGGTTTGCATTTCTTTCCTGGTTATTTATGCAAACGCAGGGAGTTTTTCCACCTGGAAACAGATTCTGGGATGAATGAACCCTCTCCTTCAGGAGCGAGCTCTTCAGCCCCGCCAGCCCTGAAGTCGCCAGAAGGACATTTGTTTAGATGATTATAAACTACTTCAAAGCCCTACTACATGGAGCATTGAAAGATAAACAACAATATTCTTTGTGACCGCAGCAGAACTGAGCCTTTAATCACCTATCCACTTAAAGAAGCAAAGTTTAATCCAGGATTGTAAAAACCATTATTATATGAACCTAATACTACTCAGTGGATACAGAAATTAAAAGTCCTTATTGTTTTTTTTTCCAAATCTATCTCCAAGGTAAGGAAGGGCATCTGAAATGAAAACACAAAACACAGGCTTGCAGTTGTCTTTTCATGAAAAGTTAATAGGAGAAAGCCCTGCAATCAAATTTTCTTTCTTTCTTTCTTTCTTTCTTGCTTTCTTTCTTTCTTTCTTTCTCTCTCTTTCTTTCTTTCTTTCTCCCTTTCTTTCTTTCTCCCTTTCTTTCTTTCTTTCTTTCTCCCTTTCTTTCTTTCTTTCTTTCTCCCTTTCTTTCTTTCTTTCTTTCTTTCTTTCTCTCTTTTTCTCTTTCCCTCTCTTTCTTTCTGTCTCTCTCTTCCTTCTCTTTTTGTTTTTCTGTATTTCATTCATTCATTCATTCATTCTCTCTTCCTTTCTTGCTTTTTCAAATTTTACTAATATAATTTACTTTTACAAGTTTGGTGGCACATGGTAAATTAGAATGACTTGCATTTTTGTAAATGTACATAATACATGAAATCACCACCAAACCCCACCCAAGAAAATCCCTCCTGTCCTTGCCTCTCCACACCAGCTTGATGGGAAAATGAAGGACCCAGCCATACAACACACAGGAAACAGACTCCAGACGATTCTTCCCCTGTGATCTAGAAACCCAGCAAGGAAGCAGTGAAATTTATAATGACTGATGGCTTATTCTCACCATGCAAGAAATATGCCTTCTAATTTGATGAAGTGTCAGAATTAGATATATGATCATTTAAGGATCAGACTGTTTCATATCATTTCACTCATTGATGAAATAATCATTTAAATATGTATGTACGATGGTAAAAATAATTTCACTTCCACTTTTTCATTTTAATAGATTGCTCCAGGTAAATCTAGGGAGAGGCTTCCTTGACTTTTCTAGTAAAAATTCTTTCGTTTTACAATTTGAAAATGCCCCAAGGCTTTGGCAGTTATTTAAATTCACCTTGGCTTTGCAAAAATATTCAATTTATCACTGAATTTTTAAAGGAAAACACAAAAATTGCATTACATTTATTTCATTTAAAATATTAGGTTTGAAGCTGGGGATGTAGCTCAGTGTCACTGTGACTGCCTGGCAAGTACAAGGTCTTGAGTTCGATCCCCTGTATCAAGAAAAACAATTTAAAAAATATATATATATATAATGTTTTGGTTTGGAAAATATGGTTCTCGGTTCCTGTATCTATCACAGGCATCTATGGAGACAGTGGTTGAAGCTGGCATTTGAGTTCAGTTTGGATGTGGCTATGCACCCAAACCATGGAGAAAGGGAGACAAACCTCATCCTGCCATTTTCTAAGTATGTAAACTTGGGCAAGTTGTCTAGCTTCTGAATTTCAGTTCTCTCCTAAGAAACACTGGGTTTATAAAGCCTGTTCTAATGATAATTAAATGAGATAATCAATAAGGTGGAGAATCAGAATTATTGACAATTTACTACCGGATTGCTTCTGAAGCATAGTTCTCGAGAGCAAAGATAGGAACTACAGTTCGGTTCATGAATTGAATTCTTTCCAAGATTCTGGTCACAGAACTCATTCCATGACTCTGGATTTAAGTTTGTGAACCTAGGTGCCACTGTTTTAGAAAAATGTATTAATTTTCATCCATCTACTTTTGGGTTAGTCTGCATGGCCGCCCACCTAGAACAGCCAGCCTAGCCCGAAGATATACAGATCTCATTAATTTGGACCAATTAACTCACCTTCAAGCGCTAGAGGAGAAATACGACAGGCTGTTTTTTAACAGATGAAAACAGTGAGGTTAAAAAGTTCAAGAGCCCTTTACAAGGCAATTATAGCATCTAAGAACAGGAATACAAGTTACAATCACCATTTTGGAAAAAGTTTAATTTATTTTTACCTTGCTACCTGAAAATTAGCGTATAGGGATAACATAATGGTCATGAGAACAAATAGTTATGCAAAAGAGCAAGGTTTAATTCCAGTAATCCCTTCACTAATATTCCTATATCTATATAATTTATAGATGAAATATCAGTTTCAATTGATGCTTTGACCAACAGTGTATGAAAGTGAATATTCATCCTTCAATCTTTGGCAGCATGGAATTGCTAGTAATATAATGGTTAAAACTATTTCGTCCCATTATTATTTTAATTATCATTTCTCTTTCCATATGTTAACGTGCATATTATGTTTCTTCTTCACTATATTCCTCGCATTTCCTTTGAATTATTTTTTTGTTTTGTTTTGAGGTTTTTTTGGTACCAGGGATGGAACTTGGGTCCTTGTGCTTGTGCAGCAGGTGGCAAAACCACTGAGCTAAATCCCCAGCCCTCCCTTGAATTCTTTTTCCACACTACAGGCAATCATTTAAAAATTTACTTGTAGTAGTTATTTACCAATTAAACATCGCTTCTCAGCCTTTTGGCTAAGATCAAGTGTACCAATTAAACAGGTTGGTTTTATGGATATAGCTGCATGCATTTTTGCCCAATTTAAAGTTTGTCTTTTAATATTTTTAGTGCTGTCATATATTTTCATAAAGGCTATAAACTTCTATATAGCAACATTATTTATCTTCTACAGTATAATCCTGATTCCAATCTTAAGAAAGTGTTCTCAGTCTCAACTTCTCTGTTATTGTTGTGGCTTACTAATTTAGACTTGGATGTTCAGTTGTTTTCCTCTACTGCATGTACAAGTCTCTACACTGACCCGAGACAGCGCTGATGCTGCTGATGAGTCGTCCCCTGTATCCCTGCCCTCTACTTCCCTTGAGGAGCTGAGCTTGCATCTGGGCCCATCTTGCTTAGACTGAAGAGCAGCAGGTTGCTCTGCCCATGTCCACGGGCCCGATTGTCTCCATATGAGTGTCAACAGTCCTGCCTTAGGCTGTGAGGATATGAGAGGCCATAGAAGGAAGAGCTGGTGTTCCCCAGCCTCGCTCATCTTGTACCAGTTTAGAGCTGGCAACTCCCAGCCATGCAAGAGCTCAGCCAAGGCCAGACATGGGCCCACTGGCTCATGCGCTGTAAACAATGACAAAGATTTGCCATCTCAAACCATGGAGGTTTTATCCAACAGCAACGTTTAACTGATGCACACACTCGATCTTCACACATACCTGTGATTTGTCTGGACTTTACTCTGGTCTGTCAATATACCATGTTCCTGCTAATGGTATATTTCCATATTAACAATTGCTTGGGGATTTTTAGCCAAATCCTTAGGCAAACCTAGTGTGAGAGAGCCTGAATAACAATCGCTATACTTCCATGTCCTCTAAATGGTTTTATTTCTTTCAGCGAATATCATTTCAAAACCTTCTACACAACAAGCTAAGTTCTGCAGTAGCTATGAGGAAGAACACAGGACAGAGCTCTGGTCCATAGAGGCCCTCACTGGGCAGCTGCTACGAGATGAATTTGCACTAAAGAAAATAAAAGGGGCTTACATGTCCTTTCTCCCAAGGGCAAAACAGCAAAAAGATCAGTCTGGTAACCAGAAGACAATGAACACTCGGTGTGGCTAAAGAAAATACGATGGAGAATGAAGGTAGGATGAGAGAGAAACAAAGAAAGCTCTTCTCTTCAATCAGATATGGCTGGAATTTTTACATTGATTTTATAAAAGTGAAAACTGAGTATCTCTACATAGAAACTTTTTCATTTTCCCCAGATTTTGTAGTAAACAGAAACACGTGTTCTGTTAGGCCGTCACCTGGGTGGGCACTGGCCGTAGGGTGTTCTATTTCCTAACTCCAATTTATATTCTTGTCCCTCTTCCACTGTAGACAATAAAGCTAGATGCTCAACTGTACTGTGTCACCTTTTATTATTAATAAAATTACCACATGTTGGGAGGCTTAATTAGATAATAAAGCATCCCAAACCCCCTCCTCGATAAATCTGTGTGAGTGAAGAATATTGCTAATTTAGTAATCATCATATATGCTCAAAAATATTTTCCCTTCAAATGTGGAGACACACTTGCAAAATCCCTCATAAGAGCTGATGAGGACCCTCCTTTTGGAAGGGTGAACTGTGTCCCGCTCACTCTGTTTTTTAAGTTTCTATTTATAACCCCCTCTTCATTTAAATGTTTAATTAGGAAAGAACACTTCCATGCATTGTAATTAAATGCATGCACATATTCTTCACCACAAAAAAGGCATTTTCCATTCATTTTATACAAAGTTTTGTTTTGCCCCTGAATGAATCAATATGAAAATTAAGCTGGTTGTCTGAAAGCCTTAAAAAGAAGTATAGCTTTCATAATACAAGGAAGATTAAAATGAATTAAAAATCTGAAAGCATGTCCTCTCAGAATAATTGCAAGCTACATCCTTACAGTGCCAAAAGGTAGCTTTCTCAGAGAAAAGAAAAATGAACAAAGGAGGCCTTCGTTCCAGTTTATCTTCTTTAGAAGCTGGAACCTTTTCCGCGTTGAAGCAGGACTTTTCATTTTTAATTGGTTCGCTCCTAATGGGAAGATCGTGGACAAGAAGGAAAGCCTGATCTGATTATCGATGGAGTGCTGGGAAGTTTGGAGATAGAGAACAGATTAAAAGAGCTGTAGCGTACCTACTTTTTGGAAGCCTTTCCAAACATTCTAACCCTTTAGAGCTGCAAAATTTGACCAGTAACCTTGGACATAAGAATGTGCGGAATGCAGGAAATTCTTGTTTTATCTCTTCGGCCCTCATGCTGGTCTTCTTGGTTCCAAGGTTCATGTGAGAGGTGTGTGTGTGTGTGTGCACGCACACGCATAAGTGTCTGTTTGTACCTGAGTAAAGGGAATGAAAATTGTTCCTCAAATTCTTCTTTTGTGGAAAACTTCGGTGTTAAATACACTGGGACTTTTGTTTCAGCATTGGCTTGAGACTCAAACTTAGAAAAATAGTGAGATGTGGAAGCCTTTCTCCTAGCAGGTCTGCAAGCTGCTACCACTCCCGTCAGGGCCCTGACATTAGATATTCCAACATTAGACAAATCCTTCTCTGCCTTGAAATGGGGAGTGGACATGAGAGCAAACTGACCTGCACATAGGACAACTCATGTTTTACCAAAACATTTTGTTCATCTTGGACATTGGTGTTTAGTTTTGTCATGAATGTGTCTAATCCACTCTCTTTGTTCAAAGAAGAACCGATAATTCAGGGGTTTTCTGTGTGCAAACTGCATACTATTTAAACAGGGACAGCTGGTGTCTTAATTATTGTGTTGTCCAGAAGCTAATGTCTATGGATCTGTCCACTAGCATTTAATTGGAGTGATTTTACTTACTTAATTACAGGGTGAGAAAACAGTGGAAATCACCAAACCATTGGAAAAAGAACCATTGAGCCACCAAGTGAGTTGATGCCAAATTGGTTGGCGTTCAAGCAAACTAGAACTTGAAGTAGAGTCCATGGATTGGGGCTATGTTGAAACTAAATTCATAAACAGATAGATACAATATTTTTCCTTGATTTTGTATGTGCTACCTTGATTGCCCCAAACACTCACATCATTGTCCTGCACAGGTAGACATGCAGAATTTTTTAAGCCTTCACTGTAGATTTTATCAGTGGCTTCAGTGTTCCTACTTGCACCTGAAGTACAAAAGTGCAGGTTTGCAGAGCCACAGATGCCACCATGCCTGACTCATCCACCAAGCCACATCAAACGCTCCTCCCCACGGAAGCACGGATAAAACCCCTCTTCTTCCATCCTGGATGCTGACAGCCAAGTGGATTGGGCATCTCTTGCTGTTATCAACAGCCAATAAAGATCTTCCCTTGGCTGTTTGGAAACGAGGTGCAGCTCACAGGATTTCCAAGCCCTGGGGTGTCAGATCCCATTTCTGATCCAGCCCTCCTTGGCGCCTGGCCACTGACATCTGGTAACTCAGGAGCCAGCTAGAAGACATTCGCTTCTGCACACACAGGAGCTACTGTCCTCCCTGCCTTCCTCAGTACTTGTGCACTTCTGGCAATTCTCTAACGCTTTATATACAACCAGAGTGAGAAATCTCTCTTGTTTGTAATTGCTTGTTTGGAAGAGCAATTTTTTAAAAGTCAGTTTTCTTTACATCACTAAGATACACACACATCAATTGGCTTTTTGGTTATGAAATATCTGTTTCAGAAAAGAGTTAGAAAACAAACAAGAAAATATTAATAATATTAAAACTAGTTGATGAAAATATTTATGAAAAGATAAAATATATGCCTTTTCTCAAACAACATATGCCGCACAAAATACAGTTTAATTTCAAAGGTAGTAATAGTGACTTAGAGGTGAAGAAACATGGCAATGAGGTTTGTACTCCTTATAAGGGCTACTGTCACGGGTAATGAGATCACCCTGTACCATATGACATACCCATGATGTGATGGACAGAGAAGGACACAAGAGGGCTTTGTGACTGTCTCTCCAAAAATGTACAACCTCAATCCATTCAGAAAAAGACACCAGACAATCCTAAGTTGAGGGCTTTCTACACAATGATGGACTTTAAAGTGTCACACTCATGGAAGTCAAAGACTCAAGAACCCTCACAGATCACAATAGAGCAAGGGAGGTGACAGATGAATACAGGTAGAGATCATGGAGAGAGAAAGGAACCTTCCTGGGGAGACAGAAGGTTGGCGGCCTAGTCAGCAGCAATGCATCGATGTTAATTTCCAGATTCAATAAATGCGTTGAATCAGGTAAGGTGTTAGCATTGGGAGAAGCTGGGGCAGGATCCACAGGGCTCTCTTCACTATTTTTGCAAATTTTCTATGGATCTAAACTTATTTCAAAACTAAATTGATACTTAATTTTTATTAGTCTCTGTTTGCTCAACACTCTTCCGAAATGCTTACGCATGCATGTGTGTGTGTGCCTTTCTTTCTCTCCAAGAACAATTCTTGGTGAAGAGTTCCCACCATAGCCAATTCTGGACTGCCAACATGGTGTACAAAGATCTACAAGATTAGTTAAAAACTAATAGCTGGCTCATGAGCAGACTACCCCCTCACTGTATTATCCTCACTGGTCAGGGTACCCTCTTAAAATCAGGAAGAGAGAGAGCAAATAGCAAGTGAGATGCAATGAAAGCATTTCTTCCATAAATACATACACTAGAAGGACGAGCAGGAAGACACGAAGAGGGAGGCACAAAGACAGTCCTTCTAGAGTCCATCCGTGTTATGGGTCAAGTCTTTATGGAAGCCGAAGTTGTTTTCAGTTCTGTGGAGATTTGACCTTTTTTCGGCCTCCCCTGTGACCTACTCACAATTATGCAGAAAGCAGCATGGCCCCACCACGTGTACAGGACACAGGAGGAGGGACCCAAACAGGAGCATCTCCCAGATGTGCCAACCAAGGGGTGGGAAGGCATTGTAAAGATGTTACACCAAGAGGTGGAGGGAGAGGGGTAGGCAGGAGGGAAGGAAGAGTGAAAAGAACAAAGACGCGTCATGACCATGTGCCAGCCCCCTATGACCAATGTAATCACTGTGCACTGCAAAATGGACTAGTAAAAAAAGAAGTTCCAAAACTAGAAAAAAACCCCTATATAAGTATGTAACTCCCCCTCAAATTAAGATGCCTCCATGAAGAAAACAGACCCACAGGTGTTGGGAGGAAATACAAATTTCATACTGTTTATTTTTGAATATTGAGCCTTGTGGAGCATCCGAACGCAAGCCTCCTGAGAAAGGCAGATGGGAAGAAAGAGGTACTTGATGATGCTGAACCAGAAAGAAAACCAGCTTGGCACGTTTAACTGTCCGGTGCTCAACTCTGCTCCTGGTCTCACACACACACACACACACACACACACACACACACACACGGCTTACACACATCCTTCCTCAGCCATTTCTATTTCCTAGATTACACTCATTCATTCTGAAAAGTTAATGAATTCCACCACTGGCTGGGCAAGTTTTCTAGACTGAAGATACAATTCTGACAAAGCTCCTAAGCTGGTATTCAAATAGTGATTTCTTAGGGTTTTGCTGAGTTCCATGGAGGTAGACTGGATAATGTGAGATGATAAGAAATGAGCCACCTAACCTGAGCACCAGGACAGGGTTCCCAGAAAAAGGTCCCTAAGAGTCAGGTCAGCAGTGCTCAGCAATGACCTGGTGCTTGGCCCTGGGGAAGATGCCGTCCCCAGTACAGGGAGCCGTATGCTTGCAGGTCTGAGGTGGAGGAGTGCACACCGCACAGTGGACAGCAGGTAGAGCTAGGAAGCCCAGAAGAAAGGAGCAGGACCCATCCCAGAAAGACTCGAAGGTCCTTCTCTAGTTTTGTACTGTAGCCCAAGATTGTAGGAAACCATTGAAGGGGGAAGCGGGGTATGACATAATCCGGTTTGCAATTAAAGTAAAAGCAGAAGTTGCTTAGCTGAGGTGATAAACCCTCGGACCATGCACTGCTGAGTGGTGAGCCAGCTCACACTGAAAGCACACGACAGGAGCAGTTTGGTAGGCAGTTAACTACTTTGAGGAGAGGCCCAGGCAGGCATGGAACTGACGCACTTTCTGGAAAGCCAGTTGCTATTCTAAGTACTAAACAGAAGTTTGTATATCCCAACTGAAACCCTGGTACATTGCCCTAATCATATTTCTATGTGTTTGTTTATTAAGTGCATGTTTTATTTTTAAAGAAGAGTTTGGATTTGTAAGGTTATCGAGTCATTCCAAAACTATAAATGGAAAGAGATGAATTTATCTAATTCCTTTGGAACATATAAAGTCTACAACTCCCATACGAATCCGGGTCCCTAGCCAAAAGCGCTTTCTAATGTCTATTATTTAAAGACTACTGACTTCTGTTTACCAGATGGCAAGCTGAGCCTCAGGAAAGCCCCAGTACGTTCCCCAAATCCCAAGGCCATGACAGAAGCCATAGAATAAGAAAGAGAAACGTCTCAACACCCTGGAAAACAGTGTAGTCTCGTCAATGGGCCAAAAACTTGGAAGAATTGCTAAGAGGTACGAGGGCCCTCAGATTATAAAAAGAGGGGATCTGTGAAGTGCCTTATCCTGACCCCTCAAGAGTCAAAACAAGGCAAGGGAGTATGGGCCTGAAAAGTTAGCTGCATGCTTTTGGCAACAAAGTTTCAGAAAATTCCCTATAAAGTCTGTGGTGAGGAAGGTCCTACAATTAAAGAGAAAAGACCACCATGTTTGACTTTACAAAAAAAATTAAAATGTGTATGCAACAAAAGTAAAGACACAAAAGTGTCTTTAAAACCATTAAGAAAAAGACAAACATAACAGAATAATGGCAAAAAGCCAAATGGTCAGTTGTAAAGGAGCAACAGTGGCTGTGAATCTGGTTTGTTTTCTTATAATGTTCAAACTGCAAAAAAAAAAAAAAAAAAATCAAACTAAAGTAAAAACAATGAAATCTTCTTTTGCTAAGGCAGGCATCATAGCACACAGCATTACCCAGTGCTGACAAGCATGTGGGAAAAAAAACACTGCCCTTTGGTAATGTAACAGTCAAGAGAAAAATCTGGAAATACGCATTATAAACCTTGAAAATAATAGGCACTTTACGAATTCCATTTTTAGAAGCTTATCAGATAAGTGTGCCTATCATCCATTCCTTGGAGCTTTATCTGTAGTACTTACATGATGTTGAGGAGCTTTCCTGTAAATGCATGCCCTTCCTGGAACCCCAGAGGTGGATCCACTTGGAAATAGTCTCGTTGAGATGCAATTACTTTGGAAGAGTCACTGTGGCACAGAGTTGGCCCTTAGTCCAATATGACCAGTGTCTAGAAGAGGGGAGAGACAGGGACACATGAGGGCCAAGGCCACGAGAAGACAGACAGAGATGGGGTGGTGCATCCGAAAGCCAAGGAATCTCCAAGAATGGCTACAACCACTTAGAAGCAGGAATAAGGTTTTGCAGTCGTGCCCTAGATCCTGCCGACACCGGACTGAGCACCTCAGTTTGGGGACTTTGTTATGGCAGCTCTGGGAAATGCATCAGATTGCACTCATGAGCCATCCAAATGCCAGCCATGGAGAGTGCTAAGGAGCCACAGACGTCACAGACCATGATGCCAGCACAGGGTGAGGTGTGCCCGTGTGGGCAGGCACAGAAAGCGCCCACAGTATACAAGGTGGAAATACCTGTTTCTATACCAGTAAATAGTAAATGAACTTACTGTGAGGATGAAGATGTACCAAAAAAGCAGGGAAAGATAATGTCTCTGATTATTAGCGGGGGTTTTTCCCGAGGCTCTGTTCCATTCCCGTCTTATAGTTCTCTGTATTGTTCATGGCTTTTACACTGATATACCTTACTTACAAAACTAACAGAAGTATTTAAGATATTTCAATTTTGAAAGAAAAATACATTAAAAAATTTAATATGGGGAGACTGAAGCAGAAGGGTGGCAACTTCAAACCCACTGGACAACTTAGTGAGAGCTCGTCTCAAAAAAAAATTCAGAAAGGGCTGAGGATGTAGCTTAGTAGTAGAACATCTACGGGTGGGATCCACAGTACTACCACATGGAGGAAGGAAGGAGAGAAGGAAGGAAGGTCCCAGGAAACAAGTCATACCAAAGTGGCACCATCAACATCTTCCTCTGGACCAGCTACCTTTCACTCTCACAGTGATATTTCATTTCTTGACATATTTTTTATCCTAACTTTGAACCAAAGCAAAGAAACTGGTGGCAGTTCTCTCTTAATATCAGTGTTGCCAGGAGGAAAACCTAGAGCTAAATATAAAATACATTTGCCAGGGATTCTGTCCATTGTGACATTTCCGCTCCGATTGCCTGTCTCTTTCCATCCATCTCTAATAGAGTTGTCACTCGGAATCTAATTCACATCTTTGCGGCACAATGCAGTCCATTGTCTTCCCCCTCCCATATGCAGTGTGTCTTAGTCATTTTCCCATTCCCGGGACAACATGCCGACCCCTGCAAATTAAAGGAGGGCAGATTATCTTGGCCCATGGTGTCTGTCCATCATCTGCTGACTCCAAAGCAGCATGGCAGAGCAGTTGTGGAGGAGGAAAGGGCTCAGCCAGGGCAGCCAGGAAGCAGAGAGAGAAGGGAGGAGCTGAGGACAAGAACACACCTTTCCTGGTCACGCCCCAGCGGCCACCTCCAACCAGGCCACAACCCCTGAGCACAGTCAGCCATGAACTCATCAATGAATGAATCCACTGATGAGCACAGTGCCCATGATCCAATCACCTTCCACACACGTGAGGATTTTGGGAGACATTTCAGATCTAAACCATGGCTCCGTGACAAATCTCCGAAGGATGCTATGAAAGGAGAAGGCATATGTCTCATCAGAGAAATGTGTGTGTGTAAGTCCAGCCCACTGGGTGGAGTTAGGCCTGAGAAGCGTTCAGTGTGGCCCACTGGGTGATTGTCTTCCTTTGTAGATACTTTCCAGCCTTCCTAATTACTGGCTCAATAGCAACATCTGTGCTTCAGCCTGGGCCACGGAGTAGAATATTTGGATTCAGCTGATCAGCAAACTATTTCCTGAGTCCTACTTTTACCTACTGCTGTGTTTGTTTGCATTTTACATGATGCACTCATTTTTTCACTCAGTCTTTCAATAGTTTTTCTGTGCCTATTGTGTGGCAGACACTGGATTAGTTTTTACCCTCAGGTCTGTTAAGTTAAACTTGGTAGCGTCAATTTGACTGGCATGGCCATTACCCAGGGGATGGGTGGAATGTACTTTTGGGTGTGTCTGGGTGGGTCAGGGAGGCATGACTTTGGGTATTATAACCGGTCATTTTACAGCTTCCTCTCTGGTGCTCTTCTGCCATGCTGCTTCCCAGCCACCATGAACTGAGCAGCTTTGCTCCTCCACGTACTTCTGCCATGATGGCTCTGCCTTGGAGCTGTCTGATCATAGACCGCAACAGTGGAAAAAAATTACATTTCTCTTCCCCTTTAAGTGGTGAATGTTGGGAATCATGTTTCAGGGACAGGAAAGCTGACTGATACAATGTCTCTACTCCTCCTTACAATACTACTATGTGGGAATCCTAGGCACCAATCCACAGATGAGTAAGGAAAAGTCTCAAGAGATTAAATAAAGTTCCCCAAATCTCACAGTTTTGGGCAGAGCCAAGATTTATTTATTTCACAGACTTCTGATCTGGAATCATCAAGAACCCATGGAAAACCTATTTCAATGGGATGAGGAAAAGAGTTTACAGTGAATACAGCAGTAGGAGACAAGACAGTACAGCCTCTGTGCGGGCGAACACAGCACCAAGTGCCACCTCGGCAATTAGGGCAGAAGTTCAGTGAATGGAAGGCTCTGAGTCATGAGGATGATTGTATTGACAGGAGTAAGGTTAGAAATGCAGTGCAGGGCTAGGCATCGGCATCCACTGGGTCAAGGCGGAAGCCTTGGGTCCCTGGGGTGGATGTGTATATCTCAAATCCTACAATCACAGTTCTTTTACAGCCAATTCTGTAACTCATTTACTTTCTGGTTTTCAACTTAGCTATAGGAAACAAGTCAAAAGCTGTACTGGAAAAATTCATAGAATTGATACATTTTCTTTTCCACTTTCAATATTGTGATTTTTACCTTTATGTTTTTGTGTGATTAATCTTATGGCACACCATTGTCTTTATCTTCGAATTTCCCTTTTCGTTTTCTGTTCCTTTTGTTGTAAATAAATCTTTTTAAAAAAATTATTTTTGGGGCCAGGGATTTAGCTCAGTGTTTCTGCAGCCTGCCTCGCAAGCGCAAGGTCCCGAGTTCGATCCCCAGTACCAAAAAAAAAAAATTATTTTTAATTTTTCTCACATCTTGAAACCACAGTGTTAAGTGAAATAAATCAGACCTATCAGCTTAAATATCACATGGTTTCTCTGAGAAACCCCAAGCATAAATAAAGGGCAAAATAAAAGAGATGATAAGAAGTAGGGAGAGGGATCTTTCCCAGAGGGAAAGAGGATCAAGAGAAAGGGGGCGAGAAAAGGGAGACGCGTACCAACTCCCAAGCAGAGAAAGTAAGCAATGTACACTACAAACACGTACTAGTAAATAAATAGCTTTTTATTTCTGTAATTAAAAGTAAAGAAGTCAAAAAGTGGCCAGATCAGAAGCAATTCCCCACAGAGCAACGTGCTCTCTGTCTTCCAGGATTTGGTCCAGGTTTCCAGACTGTTCTGGACAAAGCCTTGGGCGGGGTGCTGGCCCAGTCTCTACGCTGGTTCTAAGGTGTGGTTGGCCTGCCTTCTCTTTGAGGAATTCGTCTTTCAACCGTGTTCCTGCATTTTGTGTGCAATGCCTAACTCGATCCTCCTGAGAAGCCTGTAAATAGGGCGTGGCCAGCCTTCCTTGGAGATGAAGAAGAAACTGAGAGCCAGAGGAGGCGGAAAGCACTGCAGCCACACAGCCCGGAAGTGGAGAAAGCAAGCCGGAAGTCCAACTCCTCTGACTTCCGGCTGTGCACTGAGCTTCTCAAAGGAAGCTGCCCTCTGGCAAGCATGTCCCACTGTACTACAGAACTAGGTGTGTTCTCTCTTTGCCTTGTTTTGTCTGCCCTCTGCTTTCCTGACTAGAAACGGAGAAAGCCAAGGACAGGGACAGAAGCTCGTGCTATGGCTAAACCTCAACTGTGAAACAAAATTTAAAAGCAAATAGGACATAGGACTGCAAAAGCCCAACGAGAACAAAACCTTGTTTAAATTGTGAACCACAGTAAGTGAAATAGCAGCTGGTATGCATTGTATCTTTTAGACTGAAGATTATGCTGCCTGCATTATATAAATTACGAGAGAAACACAAAATATTTTTCAAGAATCATCATAAACATCTCCAAGTATGGACATTTTAATGTTGTAGAGATCAAATTAGTACACAATTTCCCTTAAGTCTTTTATTAGTAGTATTATGTTTATTACAGGTCTGAGCATAGTTTGGGATGCATTAAAGCCTAGGTTTTCCTACTGGGCACTGGCATGTGTGAAAGTTGTTTATTTTGCCTTTTTGTTTATTGCCCTAATTATCACATCTAAATCTCCCAGAGGGGGTCCCTGCACATTTGGAAGCAGGAATAAATGCTACTGTCTGTTTACCTAGGGCTTCTGCTAACAGGTGCATTCAGTCTTCAGATAAGCGACCTGGAAAGGAAGATAGAATCCGCAGAGGATGGGCCACTTCACTGTCCCCTGGAGCCGGGTGGCACCAAGGACCTCACTATCCAAGCAGCTAGCAACCAAGGGGATACCTTTCCTTCTTTCTATCCTGCTTTCTTTCTCAATCTGAGCTCTTTGAAAATAGAAGTCATATCTTATTCACACCTGCCTTGCTCTCTGTGCCCAACCCGATCTCTGTCTATGACGGAATGAATGAACAAATGAATGACTGAATGAAACACAAAGTTTGATAGAAAACTATGGTGAACGCTTAGATAAAATAACTACAGTAAAAGACACCTGACACAAATCCCCTTCAAAATTAAAAACTTCCCTTTACTTTGAACACATTTATCCCATGGTTCTTGGCACTTTCTGGAAAAGGTCTGAAAGTCCTCTTTCCTCAGTGTCTTTATGAGGTGTAATAAAAAATACAGTGAATGCTGCTGCGAAGCCCCATCCAACAGAAAAGCAGGATCTTAAAAACATGACACTGTGTCCTCATGCACCTTATTTACCGGGTATCACACTGTGGGACTTCTGGCTTTTCCTGAAAGTCAAAATGACTATGAGAAGTCAATGTTTCGAGTTGATTCAGGACATCAAGGCAGCCAAGACGTGCAACTAAACACACCCAGGAAAGAGGACTCCAGAGCTGCTGTAGGAAGTGGCAAGAATGATGAGGTGAGTGTGCTCAAAGTGAGGAAGGGGATTTTGAGGGGGATGAATGGCAAGGTGTCATTTCCTATAATAATGTTTCTAAAATGTAAAACTCACCATATATCTTGACCACCCCTTGCATGTGACTTTTAACGAGCACAAATGACTTGGAATTGTAGGTGAATGTAGGGCTTCAGAGTTTTTATAGTTATTGTCAGTTCATCCGTTTTTGGCCAAAGAACATTCAATACAAAACAGTGAATGGATGCATCCACAACTTTCTTGAGTCCTAGAGACATCAAATCTAGTAGGGTGTCAGGAGCTGGAGAGGCAGATTTGGAGAATGACTCGGCTATTGATACATGTGCGTTCCATTACTCCCTGTCCTTTGTCTCCAGCTTACATGTGAACACCACTGTAAATGATGAGACAATTCAATCTTTCTGATGGAATGTATTTCCACACAATACAGTGACAACACAACAGTGATTTGTCTGTGCAGTGACACCACTGGGGAGTTGTCAGTGTATTAATAAGGCAGTGGAGAGAACCACCCCACTGGAAGGTGGAAGAAAATAAATCTGCCTGTGGGAAAGGCACGGAAGTGGGCTCTTGAGTTACCATGAATCCAGGTGTGTGAGAAACACCATGAAATTGGCATCTAACCACTAGTTCAGACATTGCTCAAAGCAAGATGGGGCTTTAACCAGAACATTTTTCAAGAGGAACAAATGTATTATCCCAAAATTGATGGTTTCTTTGGATGCTTGGTTTTCATGGGAACCAAGGTATCTCTGCGTGGAGTGTGGCTCCATGATCAGAGACGCAGAAAGGATGATGCTCTCACCGGTGTGCAGAGCAATTTAAACAATGAGCACTGACATTCCAGGTCCCAGAGGAAGCAGGAGATCACATGACCAACCAACCAACCTCTACCCTGCCACTGCAGTGGTTCCTCAGTGTCCAAGGAGAAATGGACACGCAGATTTATAGGTTGTGGCCCATGACATGTCCGTGTCCTGGCACCCTCAGTGTATCCACTAACAGTGTCCCTCATATCCGCCAGCATTTGAGATATAGCGCAGAAATTACAAAACTCAAGATCCCAGCTAGGAGAACTTTAGGAATGGTTCCAGCATATTGCATCTATTTTTCACCTCACAGGGAGAAGAAAGACAGAAGCAGAGAGGGGTGCAAAAGAAAGCAAATGAGCCTGACTAATACAGGCTGTATATTCTGCATATGTACATATATAAAGATATTAAGCTTCTCTTTTGTGCCTTGGAGAGAAAAGAGCAGCCATCAGCAATTCAGGGACAATCAAACAGATTAAAGTGAGCATTGTATATGTCTCTGAGGAGCCAGCAATAACATCTTTATTCTTGCTCAGCTACCTTCGCCTCCACACGGTGTGAGGGAATATATTTTATTAAAAACATTTCTTTTACCTGGAGGTCTTGTCAACTAACAACCGAACAAAAAGGAAAGAAACTCAGAGTTCTTTGTGTGCTAAAAAAATAAGCTAGTTAAGACAACATAATTTTTTTAATGGAAGAATGAGAAAAAAAATGGTTTAGATTTTCCCTTTGTAATGTCCAACAGCAACTCTGCTTCCTCAAAGGACTTCTATCTGGAAGCTTGCTCATCAACAATACGCTTTGCACTAAAAATGAGCAGTTCATTTTTTAATCCCTTTTCAAAGACTCTCCTTCTGGAGGGTCTAAGAGAGGGGTCCCCACACTCCGGGCCTGTTAGGCCCCGGCAGCACAGCAGGAGGGTGGTGGCAGGTGGATGAGAAGCTTCACCTGTGTTCACAGCTGCCCACCCCCACCTGAGTGTCCACCTGAGCTCCACCTCCTGTCACATAACAGAGGCATTAGACTCTCTTCTTATAGGAACTCTAGCAATTGATTTAGAACCCAACTTACCTCCAGAATGATATCTCCTGCTGATCTAAACTCAATTACATCTACAGTGACCCTGTTTTCATGTAAGGTTACAGTCTGTGCTTCAAAGTGGACATAAGATTTGGGGGCAGCTCTCACCCCATGGTACATACGTGCAGACATACGGACCTTGATTACGTGGGTTCTTGCTGTTGCACATGTGTGGAGAACAACAATCCACTTATCTTTTCTTCTTAAAGGTATCCTGCTAGCATGATGAAAGAAAGCAACTCAGATGCACAAAATTTGAAGCAAAAACTTCAAATATTACATTTTAATATGTGTGATTTTATGTAATGTTACTTTATTTCTTGATACACTATTTTCAGAATCGTATTTGGAATGAAACAAGTAGAACTAAAATAAAAGTTACAGAATAAGTGAATGGCTTTGCTCATTAGAATATAAAATAGTTACTAATAAAAAGGTAATGTTTGTATCAATTTGAAAAATACATCACTATTTGAAGCATGCACATATTTGAAAATTGCCTTATACATAATTTAATTTGCTGCTGACCTTTTTGGCTAATAAGGAATTTGCACACAAGATACGGGTTCTGCCAGCTGATATGCATATATCCCATAAGTTACCAATAATCCATGTTTTTGGAGACAGTTTTAGAGAAATGATTCTCAATTTTGCAGCCCAAGGGACACTTAGCAATATCTGAAAACATTTTTGACTGTCAAAACAACTGAGAAGGGGGTTTGTTACTAGCACATAGTGAGTACAGGCCGGGTGTGCAGCCCCACACCCTATGATGAACAAGGACTGGGGGTAATGGCCACGGTCCCTGGGGTGAGGAGCCCCAGCAGAGTGGCCCTGGGTACTTGCACTGGCACTCTCTCTGCATTCCTTTCATGACCAGTGGTGTCCATTGTTGAATCACTGCCTGTGAAACAAATTATGAACTACTTAAATGGCTGCACCTACTATGTAAGCTTCATTTCCACCATGACTTTATTTTTTTTTTTCTTCATGACCAAAATTCAAAGACGCTCAAAGTATACTCATTACCATTATTAAGTGATCAGACCACCTGGCATGTATAGGAGGTGACCTTCTGTCTTGGTCATACAAGTGTCCTATAGAAATTCATCCTGATGAAAATCACATCAGAGATACAGTACATACTCACATATCAAAGAGAACATTATACCTCATGCTTAGGCAGTCCATTTCTATGCCTTTGTGCTGCTGTGAAATATATATCTGGTCTTTATCCCCATCTCCTGTGCCACAGCTTCTAAAACCCTTCAAATAGCCAAGGTGATAGGTGTCTTTTTATACGCTAATGAGTGACCAGTGGTTGGCAGCCTCCAGGAGCTTCAGGATGGAGAGTGGTCCTAGGAAACACCAAAGAGGGATTAGAGGCTTGGGACTTTTCAAACCCGCTGCCTGAACACTTGGAATGGAAGAGGGCTTTCACATGAAGTTGCTCACTAAGGCTCAGTGATTTGATCGATCATGGCTGGGTAACGAAGCCCCTGGAAAAACCCAGGGAGACTCAGGAGAGAGGGCTTCGGAGAGCTGAGTGTGGAGGGCCCAGGAGGGCTTGTGCCAGAGGAAGACATAGATGCTCCGACTTCTTCCCATCCTACCTTGTCCGAGGTATCTTCTTGGTATCCTGGTAACGTCCTTCATGATAAACCACAAGACATGAGTGCATCTGAGCTTGGTGGGCCATCTAGCAAATTTCTCCAAGCCAAGAATGTGGTCTTAGCATCTTCAACTTATACCTAATCAACCACAAATATCGTTGACAACTGACTCCTTGTGACTCATGTCTGATGGGAGCAGGGCTCTCTTACACTGAGCCCTCAAGCTGGAGGTGTGACTCGATTTCTGGTATAGACAGGATTAGAGTTAAAGTGAATTAAAAGATATCTAGCTGATGGCCACCGCAGAACTGAATCATTGGCTGCTGGTGGGCAGAGGAGAAATCCCTTCTTGATAACCAGAGGTCCCAGGAGTCCTCTGTGTTGATTCCTGAATGAGAAAACAGAAAGAACACTTTGAGTTTTGACTTTCCCTTATTCTGTCAGACCCTTCCTCCCTCATCCCATGATTTAGAATGGTGGCCAGCAGCCTGCAATCCCCAAATCTAAGTAGATGCGGGATTTGCTCCTCTCTGCCTCCTTGTCCTATGGTAAGTGACATCATGGAACATAAAGACATCAGTGACATCGTTTGAAAAAATGATGCTAACTTTGAGTATTAGAATGTACTATGTTTATTTTCATTTGGATCAACTCCAGTGTAGATGCTGCTCTTTGTGGATTCTAATTGTGTGTGTGTGTGTGTGTGTGTGTGTGTGATTATATTGCACACCTGGCAGCAACCTTGCGAAGCCAGCAAGTAAAGAACTGAGACTTGCATTTGTCAATAAGAACATCGGGACCATAGCATTAACCTGAGCCCGGAGCTCAGCTACCTGACTCTCAGCACAGGTCTTGCTTTGGACCCCGATCTCCTAGGCATCACTGGGCCAGAACCCTGTGTGGGAAGCCAGTGACTTCTTCAGGTCACATCTGAGAGCCTCTTTGGCCCAGGGAATGCAGGTGCACCAGGCTCACGTGAATCTGCCTCCACTTTGAAACTGTTTACCCAACAGGGCCAAAAGCTTAAAAATATCCATAGAGTATCTTCCTGTAATCTAATCGCTGTTTGTTTTGCACTTCATGGCACATGTAAATAATGAGTTTGAGGACTTTGGCCTCTTCTCTAATCACTGGTTCTTGGGTCTTTTCTGCTTTGTACCAAACGTGCCTCGGAGACGGCTATCATTAATTGTGTATTGTTTTGTGTTTTTAATGTTTCATTACACTGACTCCTTTCAATTTTCAGATCCCTGCTGGTTATTTTTTAAAATATTTAACCATTTCTTTGCAGCAATACAATTAATTCAGCTTCATCTTTGGCTAGGAATTGAAGTTGGCCAAACTGCCTGCTCCAGTCTTGTCAGCATTTCTGCACTCTGAACTGTTTGTTGACTCAGTTGCAGTCGATTAGATTTTCCCACACAGCCTGTCTGACAGTTGCAAGTCCAGTCTGCACCAGCTTCTATTGTATCAGACAAATAACCATACTTCACTGAGATTCCACTCATTGTTAACTCTGCAGCAACAGGATTTTCTCCAGTTCACCAACAGCCAAACCTATTGCTATCCAAAAACCCTCTCCAGATGCAAACTGAAAAGAATCATATGACCCAGAAAAAAGATTAGCCTTCAGGAAGTCTTTGGGTTTTGTCATTTTTGTCAAGAGGGAGTGGAAAGTAATAAAGTAAAACTTATTTCTGGAACAAAGCCCAATTTCAAAATAGTCTATGAGGTTTCAAATGTGTAAGACAGGACTCCTCAACATAAGAAACGCAAACCAGCTTTGACAAACCCATGGGGACCAGGAGCGCTTCAAAACAAGGGGTTTGGTAACTTTTAATTGCCTCCTTTTCAATTCAAAGGGAAGTGTAAGTATTGATATTAAGCTATAGCTCAGTTGCACATACCAATCAGCTAGTTCACTGTGACACACGAATCCTCAGAGATTCGTCATTACTCAGGATTTCTGTCATTTCAGATGAATTTTCCACCTTGTTGGAAACAACATGCTGTACATCCTGATCATTTCTTTTTCTGGGCTTCCATCTGGGGAGAACAACTTAGATGACAGTGTTCTAAAAAGGTCTGTACAGGAAACAAACCCAGCATCCTTTGTATTTAAAGTGGCATAGTGTAAAAAGCTGGTTCTTGCACATGACATCTGTACCCTAGAGGGAACACACAGATTTTATTATCCAAAATTGGAACTTAAGCAAAACCATGAAACCTGACATAAAGTGTTAGAAAATAGGTACAGGAAACTAGCAAGTGCCAGCTGCTGGGATGTCAACGGAATCCCAGATTCTAGTCCCCAGGACACCACTCCAAGTGGAGATTTTTACTCAAACAGGGACAGGAGGTGGCCTATGGGACACGACATCTGGTATATCACAGAGAACTGGGGCAGACAGCCCTCTCGTCAGGTCACTAGAAACAGACAAAACATTCCATACTGATCTGCTCGTATATTAGTCATCCATCACTGCATAATAAATTACCCTAAACTTGGTGACGTAAATCAATAACAACTATTTATCTTCTCATTTTGGTAGCCAGCTTACAAGAAGGCCCATGGAGATCTCCACCTCCCAGTTTTTACACACTCAACAGTCCACACCTCTGTCTACACTGACCTGTGTGACCAGTAGGATAGTGTGGAAAAGACAATGCTTGATTCCCAAGGTTAGGTCAGAAAAAGGATGGTGGTTTCCACTTTGCCCCTTCTCTCGGGTCACCTGCACTACAGGAAAGCAGCTGTCTTGCTGTGAGTGCACTCAGGGTGTGAAGGACAGGGTGCATTGAGCTTTCCTGCCAACAGCGAGGAGCTAGGGTCTCCCTGAGAGCCACATGATGTGGCCCTCTGGAAGCAGAGAACCCTCACCCCAACCAGAGACAGCCTGCAATTGGGTGCAGCCCCAACCAGGATCTTAACTAACTGTGACCTCAGGAAAGACCTTGATGCATAACACCCAGGTAACCCACTCACGATTTCTTGCTGTACAGAAACTGGGAAATGGTGTTGTATTTCTTTAAGCCACTACATTTTGGGATGATTTGTTATGCATCAATAAATAGCCACTGCAGTGGGCTGCAGATTTTGGAGTGGCTTTTCCAACTGGCTTTGACTGAGTTTCTTGCAAGATTGTCATCAAACTGTTGGCCAAGGCTGCAGTCATGAAAGACCTGACTGCCTGGTGGGTCTGATCCAGTACAGCTCCGTCAAATGGCTGCCCACAGGTGGTGGATCCTGCCTGGAAGACTCAATTTCTCCTCCATGCATCACTCCATGGCTGCCTGAGTGACCTCACAGCACCGAGGGTGCCTCCCCAGGGCAGGTTAGGGCATGGAGATCAAGGAGGATTAATGATGCCCTTTATGAATGAATGAGATGCTTCATTTTTTGTGTCAACCTGGCTGGACTAAAGGAGCCCAGAGAGCTGGTAAAGTGTTGCTCTGGCTTTCTTGTACCTGAGCAGGTGTCTGCCGAGGAGAGGAGCACTAATCAATGGACCGAGGAAAGAAGATTGCCTCGCTGGCCTCAGGTGGGAGAGTGCCAGCAATCCAGTGAGTGCCCACATGAAGCAGAGAGTACTGGAAGGTTGAAGTCATGCTCCTTGTTTAGCTGGGACAGCCACTCCTCCTGCTCGAGGCGTGGACGTCAGCATTCCTGGCCTGCAAGCTTTTGGCCTTTGACTCAATAGTGCTCCTGGCTTTCCTGGTTCTCCAACTTCAGGTGGTAAATCGTGGGGCTTCTTGGCCTCCTAACTGTGTGAGAACATTCTCCTCTCCCTTCCTCTCTCTCTCTCTCTCTGTCTCTCTCTGTCTCTCTCTGTCTCTCTCCTGGCAAGCCTTCCTTCTTTCCCTTTTTATCCCTTCCAGGCCACAAACCCAATGGTTGGTGCCACCCACATCTGGGGCGGGGTTTCTGTCTTCAGTACGTCGTTCACCCACGCCCAGAGCTGTGCTAAACCAATCAACTGGGCATTGCTTATTCAAGTTAATACCACAGCGAACTATACAATACACACACACATGTGCACACACATACATACGCACATACACACACACACAGATGGGCTTGTGAGTCTGCAGGGTGGAAGAGGCCACTCACCTTACAGTAATGGAGAGGAGAGAGCATCCCCTTCAAGGACTCACCCCAGTGGCCTAATTTCCTTCCCCTAGGCCCCGCCTGTTAGAGACACCAACATCTCTTAGCAGCGCCATGGGCTGAGAGCAGAGGCTTCCACTCCGGGGGCCCTGGGGGACCCTTACCAGCATAACTGGGCTTCTCTGGAGAACCCACACCTGAATTTCAGTGCTAAGAATGGTTCTTGGGAACACAATTTAAAGGATGAGTTTTCTGAACTGATTTTAAGGATTCTAATTTGCTCTCTCATCTGAGTTGATTGAAAAATGCTAGTGACTCAATGTCTAAGAGCAAAGACAGTGCTGAGGGTCCCTGGAAGGCACTGGTGATAGACCCACGCAGAGTGTCGGCATCTGATGCCACTAACCAGTCCTGTATGGGGGCACTGAGCTTCGTGCCTCTGTGGGAGACTTCTAGATGGGAGGCACTGACTGAGGAAGATAAGAACCCTGGAAACTAGGCTGGAGATGTGCAGGAGCAGCATCCTTGAGCTGGGGACACTGACTCGCCATGCTCTGAGGAGACTCCCTCAACGTGAAAGAGCGACACTTTGGTTGCTGTGTTAGTGTAGCAGTGTTGAAGCACTGTTAACTTCACATCCAGTGCTTCTGTCATGGGGTGTCGGTGTCAGCACCTCTCCTCTCTGGGACTTCTCTTCCTCTCCCAGGACAAGGATTCCAGTGTTCTCTTTGTACACAGGATCCTTGCAGCATGGTAGGCAGATTGCCTTGGTGTTATCTTTATCTGGAGATTAACTGTGGCTTATGGAGAAGTGGGCAGGTGCCTAAATGACAAAGGGTGGACTGGTGACCCTTAACTTTACTTCAGCTGGACCAGACTAAGCGTTGCCCACACAGAGAACGGCAGAAATGTATTTTTGGGTGTGTCTTGGAGGGGTTTTCCGGAACAGATTAGCACTTCGTATGTATCTCAATTTCTCTGTAAAACTCTGACAAGCATAATTCCATAGTGTTGAGTAATCAATATTGTCACCTCAATGACATTCTATTTGTTACAAATAAGTTGCTCAGTATGAGGCATACTTTAGAAGAAGGGATTTCGGCTCTGTTTTTTGCAAAGAGAATTGTCAAAGAAGTTTTGGACATATTAGAAAGCACCACGGTTCACCCTGAGGTTACGCAGGGCTGACCTTCTTCTTACAGGCACACTATATATACTCTTGGTTATGGCTTTTACCTAGATGTCTCCCCAAACCTCATAGGTAGGGTTTTTCAGAGGTGGCTGGACTTAGAGTGTGTGCTGCTGGGATCAAGGATGCGATCATGGGATAGATTCACCATGCAATGCTAAGATTAAGGCTGCCCCACCCCTGGTGTGAGTGCTACCTTCCCTAAGGGTGGGCAGCCGGAACAGAAACAGGGCAGGGCGTGGTGAAGGGTTCCTGCAGTAGTGAAGTTATCTATGCAAAATGATTACTCAAGCATCAGATAAAAAGTGTAAAAACACTCTTTCAAAAATTGGGTAAAACAGGAGACCCACAGGCATCATGAGCCCATAGCAATTACGAAATCTAACCGGGCACATGTGGGCAATTCCTTGATCAGAATAATTTCCCATAGCTCTTGTCTCCACTGCTGTGCTGTCAGTTTCCACCTCTAAATCATCCCTTCTTTTTCAGGAACTCTACTGTGCGCTTTCAGATGAACAGGCCTCTCAGTCTGCTTCTTGGTTGTAGAAACTTTGGATTCCAACGTTTTATTTTGCTGTTGTGTTATTTCTGCTCCTTGTAGTTGAAGTGAACAATGTTTTTACCAATAAATCCCTTTTAAAACTTTGTGTGTCTCCTGTGATTCCCGCTGGTGCTCACACCATGAGAAGGAAAAGCCACACCCACAAATTGGTAAGAACAGCCCTTCTCTCTCTGGGGCTTCCACTGGTGCTGGTGAGGCTCCACGCTGTCACACTTCTCTGAAGCGTCACTGTCTGAACAGTCCTCTAAGCTGCACCTGGGGACTGCCGAGTCCTGACAGAGGTGCTCTCGGCTGCCCTTGGGGGCTTTCTCCACACCGTGCCTTCCCCCAGCAGTATGGGTCCCCTCTTTCAGTGGAGCCACCACTAGCATTAGCACCACTCGCTTGTGGAAGGTCTGGCTTTTTCAAAAGTAAAAACTCTCATCTCCCGTATGATTCACAGGTAATCTTTTAGTGAATGTCTCTTTTTTCCACCTTAGTGCAAGTAAAAGCTACAAGATCCCTTCAGGACTGCTCGTCTGGAAATGTACTCCCTGGATCCTTAGTTCATGAAGTACATTTTGTTCGCTCAAGGGTACTTTCATCACCTGACTGATAGAACAGGCACCTTATTCTGCAAAAGCCAAGAGTACTTTCGTTCCTGGTGGGTGGCCTGGCATCACAAGCTCTAGCCAAGCATGCTCATCCAGGGAAGAAAGAAAGGGGCACAGAACTTCATGAAAGAAAATGGTCTCTGTGGAGAGAAGAGATGGAGGAGGAGGTGTGTTACTGTGGTCAATACTTTCTTAAAATTCTCTGTGTGATACTCAGTAGTTTAAGTATTGTGCTCACAATTTCCATTACACAAAGCTTAAGTTAATATGTAGTATTTCTTTTGATCAATATTTCATAAAATACAGTAAATAGGAACATTGCAAAACATTTAAAATAGAAAAATATGTACATCTATTTGATTCACTTTAATACATTTTCAGTGTTGCCTGTCAAATCTCTGAAGTTTTATGGCAAAGGCAGCAGTATATGCAGCCTGCCCCTCTGTAAGAGAAAGAAGATTAATCATACTCCCAGAAAAAAAACAATGTGGTGCTCCGACAGCCTGGACATAAGACTTCTTTTCTTTTCTTTTCTTTTCTTTTCTTTCTTTCTGTCTTTCTGTCTTTCTTTCTGTCTGTCTGTCTTTCTTTCTGTCTTTTCTTTCTTTCTGTCTTTTCTTTCTGTCTTTCTTTCTTTCTTTTCTTTTCTTTCTGCCTTTCTGTCTTTCTTTTTTTCTTTCTTTCTTTCTGTCTTTTCTGTCTTTCTTTCTTTCTCTCTGTCTTTTTTTCTTCCTTTCTGTCTTTCTCGCTTTCTTTCTCCTTTCTTTCTTTCTTTCTTTCCTTCTTCTTTCTTTCTCAGTAGTGGAGATTGAACCCAAGGCCTTTGCATGGAGCTACATCCCCAGCCCTCTTTCACATTTTATTTTATATCTCATTTGGGGACAGTGCCTTGCTTGGCTCCTCAGGGTAGGCTCTAACTTGGCACCCTCCTGCCTCAGCCTCCCAGAGTACCAGGATTGCAGGTGTGCATTGCTCTGCCTGGCTGGGAATATTCATTTTGACCATAGATCGGGCTACTTCTCAGGGACCTTGAACCATGATGAAGCATAAAATCTTCTTTCACCTGGAGAAGAAGGGGCAAATCTAGTGAAAGGGACAAATTGAGTGAGAGATCTGGGGAGAGCAGTGTGCACCAGGCTGGGTTCACGGGGCAAGAACCACAAGGGCTGGCACGTACAATGTGTGAGGCAGACAAAGCCCCCGGGGAAGCAGGAGGTCAGAGATAGCTGGAGACTAGCACTGGGCTCTGGGAAGCGCAGGGGACTCCTGGGTCCCGGAAAACTGGGGTGGATTTTGTGGAAGACAGGAGGCAGCCAGGGCAGAATGCAGAGCTGGGAAAAGATCCAAGCAGACTGGTGTTTTAGGAACCATTTTAGTAAGTGTTCCTTTCCTCGCCATTTTCATTTTCTACATGGACTTTTCCTGATTTGGAAGCAAATTAGCTGTGAGAAGTTGTCCTACTAACATGGGAGAGTGAAAAATACAACGAAAGTGTTACATCGGCTTCAGTCAAAAAATGATGAGGAATGTTTAGCATTGCTTACCAGGGTGAGGGCTCTTGAAAAGCCTCCAATAGATGAATATTAAATTCTCATTAGTGATATGCATGCCTGCGTTTAGGGGGAATTGTGTTGATTAGTTGCTAGATTAGTTGCTAGAGATTGACTAGTTGCTAGTGATTAGTTGCTAGAGAGATGGAAGTGGATGCACCTAGTAAGGAAAGCTTGGCTCAATGTAAGTGCAGGGCTAAGTGATGAGTACACAAACAGCCACCTAAGAATTCTTCCTGCTCTGTGATTTCCAAAAAAATTTTATAACAATATGTTGGGGAAAAGAATAACAGAGATCTAGGAAAAATACTGTTAGGTTATTATCTGGAAAATGATTTCACGTTTGTAATTTTTCACAAAAGGAAACCCAAACAAGTTTCCTTGAATTCTTTGAGACTCCACATTATTTACTGCCTGACAATCACCGACAGATTTACCCTCCAGAAGCATTAACCGTATTTTTCTTCATTGACCACTTTTACAGAACAAAAGTTAAATGAGCCCAGTCTTCTGCAATTAATTTTTATAGCATCGTTGATTCGATTTCCCCAAATAATTTATTTCTCACTTCATACCCTGGAAGGTAATTGCATTACACATCCTACTGGAACATTTTAAACCAGACTGGCTCAGCATCCCATTGAAAGATCTACACAGGCCCGAAATAAGAGCTGTTTCTGCCTAATGATCTGTATGTAAAGCAACAGAAATATAGACGGGAGGACTAATCAATGTTCTGTCTGTCCTAGGAGTTGTGTAAGTAATCAAAGATTTCCTAACTAAACACTTAAAATATACATTTCTCTTGAATTTAACATTACCTTTGCACAGCCGGGATAGTAAACCATTCTGTGTGGCCCATTCAAATACACAGCCTAATTAGCAAATTTAGTCAGTAAACAAAGCATTCATCTGCAGCTCACAGGGCACCAGCTAGACTCTAGGATGTCATAGGAGACTGGAGGCAGCCCTTAACCTTGGAGAGATTTCCATCAGACTCTTAGAGACGCAATGCGAGAATCAGAAAGAAGCCCCCAGTCAAAGGACTTCTGCCTAACCGCAACATCATCATGGACTGATGCAATGAAAAATAAGAGTGTGGAGTCGTGAGGCAATGTCATGCATATAAGGATAAAGAGTTCCAAAGCAACTCTCCTTTTAGGACGCTAATTGTAATTTACAAATATAATTTTACGTCGTTGATGAATATTACAGATCACTCATTTCAGAGAGATTGTTCAACATTGAATTTAGAGAAAAGGAAACAAATAAATATTTTCAAATTCTACTCTCAGAAAAGGCTAACATTTACTGAACACTTTTTTAGGCAGTAGGTTAAATGGTTTTCTATTACCAGTAGTCAAATGCTCATCATAATTTTGTGTGGCCAATACTATTTTCTACATATTTTACCCTGGGGTGAGGGTGAGATATTTTCTCAACTCTGTCTGACTAGGAGGATAGAGAGATTGGAATTGGTGGATATCTGATACCACAGAATGTGCCAGGACAGCAAGATCTGCAGCAGAAACAAATCAGGAATAGGGTCCACAGAGAACTCATGAAAATATTTTTTCAGATATTAATAGGTATTCTCAAAGAATATAAAATTCTCAGAAAAGAATTTTAGATCTCATGATACCATCAGAAAAATGGGAGAACAAAAATATTTTTGAATTTTTTAAAAGTATACTACATATTCTTGAGCAAACTATCCCCATTTGATTTTGGACTGGGGGAAGAGGAGGTATCCATACCAATCCACCTGGTGTTCTCCTCTAAGAATAAATAATTAACATTTAGTGAGTGTTTCAGCACAGTGTAAGGACCAGTTCATCCTCTTTAGTTTGAGGATGAGGACATTAGGCAAACAGAGGTGGGGAAATAGTCCGAGGTTACCCAGTTGGGAGAGCTAGGTTTGTATCCTGACACTAACTATCCTGAGGCCACCTGCATGATAACTCATCTTTACTGCCTGGTCCCCAAACTGCACAATAGGCACTTTTTGAACTTGTCCATTCCTCTTGGCCAGAATTCTTTGTAAATGGTGCTATTTAAGTCATAGCCTACTCATCAGATGTGACTTTGCTTCTTATTCTTAAATCTCTTGGGGAAGAATATGGCTCATCCTAGATCTGTATTACTAATGTGACCATCACCTGCTTTTCTTAGGATTCAGGATAATAGATAGATGATAGAGATATTTGAGAGAAATTGATGTCTTAGTTCTAGATATGAAAAAGAGACAGATTTTTGAGATGGAACAACTTATATAATGATCACTTCATTTTTTTTTTTTTTTTTTTGTACCAGGGATCGAACTTGGATCCTTGCGCTTGCGCAGCAGGCTGCAAAACCACTGAGCTAAATCCCCGGCCTTGATCACTTCGTTTTTGACAACAACCAACATCTCCTAGTAGCTCTATCTATTTATTTCTATACACACACACATATAGACACATGCTGTTATATATATATATATATAATATATATTATTATATGTGTGAGTGGCATATCTGTATCAATATGTCAATTACTTTTATGCACTTACATGTTTGTTTTGTTTTATTTTGGTACCAGGGATCAAACTTGGGACCTTGTGCTTGCAAGGCAGGCAGCAGAGCCACTGAGCTAAATCCTTGGCCCTGCACTTATATGTTAAGACAGCTGACAGACAAAGGTATAGGCTTTTGTAGGGTGTGGGACAAGAATGTGCTCACTTTCTATGATGAACTATTTTTTTTTCCAAATTAACTGACTTTTATCTTAGCCAGTTAGCACTGTAAACATGTATTCATTGCTTGTTTAGTTTAGTAGCTTCTAACTTAGTTTCCTGCATGTTTCAAAAAGGAAAAAACAGATATGTATATTCACAAGTTGTATGAATTACTTTGCTCAGCTAACTTTTCCTGCTTATTATAAAGGGTATCCCCTCCAGTCGTATTGGAGCACACCTATAATCCCAGCACACGAAATGCTGAGGCAGGAGGATTGATGTGAGTTTGAGGCCAGCCTAGGCAACATCATGCATTCAAGGCCAGCCTGAACTACATAGCAAGACCCTGTCTCAAAAAAACAAAACAAATAAAACAGTATCCCCAAGTGAAATGCCAGGACCTGGATGACCCTGAGTGACTGTAGATCCAGCAGAAAAGGGCCCTTCTAACTAGTTTCCTTACGTTATGAAAACTGGGCTGTGATTTCAATTAATTCCAACTCAAAGCTCTTTATCTAGTGTCTATGATGTGTCTATATTGACTAAATAAATAAATAAAATCATCTTAAAACATTCTCTGTATAACTAAGCCATAAATTTGATATTTAATAACTTAATAAAGAATACTTCAATTTTATCTTAATATATTTTTCCTGCATTAAGTGACACAAAGCAAATATATCTCCTACATCTTTGGAAAGGAATCACAATTACAATCTATAATTATAGATTGTAATTATCAAAAATAATTACAATCTATAACACAGAGCTTAGTTTTTCACAAAGGTAATAAATTAAATGTTCCCCTCTGAGATTTCCTTACTGTAAAAATGAGACTCTGATTAGGTCAAACCGTTCTTTGAATCATCTTCTGACATGCTCAGCAGAGAGATTACCATTGCCAAAACATGCCGTGTTTGGAAGGATTGGGGATAGGTAATGCCTGTGTTGTCTCTTCTCTCTTGATTCCTGTGAATGTTTTTTTCTATGAAGCAATAGTGATCTGAAGGTAAGGAAATCAATACACAGTACGTCCACCAATAGTGTTATTATTCTTTATTTAATCTGATCATCATCCGGGTGGAAGAAATGGAAGCCAGTGAATGGCCAAGCCCACTTAGGCATGAGCTTGCCTGTTTCCTCTTCTCCACATGTCAAGGTCCTTGTGATGTGACTGTACTCTCTGTCTGAAGCATGGACCTAGTTAGTTCCCCTGAATCCCTCTGGAAGTCAGAGCTGCACAGACTTCCATGCCTGCATCCCCAGGCCTTTCCCAGTGTCCTGCTGGCAGTGTTGGTCCCCAGTTTCAGTCACTCAGCATGTTCTGTTGTCATACAAAGCCCATTTCAAAATACATTTCCAGGGCATATTGCTTAAACCACTTTTCTTCTATTTTAACACACACACACACACACAATCCTAATGTTGTGTCCTAATAAACCAATTCCCCTTAGAGCCCTGTGCAGTTGAAAATATTTGCTGAGTAGCACACATGTTCCTTGAGTATAGGAGATGATGGCAGCTGACCTTCATCCCAGAGGTGGACGCTATAGTAAATGAATGTGCATCTGCATGGCTTCCGCAGAAACACTGCTCTTCACTCCTCCTGCTTCAGATTCAACAGTCCCCGGACAGTACCTTTGTAGATATGAACATTAGGCCATGACAAGGACAGCAGACAGTCACCACCATTCACATCCTCCAGACAGCAGAAGCCCATGCACAGAGGACAGAAGAAAGTCTTTATTGTTCTTGTTTCCAAGGAAGGAGTGGAAAATGCAGTCACTGTGGAGGCCGAATGAGCATCAGAGCCCGAGTTGGAAGCATGGAGTACCTCCCCTTGCACACTCTTCTTCTGCTCCTGTGACATTCCCAATGCTAAAAATGGAAGGTACCCCACTTGGAGTGGGTATAGCGTTGGGCACCAGCGATAGACATTCCCCATGCAGCATGCTTTCAAAAAATTCTAAAACCTGAAGAAGTCATTGAAGAAAAGTACATACTGCAATATTACTTCAAGAAGGCAAGGAAAGAATTCCTTCTTCAAGATCATACTACAGATAAGACAAATAAAACTCATGGTATACAGTGAAAATGTAGTTCATGAACGCCTCTGTTCATAAACAATTCTATTCACAGAAGCATTCAGCAAAATTTTGCTTCCATTCAAAAATTCCACATCAGATGATATTAAACCTTATAGAAAAATTTGATTTGGTTTGCGACCAATTCAGTTCACAACCAGCATCATGAAACAAATTAAGTTTGTGAACTGAGGTACTACTATAATTCTAATGCCTTTGATTCACTCTTTTCTTGAATTTAAATGATTATGTTAGAGATAAACTTATATTTATTCATATATTTGTAGAATTTTTTCACACTAATTCATTTTCTTTAATTTAGGTTTAATTGAAGCCTTGTAGACATTGCAGGTAGGTAACTTGATTAATGTTTAATTATATCTTTAATTATATTTTACTTGAATATGTATTGAGTATATGTTTTTGACAGTGAGTATGCTTGGCTTAATTTCCCAATTTTATACTGGACTTTCAAGTCAAAGTAAACCCCATGTTCAATCCGCTAGTACACCTTTGTTTTACCTTTCATACTTCTTAGAAGACATATTCTTTATAATCAAAGCCCAAATGTGTTACACAAATTTTTAAGCTCAGATTCAAACTTCTTTAAATAATATTAGATTTGTTTTAGAAACTCAGTGGTTTAAGATTTTCCTGGAAATGTAGCTATCCTGATAATAAAGTTAATTTTAAAAAATCAAAACAGAATTTGCATCTTGTGTATATTGTCCATTAGAGATGGGGGAGAGGCAACCTTACACAAATATTTTAGATGGAACTGAAATGAAAGTCTTCACCTAAAAGCTGAGGAAGAGTAACCTGGCCAGTGTTCTCTTCTCAACTTTCTGAAGCAGCTGTGGAAGTCTTCCGTGTGCACAGTTGCTCCATCACAGCTGCCTCAATGTCCTCAATCAAGTAAAAATGTTTCCCTTTCGTGGTCATTTTGACTTCGGGAAGAGCCATGAGTCACAGCGTGCTGAATCCAGTGAGTAAGGTGGGTGAGGACACACTGTGATGTTTTTAGGAGACTGTCTTTGTTGGATGGCACTCTGCAGCAGCATTCGCTGTATTTTTGATCATGCCTTGTACAGACATTCAGGAAAGAGGACTCCAGATCTGCTTCAGAAAGTGGCAAGAACCATGGGATGGGTGAGGGGGAACTGTAGCAATGTGTCTTTTTCAGTAATACATTTTTAAAACTTTAAATGTTTACTGTACACTTTGATCACACCATGGTTGTCTGCCTATGGGAGATCGAGGAAATCCCCACACTGGGTCTGGGCTCCATGTCTTCAGGAGAGGACCCACGTGTGTTTCTGGGTCCATTCTGAGTCTACACCACGTTCACCGCGTGCTCGCTCTGCAGTGAGCTCCTGGCCCCCTGACAGCACTGTGGTAACTGGGTTTTACTCCTCTCTGGATAAGTCCCTGGGTCAGCACCTCTCCCCGGAGCCCCAGAGGAGGACTCCCTGGAAACTGAGGCAGGAAGCAAGCCTTCCTCAGTCCCCTAAGCAAAGCCTGCTGAATAGCACTAACCCTGGGCCAGGACTAGAGCTGGCTTCCTGAGCCCTCATCTGGGTTGTGACAAAGGACCCCACCTTTTGGGCTCTGAGCAGGGTTTGATTCTCTGCCCTTGTCATGTTGAGATCAATAATAATTTCTGAGCAAAAGAGAATGAGCCCCACAAATCGTGTTGGCTCTGGCCCTAGCCCCAAATCCCAAACATTTTAAAAAATTTTATTAACTTTTTTCCTCTTTATTACTAGTACTACATGTTTACAGCACGTGATGTTTCCATTCCTAGTGTGGAGTTGACACAATTACATAACACACCTTAATGCCTTCCCTCCTGTCTCTCCCCTTTATCTCTCCTCCCTCCACCTCCTGATTCCCTTCCCATTTGAGAAAGATCTATCTGCCTACTTCTTATTATTTATCTTTTACTTTGTGCTTTATTTATATTTTGGATTTCTCATATAAGAGAAATCATGTGACATTTTAAGCTTGTTAAGCTTCACTTAACATTATGGCCTAAAGTGCCTCCATTTCCTACAAATGACTCAACTTTATGGCAGAGTAGTGCTTCACTGTGTATACATCACACACTTTCTTTATCCATTCAACTGTTTATAGACTTATAGGCTGAATGTTCTTTTAAATAAAAATGGCAAAGTCAAAATTCACACACAAATTCATTTTGCATGCTAGGGGAAAGGACATGGGAACTTCTCCTTTGTTGTGGCTGTGTCTCGATGTCCCCCCAAAGCCTCATATAGTCATAGGTGGGGCTTTCCAGAGGTGGCTGGATCTAGAATGTGTGGTTGATTCATGGTGCAATGCTAGGATTAAGGGTGGGTGATTACTAAATCAGTCCCCTGGTCCCTTTGGCACAACCCTAACCCTGATAGCCTGGATACAATATAAAGGACAGGAAGAGGACTGTCTTCTCCTTTGCTTTCTGGGCTGCCTTCTGCCCACCATGAACTGTTTCTCCTCAGCGATGTCCCTCTGCCATGCCACCATGTCTTGGAGCCAGCCAACTATGAACTGAAACCTCTACAAACTGTTGAGTCAAATAAACCTTTCCTTCCTTAACTTTGGGTGTCAGGTATTCTGTCTCAGCAAAGAGAAAAGTAACTAAGACACCTTTCCCTTAGGATCGTCTACTAATATGATGACTGGTAAAAAGAACTTCTTCCTTTCCTAGTCAACCACCATTCTTCACCTTTCCCACAATAGATTTGCATTTGAGAACCATTTTTAGAGAGAGGAGGTAAATGATTTTGGTAGTCTGTGCTATTATGTAAGAATGGTATGGAAGTTCCTAAACACCAGAAAATCACCGATAACCTACGATCTCAAGATGCCAGTCTTGTAAATATTTTCGCTTTCTCATGATAGGGTGGCTGATTTGGAGGGGCTGTAATAATATGTCAAGATGAAATCCACGTTTAAGGTAAAGCTCAAGACTTGTGGGATAAGACCAGAGAGGTTGTCTGGGATCTAAACCGGTCATTGATTAGCTGCAGTTCAGCTAGGAAATCAAATTATGACATCATTGAATGCTCCCAGTATCGATTCTTTGTCAAGCCACATCTAAGAAAAATAATAGCACTCTAGTCCTTCTTCAGAATTTAGTTCAGTGGCTGATGCTCATGGCCTTTCTTATCAATTCATATTTCCTATGGGACAAGGTCACAAACAGCTGCATTAAGTGAAACAATAACTAGAGATTGGAATGAAACAATTTGTAGCCACAGCCAGCATTAAGTTATGTTTACTTTGTCTCTTTCAATCCATTACCCTGCCAACAAATTTATGTTAAATGCGTGTAAGATTCCAATGTGTTTAAAAGATGTGGCATAACGTGGAAGAAGAGAGTATTGTTGAGGGACTGTGTGTTGACAGGCTCTAAGGCCACATGGTACATGCTTTGAATTCATCATATTAAAACGATATGGCTCTTGGATGCTAATACCCTTTCCTATTTATCTACAACAAATGGGTCAACAGATCCTAAGTTCAGTCCCAGAACTGACATTTCTGGCCCTAAATTTTGTACAACAAGTGAGACCTCCCTGGCATTTGCTCACATGGCCTGCTTGACCCTTAAATTAATGATTTCCATTGACAAGGTTATTGGATTCAAAATGACTGTTTACCCTGAAAAGGAAAACATGAGCCAAGGAAGCTCAAACAGATCCTCCAAGCTGGGGAGGTTTGGTGGCTTAAGTTCTGTGCTGTTTTCCTAATAATGAAAAGCAAAGACAATGGGCGACATGGGGACAACACAAGGAGGGGGGACAATGGGAGGATTGGAGGGTTAATCCAGGTACAACAAAGCTAATCTGCAAGCACCGGGAGGCTCCAGCCTAAAGACTTTAACAAAAACTTGTTACTTTTTGATCCAGTTGTACCAACGAATGACTCTATTTGCAAAGAAGATTTGAGGTTTTCAAACCAGTGGGACACAAGGGACCCTTGATTTTCTTGTTAAACACACTTGGGCACTTGTTTCCAGAATAAATGATGACAAAGATCTTCATTTTCTTCTCAAACAACAAAATAAAGGGAATACAACAATACAGATACTTAAGAAGCCACAGAATTGACCTAGGCTGAAAAGTCCCCAAGCCAAATTGTATATCCAACAGATTCCACAATAAATGCTTCTGAAACAGAGAAGAAATGCCATTTTATTCTAATGTCCCAAAGATGAAAAGATAAAGAAAAAAACACAGTTGGTTAATTATCACTTACAAATACAGAGCTTTCATTCGACCCTTGTCTTTCATTTGCATATTCTGCATTATTATATCTGACATATAAAGCCACATCAATGAAGCTTTGTCCAAAAGAGTTAAATTAGAATGTTTGGCTCTACTTTACCTATTTCTGCAATTTCTCTGCCTCACAAAGCTAAATGAACAAACTTTCAATATATGAGTAAATTACATGCAGTTAGAATTTTCCAAAGAAATCAACCATAACTCAGGATGGGAGGCAGATATTAAAATCAAATTAATATTTCTGAAAACTAACCATAGTCTTTCAATTTAATAGTATATCTTCAAATGCATCACTAAACATACACTTACATTAAAATTCCCTTGGGTTAGATCTGAGACTAAACTATAAATTATATAATACTTTATATCTAAAAACAAGGTGACTAATACCAGCTAAAAGCAATATTACTTTCATAAAGGTTAAATCAGAATTGCTGTAAATTCAACACAATATTTTTATGGTATTTTTATAAGACGATTTTATTTTAATGGAACTTTTTATTTCCCTCTCCTAACTTGAAGTATAAGTGTAGAAATATATTACATGAAATATGTCTTCTTCCAAAAGATTGTTAAATCCACCTGACTTTTAAAAAGTATGTCTTAACTTAAAGAGAAAATAAAAATCATGATAAAGTTTAAATGCTATTTGAAAATGTATCTCTCATGGTTACTTCTACTGTTTAACAGAATGAGTTTAAAGGTAAACAAGACACCTTTATTGCCAAAGGATGCATCACATTTTACTTATTTATAAACGTGTTAAAAAAAGTAAATAAGTTTATGAGATATTCCTTTTAAATCTCATAACTGGAATCGTATTTCATCTGATTATTTAACTACTTTCACTTTCTAGAGTAGTATACCTATTAAGTTGAAACAGATACAATTTATACAGCAATAATAAAAACATGCATTTCTTATGCATATGTTCTGCTTCACTCTGGCTGTAGTTTCTCCTTTAAGAGAAGCATGTAAAGTCATATTTTCTGATAAACGTTAAAGGCAAGACAGAGGGGAAAAGGGACAGAGCAGAGACAGAGGCCTTTGGAGGAAAACAGCCACCAAGATTTTGGCAAGAAAACCTCTTGGAGTGGCTGCCCCATCATAGCACGGAGAATAATGTTCCTCCCGGAGAGTCTTTCTGGCTCCCCCAGTCTCAATGGAGACCCGTTACATGGGCCTCGTCCTGTGGCCCTCTCTCTCCCATCACTGCTGCCTGTGGACTGTGACTTTCTGACCGAGTGGGACAGTGTTTCCTGTTAAAGAGTTGACACCAGCCAGATACCCACTATGCACTTTGCACACAGTGGCTGGTGCTCCCGAGTGGCGGCTCTTGGTTAAGCCCAGGTGATACGTTGACATCCTGGCCAGGAGTGTGAACTTCAGGGCCACAGTGGCCGATTTTAACCCCGACTCTGCCATTCGCTGACAGCTATTCCACCTTCAGCAAGTGAAATACTGTCATGCCTCCATTTCCTCATCTCTAAAATGGGTATAAAATAGTGCTTACCTTATAGGGTTCTGACAAGCACTACATAACTTATTATAGACACAATGGAAGGCACTTTGAGCCGTGCCTGGCAAGGAGCAGATGGTAAGCAAATACTAACTAACGTTATATCCACATTTTGCTGACGGGAAAACAGGCTTAGGAAATGTAAGCCATGGGTGGTGGGTGGGAAAGTTATCTTAAACCCTATCTGTCCACACACTAATACAGAATGTGACATACACAAATGTCTTGTTCCCTGAACAGAGAGCCGCCAGGACAAAGCTGGTGAAAGTACCATCTCTCTAAACACAGCCATGCGGGCTACCTGCACAAGTGCACCAGGAACCGCTTTGGGGACCAGCAACATGGCAGCCTAGGGACCAGACACGGTGGCTCCCCTTGCGAAGCCTGTAGGGCTGCAACATGGATCGCTCTCCGAAATGTCAGTTTCTTCTTTCCTAAGAAATCACAGTTGTTGCACACCTTTGACCTGCAGCTCCATTTCCTGAAGAAACCCTTCCTATAGCAAATATATTATCTGTAAGAGGTGACCAAACAGTGAGAGGAGGGGTCTGAGGATGCCAGGACAGGGACAAGTCGGAGAAGTTTTCCTTTACTCAGATGTTTAACAGAGTGACTACGATGGGTCAAGCACCGTGTTAGAGGTAAGCATTTGTGTTGCAAGGCTGGGGAAGACATGTTGCTCGTTGGAACTGAAATCTTCAGGGGTTGATGCTAAGGAGACGAATTCATTGCTTTCGGGTGGAGAGTGTATCTAGATTCCCACCTCACCCCATACCTTACAATTAGATCCCCGATGACTTAAATAATAAGTGTAAACAAAAAGCTATCTGTATTTATCTAATTTGTTGGTAGAGAAGCCCCTTCTACACTAAGGATAGATGTTGTGTAACATGCCGAAGGACTTAAGAAAGGTTGTTTCTGAGAGAGGACTTTGATACCATCTCACTAAAAAGGACATGGTGATGGCCATATGACTTGGACCTTTTTGAATTTCCACTCATTTTATGAAACTTTTTATTTTGCAACATGTGATGCTATTGCTTAACTATTGCATAATGCTATAAAGTTGCTGTTTCTAAGTTGTACCTTCCCTTACAAGGTCCAATATCAAAGAAAAACTAAATAATGATGTATTTGTCTCTTGTTGCCTACATTATGTCCAAGTCTGAGATTCCTGTCAAATTGGAAGCACGGCAGGCTAATTGAAGCGGAAACAGGAAACAACCACGCACTTCTAATGCACACGTTTCACAGCCCCATCACAACTGGAAATGCTGGAGGGAACTAACGAGAGTGTCCTGTGACCCAGGAGGCCAAAGATCAGCTCCTGCACTGATGTGACTTCCATCAGATGTTTATTTGCACCTTGGGGTTAGGTTACTAATGGAGAGGCCAGCAGCCTGCAAGACCGTGTCATTTTGCATATTTCTCAATGAATTAGAAGACATACCATCACCTAAATTCAGGCTGGGGGATTTGTTACGCTTGAGGGTTTGGATTCTTTGTTTTGAAGGGCAGGATGAAGGGAGGATTTTTTTAAAGTGTATTATTGAAACGCCAGTTTAATCATCAGGAAAGCAGACAAATTCCAAATTTGGACATCTTAGAAAATTCCTGACCAGTGTCCTCAGAAAGAGTATCAAACAAGGAAGATCTGAAAATGTCTCACCAACAAGAGGTTTCTCTTTTCACCGAACAAAAAGAAATGTAACTATGCATATTTATATCTTTCTCTTTTTAAATGTATGGTCTTAAATAATTTTATTGAGGATTTTTTTCATATCTTCAAAGTCATGATTGGTCGTTGGAATAAACTAAGAAGAAATAGGCCTAAAAGAGAAAATGAAAATTCCATAGATACATCCAAGTCAGCCAAATCTAGTGGTGGGAGGTCATCTCCACTGTGAATACCTGGATTCATCTTAAAATATACCCAAGTATATAATTGCTGTATATACATAATTTATAATAGCTGCATGGTACTTCATTCTATGATAAGCCATTCTTAGTGGACAAGTGAATTATTTTGGAGACTGGAACTCTTTACAATCTTAATATTTTTTTCTAACCCTATGCATAATGGAAAGAATGCTATTATTCATTGTATAAGTCTAAAATCATTTCCTGAGTAAATATCCTAGAAGTAGGACTTTTTTTCTTTTCTTTTTTTCAGTTCTAGGGGTTGAACCGAGGGTCTTTGCACTGAGCTACATCCCTGGTCCCTTTATTTAAATATTTCATTTTAAAACAGGGTCTTACTAAGTTGCTCAGCCTGGGTACGAACGTGTGAACCTCCTGCTTCAGCCTCCCAGAGTGCTGGGATTTCAAGCATGCACCACTGTACCAGGCATGGAAACAGGACTTTTGGGTCAAAAGCTATGATTAACTTTTAAATGTTTGTAAATACTATCAAGTCACCCTGCAGAATTTGTGCAAAATTGTATACGCCAATACACTGAGCAAGCCTTTCTAAGGTCCTTTCATTAATTAAAGCAGCCTTCCCACAAAGACTATTAAAGAAATTTCTATGCAATGTGTTCTTGTCAGAAAAAGGCCCCAAAGTAAGATAAGTTCCAAAAGAACTTTCAAAAGAAATTCTTACATCTTAAAGCTTTAAAATTCTACCCTAAAAAGTATTGGTTTCTTTCCTGTCTTGCTCTACTATTAAATATAAATTAGCATTATTAAATATAAAGCACACTAAATAATAAAGGAAAGAATTGACATTTATTGGTTGGTGGCTGCCTGCATTTTTGCATATCCTATGATAATGGAGCTTCAAGTCAAATCAGTTCATAAGTTAGTGCATATTGATCGACTGGTAAATTGAAAACGGATGAGTGGAACTCACAGAGTTTCATGTGAAACAGTGAACACAACATAAACTTCACATGTGGCCTCTGAGAAGTGTGGGTTCATGGCAGCAGGGAGGAGGTGGGACTGGGGTTCCCCTCAGCTCCCAACCTGCATGCTTGGTGATCAGCTGAGGGCAGCTCAGATTTGAGGGGCACATGTGAAGGGGCAGCTGGGGTGTCCTGGAAGCTGAGCGGAGCAGACCGCCCTGTAGTGTTGCGCACTGCGGAGCACTACTCTGCCGTAAAGAAGGACAGCCTGGAGTCATGTGTAGGAAAATGGATGCAGCTTGAGACCATACTGTTAAGTGAAATAAGTCAGACACACAGCTTAAATATTCCCTGGTGTGAATGGTTTAAATACCCCATGGTTTAAAGAGCAAAGTAAAACATGGATAACAGGAAACAGGGACGTGGATCTTTGCCAAATAGGAGGGATACAAGAGACATAGGGAGGGAGGGAAGCAGGGGGAGGTAAAAAGAATTAGGGTGTGTGATGTACACACGCCAACTCCCCATGAGGAATGCAAAATGAAAATGAAAATGAAACAAGTACACACACACACACTGGAGCAAGCACTAGGCCGTAGCAATACAGCGTTCAAGGAGCTTCCAGTACATTGGCCCCTCGAGAGGACAAAGTCACTGGGCAGATGAAAGGCGCACTACACACCCCGACTCTCCAACGTGATGACTTTGGGCAGGGAGGCATCTGCTTGCCATAATTTTCTACAAAAAAGGGGTTTGTATTTCCTCACTTCAACTAATACCCTTCCTGCCGTACGTGAGCCACTTACAGAGCCAGACCCAATCAACCCACCTCGGGCTGGTGTGACACCGGGCTTGTGTGTCTGTGAGTGCACTTGGCCTGGCTTCACACGCGTCTCCCCACTAGACCTGTGCAGGTCCTGGTGTGCACCGTGGGAGATCTCAGCGCACCAGCTGCCTGAGCGAGACAGAGGGAAGAGAAGCCTGGCAGCGGGGAGGGGATTCCCTAAGCATCAGGCTCTTCCTCGCTCGGACCCCATGGCCAGCATGGCACTGGACACAGACAGCAACGCGCGTCAGCCATGATGGCTCCACGGGGCTGCGCTGAAGTCGAATTTAGATTCTCCTTCTGGTCCACATCTTGCTGGCCATGTGCTCAGTGGCCCTAGCCCAACTGTCTGGTTACTACCATTGTACACATGTAGCTCTATAAGCAGTGACTTTTGTCTTTGAAAAGAAAGAATGAAGCTGCACTAAAGATATGTGACCAAGCAGGGCCTCCTTTAATTTCAATATCAGAAAACGTTTGATTCTTCAAATTGTCGTCACAACTGCCATCCCCAGCGTAGATCTGGATGGGAAGAGTGACATGTCAGGTCCACCCCGCTGTTGTAGGGACAACAGTGCTCCTAGCTGTGCGGTGGTGGGTAATGACACGGACATGTAGTCTTGTCCTGTCTATGAGGTCTCCGCCTCTGCAGGGTTCATTTCCACCCCCGTGATCAGACATGTGCGTTTGCAGTGTGTTCACTTTCTATCATGATGTGTATTCAGATTAGCTGAATCGTGTTTATATCTCTTCCAGACTGTAGAGATTTCTGCCACAGGGAGGTAATCTCCTACACCTTCCATACTATCATCCTTGGTGAATGTTACGTAAATGGGTGGACGAGGGAAAACATATCTTTAATCTGCATCGAGTGCTAGCTCCATTTGAATCCCTGTGCTATTTATAACTTTCCTTTCCTGTGATCCAGTTAGTCAGGTCTAAGAAAACCTGTCTAATCAGCTGTCCATTTTCCTCTCCGGAGTTAGATTTCTGTCTTGGAACTGAATGGAATTCTGTCAGCAAACACCTATCAGATACGCATTTAGTAAATAAATCTGTGTCTCTCTGAGCAACACCTTTTAATTTATAATGAAAGCTCTGAATCTTTTATTAGATATTCTGTTCTTAAGCCATGCACAGAATAATTAGTGTACCTTATGCCAAAGCAGAAATGTGTGAGGTTATGGGAATGATCTAGATATACTCCCCAAAGACTAAACGCTGCTTATCACCCTGCAACATTTCGGGATAATTATGTCTTCCTTCTGTCAGAAACAGGAGTGATCTTAAATATTTCTAAAATATCTCAAGTGTAAGTGGTTTTTTAATTTCTATTTTTTAAAATCTCAAGTGACCAATCATAAAATTGTGACTGCATCCTGATGAGAAACCGATCGCCCCAGGGAAACATAGGAGCTCACATACAAGGGGCCCCAGCACCTAGAAAATCTCTGCACACATCAATTGGCTTTTGTTTTCCTTTTTGATGGATGAATGAGCAAATTTAAGGAGTTAATGGGCAGATAAAAGTTGCGATGGGCAAGGACAGTAACGCTGAGAGCAGCTAAAAGCTCTACGGATCCCCAGCCCTGCCTCCCCAGCCAGCCAGTCCCCTTCTGAACTCTCCGTGTTTCATTCATTTCGCTGCAATTGGAAATGGAGAGGCCAAGAAAGGCCACATCCCGCTTCACTGACTAAAGCTCTTCGGTGAGCGAGTTTAATAGGTTAGAAGTTAATGCCAGTGAGTCCCAAGAAAAGTTACCAAGTGTTTCCAGGCCCGGAGGGGACTCCCTGGGGCGCTGGCTTCTTTGGGTTTTCACCGGGCTCCCCTCCTTTTATCTGTGGAAGCCCTGGGACAAAGGGGCGTCCCCCAGCCGGAAACAAAGCCAGCCTGAGCAGACTGAGAGCGGCCTCATTAGCGCCCCCATCACCGCGGCCTGAAAGTGAGGACACCTGAGCCGAACTCTGAGGACAAGTCCAATTGCCTTTACATTTGCAAACTTGTTTTCTCTCCTCTGCCCGCTCCGGGGGTTTGCGGGGGGCATTCTCCACTGCTTCCAAGTGAGCCCTCTCAGTTACCTTCTCGCTGGATCCTGCTGGCTCCTGTTTTGACTATGTTCTTGATGACATGTTTGCATGTGGTTTCTCGCAAAGCTCTTCAGAGGCACAGAAAGCAGCGCAGCTGAGTGAAGTTCTTTCCACCAACTGACCGCAAGGTGGGGCTTTTTCTCTCCGCTCCCCCCCATCACGCTGTGGTGATTGTGCGGAGTTTTACCTTTTGATGGAAAAGTGCACAGTTCCCGGGTGCAAGGCTCAGTGAATTTTCACAACTCCCATGTAGCGCGCGTGTGCTCAGATTGCAATCAGAAGGTGACGCCCAGGCTGTCTTTCTCTGGGGGCCTCAAGACAGCACCCCGTGTTCTCTGCAGCCCCAAAGTCTGGGTCGCGGTGTTTCCAGGCCTGCTCGGGGTTCAGAGTCAGGTGGGAGGCTCCCCCTGTGTCTATGGCCCCTCTTCCCACCAAGGTCCTGGTCATACTGGGCCACTTGATCAAACCTGCAAAGACCTGTTTCCAAGTAAGACCACAGAACAGGCCCGGGGCCTGGGGTAAGCAGGCCCTTTGCTGACTTCCAGTAGCAGACATGTGTCGGCTTTGGAGCATCACTTATTTAAATCCCAGGCACCAAGCCCTGCTCTGACGTGATCTTTATGGACAACTTGCAAACTTTAGTGGCCATTCGGGTTCTCTGACCAGGTCAGATATTTCCAACCAGTGATCTTTCTTAGAAACTGCATGCAGGTTGAAAAATCTGTCCCCTCTCATAAAAGTAATGATGGAAGAGAAGAAAGCAAATCTCCTTCTATAACAATAACTCCGTAGCAGTATTAAAACTTTATTTTCATTTATTTATTCGTGAGACCGGGGATCGAACTCCGGTCCTTGTGCTTGTGCAGCAGGCAGCAAAACCACTGCACTAAATCCCTGGCTATTTATTTGTGGGACTGGAGACTGAAGCCAGGGCCTTCACACTGGCTGCATCTCCAGCCCTTCTTTTAGTTTTTATTTTGAGACAGGGTCTCTCTAAGTCACTGAATTACCCAGGATGGGGCAACTTGTGCTCTCCAACTTGCAGTGCTCCTGCCTCAGCTTTCCAGGGCGCCAGGATTACAGGCATGCAGGGAGGCTTAAAGTCTCACATGAATGCCTGAGATCCGCGGAGTGGTGGGCCCATCAGACTGCAAATGCAACGATGCTTCTCAACCCATCCACGTCCTTCTTTTAACCCATCCTCCGCCAGGCCAGGGGAGAGGCTTGACCTCGGCCAGCGTCACATCGCTCCACCTTTCCTGGGGCTGTGTGGGACGGGGAGGGGACCCCAGGGAAGGGTGTGTGGCTCCCTGTGTCCCCTGGCTCTGCGGGTCTCTGCTCAGATGTGCACGGCCTGATGTGCCTGTGGCTGGTGGCCCAGGCCTGTTTCTGTCCCCTGGCCACTCAGGACTTCGCTGTCTGTCCTGCACAGGTGAGGTCCTGCGAATCCTCCTACTGCCGGGCCACGGTAGTCCTCGGAGCCCCTGAGACCATTTCTCTGTTCGCGCCCACCGGTCTGGGGTGTTGGCCTCAGGAGCTTCTGCAAGGCCTCCCTGCCCAGGCACCGTCTGCTCTCACTGCCCCGTCTTTTCGGCCTCCTGCCCCCAGGCTGGGACCGCAGAAGCCTGGTTCTCCTTCTCCATCACCCAGCCTTTGTCTCAGCCTCCAACCTTCTCTCTCCACAGAGATTGTTTTGCTCCCAACGAACCCAGTGTTAAGCCAATGTGCGAGCAGAGCCAACGGCTTGGAAACCTTTGGATACACGACTAATTCTGATGAAAGACTTTCTTCTTCTGCAGGGGAGGGTTAAGAAAAATATCCAGCATATTTTTCAACTTTTTTGAAATTTGTTTTTTATTTTTGGCAATACTGGAGCATGAACCCAGACCCTTCACACTGAACTATGTCCCATCCCCAGCCTATCTATCATCTATCTATCTATCTATCTATCATTTATCTATTTTATGTTGAGACAGAGTCTCACTGAGTTTCCCAGGCTCGGGTTGAATTTAGGATCCTCCTTTCAGACTGCTAGGATTACAGACCTGTGTCACCAAGCCTGGCTCACCTCATAGATTGGTTTGGTTGGGGTGGGGTGGGTATGTTCGGTTCGGTTCAGTTGGGTTGGGAGGGATGAACACGTACAGCCATGCTAGCACACACAGGGACTCCGTAGTGCCAGTTATGACTAGTTTATTCACTAAACTTCAGGGAAGCAAAGTACTCCCTTTGCAAACAGGACACATCATTGTTTCCTAAGCTTGCAGAAGCCTTCTGAGTCCAGTCAGAGGGGCAGAGACCCGAGCCCCTAGAGTATGGGACCCGGCACCTGCGTCCTGGGCAGAGGCCCAATCAGGATGTGCAGGCAGGACCAGCAAGTCAGCCAGGTGAGCTAAAGCCACTGCGGAGGTAAAGCCAAGGCAGCTGTTTCAGCCCGAAGGACGGAAGGACAGAGACAGCATCTGGGGACTGTAATGGGCTTCTCTGGTGGTCACAGAACTGGCCACAGCCTTACACCACCACCGGGGCCTCTCGGCTGAGTAAACACAGAGAGTGACTTTGAAGTGGCTTTCTCACCTTCTCACCTTCACGACAAACATGCTGCAAGGAAGACTGAAGCAGCATCAAGTGAGGCTGACTTCACGCATCCCCAAGATCCTGTCGCAGTCACCTCTGTGTCCACCCAATGGGGGCGATGAATATTAACCAGAAGTGGCCGATGCCAATGCTGGAGAGCGGGCACTGATAGCCCTCCGGGAGGCCCAGCTGGAGGCCCAGGATTCAGTGCCAGCACACACACCACACACCACACACACACACACACACACACACACAAACACACACCCTGCACTTGAGAGGTGGTTGTGAAGGCAGCTGTTCTTCCTCTGTATTGAGATCAGCAGAAGGGTGGGGACGGAGCTGGAAAGGAGCCAGAGGGTCTTCAGTTACATGGAGGTACAGTAAGCTCATGGGCAGAAGGAGTATCAAACATGGGCAGGATCTGGCCGAGGCCATGGCAGAGTCCTTGTCATGGACATTAAAGAGTCAGGTGTGACTTATGTACACCAATGCTTCAAATCATTAAATATCAAATACAGTCAAAGACACATTGCCATGAATCCCCCTCAGAACACTCCTGGGCTTTGAACCCAGTTCATTCTTGTCACTTTCTGAAGCAGTTCCACAGTCCTCTTTCCTGAGGGTCTTTGTAAAGTGTGAGCAAAAATACAGTAAATGCTGCTGCCGAGCATCACCCAACAAAGGCAGCTCATACAAGCATGACCTTCGTCCTCATCCACCCTCTTCACCAGATCTGGCACCGGAGACTTCTGGCTCCTCCCCAAAGTCAAAATGACCACAAAAGATAAATGTCTTGAATAGATTCAGGACAAGGAGGCAGCCAGGACAGCACGATTAATGACACTCACAAAGGAGGACATCCAGGAGCTCTTCGAAAAGTGTATTAAGTGTATTTGAAGCAAGCGGAATTATTTTGGAGGGGATTAATGGCACAGTGCCTTTTACTATAGTAATTTTTTAATTTAAAAGCTCACTGTATATGTGGCTCACACCTCACAGGACTCAAAGTGCACGGATGACCCAGGCCCTCTGTTGAGATCTTGCCTGTCTCTCAACACTGCAGTGACTCCCAAGAGACAAATACGGGGAAGTCCTGTAGCTCTGGGCTTATTTCTAAAGTTCTTCAGTTCTTGGGAATTTGGTTCCAGCCCTGATTAGTACAGCTACTTTCTGTGCATGAATTCACTGCTATAAAACAATTTGGTGGCTAGTACAAAGTTGAGTACTAGAAAAAAGTATTTTAAAATGCTAATATAATCACTGTGCTTGTGTATGCTTTCTGCTATAAATCACAGATTCCCTAGAAACTATTTTCCCAATCAATGACAGGCAAAAAAGCTCGAGTACATTTCGTTTTCTTTTGTTAAGGTAAAATGTTTATTAAAATATCAGTGCAGCCATTAATATAATGTGGAATAATATTTAATGGGTTGAGGGAATGCTTGTGATATGCTAGCCTTTAAAAAGCAGATTATCTAATAGTATGTTACCATTTTTAAAAGACATTTCTATAAGAACAAGAATAATAAAACAACAGAACATAAACTAATGTTATTACCAATATAGCTTAACCATAGGATTAGAGATGGTTTGTTTTCTTTATGCTCTTGTGTTGCAAACTTTCTACAATGAATATGTGTTATTTTTATAATAAGAAGCCAAAGCAGTTGTAAAAATAAAGAACATTGCACTTTCTCTTTCCCTGCTGGGGATTGAACCTTTGCCCTGAGTTGCATGCCCAGCCCTTGCTTTGTTTTATTTTAAGACAGGCTCTGGCTAAACTGGCCAAGTTACCCCGGCTGGATTTCAGCTTGTTATATTCCAGCCTCAGCCTCCTAGAATGCTGAGATTATGGGCATGCGCCACCACGCCCAGCTAGAACATTGTATTTTTATGGCAAGAAATAAATACACACTGGGCTGGGGATTTTGCTCAGTGTTTTCGTTGCCTGAGTTCGATCCCCGGTACCCAAAAAAAAAGAAAGAAAGAAACATCTTTAAAAGATGTGCTATCATGGATTAGGATATTTAGCTTGGTAACATCTACAATGAGTCTCATTTGCAGAATTATCTTTTCCTCACCTTCTGCAAGCCTAGGTAGAGACAAATATGTTCACAGGAAATCAAGGGAGAAGTGATAACATCTACCATATTTAAAAATAGCTGGTTTGGCCATGGTGTAGGAATAGCTTGGCATTTCATGTGATAAGTCAGTTAGTGGAAACTTAGTCCGACAATTTATCACTTCCTTCCAGAAAATTGTGCCTTTGTACCCAGACTCAAATGCATCCAACGTGACTGGTGAAGACAGCTGAACTCTGCTAATGTGGACTCCAACAATACAGCGTTTGTTAAAGTTTGGAGCAGAAATGAGCCAAGTTCTGACCTTAGTATTTCTCCATACTACAAATAGGAGACTGTACTAATGTTTAAAATTCATGAAAATCTTTTCAAACAGCATCACTTTTATATTTATTAAAGCAAGTTCCTTATGGAATAGTTTATGGACTCATATTATACATACATAAGCAGGAATAAATTGTGCTTTTCCATTCAAATATCACAATGTTGTTTCATAGACATAAATGTTCACAGTGAATCAGAGAATGGCCCACAAACGGTTGAGAGACACATTAGCCGTCACCTAAACTTCTCAAAAGAGATAAAGACTCTGTGTATTTGAAGACAGGCACTAACTGTCACTGTTTATTTAATGGAAACTTATTGAAAATTGAAGATTGGACATGACTGAGGTCAACAGCCTGGACTTGGAAGAGCCCACCCCCAGTGCCCACGGGCGGTGGAACACACCAGGATGACAAGGCTCCGAGGCGGGGCCTGAAAGAGTCCTTCACGGAGTGCACTGATGGATATTTCACTTCCCAGAGTTTAGTCCTGGGGGCTGCAGGCTTCTTACAGACGTCTCCCCACCAACAGTCTCTGTGGTCTCAAGTGGCAGCTCTCCCATGGCTGTGTCCACACCCACAATGTCATCTGTACCGTGAAACGCAGATTCCTGGGCCCACCAGCCTGACTGAATCCAAAATTCTGATTATTCTCAGCGCCTGTTTCTTCAAGCCTTCCTGGTGGTTTTGATGCGCAGCCAAGATGGTATCAGGGACCACGGGTCATTAGTCCTCTTCCCCGGGCTTCCTCTTCTCTGTCTCGGCCTGCAGCCGACTGCTTCTGCCTTATCCTAACACTCAGGCATGGCACGGCGACAAGATTGGCAAAATGGAAGTGAAAATAGCATGTTTCATTTCTGAGAAGACAACTGCTGTATCTGCTGGGCCCTAGAATGAGGCGGAACAAAGCCCCAAATGATGGTTCACAGACAAGGGACTAAGCATGGGATAAACACTGCCTTTTAAGCCACTCATCTGCAGGAACCATTTGCAAGACCCATTTATCCTGACAGATACCATAGGCCTGGAGGCCAAGCACTGCCCCTAGCCTGTGTCCAACAGTGGAGCTCACCAGGTGACAGGTATCTGGCATGGTTTTCATAACCAAGTGGCAGGAGAGCATCCCTGGGACTCCCAAGGAAGAAGGGGAGGAACAGAGAACACACGTGAGTGGGAAGAGACAGACTGCATGTTGGAAGAAGACAAAAAGGAAGTGAGGTCCTCATGACCACAGGCAGCAGGCACCACGGGTACTGCAGCCAATGCCAGACGTGGACTTGAACACTAAGAAGCCCAGGAGCCAAACACCTCTCCTGCTGCTGCCTTACGGGTGTGAGCCCCGGACCCCAACTCCCCAGGGAAGACAGCACTGAGGTCAGAATCAGAAAGGACGGAGTGAAACTGTGACCCGGTGACCTTGACTCCGACTTTTTGGTGTTCTTGTCCACTGCCAAAACAAAGTTAAGGCTCATGATCGTGTTACAGAGAAATGTAGAAAGCTATATCTGGTTTGTGGCCATAATTGTCTTTAATCTAGTTAAGGAAACAAAGACCAAGTGTGTGTATATAATAGGAAATGACTAAGGAGAAAGTAAGAAGGTAATGAGATATAAATGGCTTGGGATGTGGAGCTACCTTAGAACATCTGCTCCCAGAGCCTCTCTGGGAACTGACACTTCCATTTTGCTTCAAGCTAAATCCCACACCGTGGAAAGGAGGAGGCAGCCCCAGCAGAGTCTGGGGAGAGTGTGAACCAGGCATAAAAAAGGACAAGCAGAGAGGCCAGAGGCAAGGATCATGCTGTCCTTTCTCTCCCAGGATTCCCAACAGTGTGGGGCTATGGGGATCAAAAAGCGACTGTTCCCCAATTCTCTGGAGTTTTGGTCCATCCCACAAGCACAGAGACAGCCGTTCTGTGGAGCACAAGCCTTAGGGCTTTGTTCTCCCAAAGGCTCGGCAAGGAGGGCTGGGGGAGGAAGTTGGAAGGCCATTCAGGTGAAGTCAGCCAGGCTTCACTCTGTGGACAGTGCTAAGCACCGGAGAGTTTCAAACAGTGGCCCGAAGATGCCAACGTAGGTGTGTGAAAGATCACAGGCTGCTCTTTGCAGAATGAACTTGAGACGGAAGAACAGGCAGCCGTGGCTCCTGTGTCACTGCACATGAAAGATGATGGGAGCTGGAGAGAGAGAAGATGAGAGAAGTCAAAGTTAGAATAGAGTTTGAAGGTAGAACCAGACTTGATTATGAATTCGATATCGGCCAGGTGAGAGAAGATGAAAGAAAGTCATAAAGCAAATATGATTCCTGAGCCACTCATGGTTGGCAATGCCATTAAAGAATACAGGCAGGACTAGGGAGGAGCAGGGCTGAAGATGAGGTGTCCAGTGGGCAGCTGAACACAAGTGCTCAGAACACAAAAGAGGCCAATCCTAGATACATAAATAAAGGAGACGCTTGGTTATAAATGACTTACACCGTACACCTGGATGGAATCACCCAGCTGTCAAATTCCCTTTGAAAGTTCCTCAAATCCATCTTTTCTTCTTTTCCTACTGCCATTAATCTTTGTTTTCCCAAACAGCCACTCCAGGGCCCCCGTCCCCTGTGCACAGTCTTGCCTCAGCAATCCTTCTTGTACACAGCCTGCCATTCATCTTCCTGTTACGCAAATCTGATCATTCCTTTCTTCAATAAAAACTGAGCACTTATTGTGTGCAAATCTCTCTGTTGGGTGCTTTGGGTGGTTCAAGGATGAATAAGAAATAGATTCTGACATTGGAAGCTCATAGTCTATAGAAATAATATGTTTGTAAAAATTACATTTCAGGGTAGGAAATGATAAAGGACTTAGGGGAGAAAAGGAAAAAATAAGTCCTATGGGTGTTTTAGGAGGGAAATAGGTGACTTTTGGCTTCAGGGATCTGGAAAGGCTTTGTTCAGAAGGCTGTGTTTCAGTGGAACGCTGTGTAACTCTGGCTGATCTTGTGATGAAGGTCATGGGCCTCAGTGGTCCCTAGCTCTCAGATCCCCTTGACTGGCTCTGCTCCTGCATTCTGACTTTATACACTGGAGATTTTGAGGGCATGGTGTTCAGCCATGTCATCTCAGTGCAACATTCTCTCCCTAGGCCTGCTCATCCACCAGGAGGCGAGTCCAACTTGCCCCCGCATCTGTTCCAGTGCAATATTTTGTAAGGTGCAGGTTGGGTCCTGGCAGTACCTCCTGAAAGCCTGTCACTGCTGGGATTCGACATTCAGAATCTCCCCTCAGCACATCCCATGGTTCCCTCCTCTGCACTCTCTGAATGGTCATTCCTCATTCCTCCACTGAGACATCTCCCCTTTGCCTCATCAACCCAAGATGATCACCTTTATCCAGGCCACTCCCAGGGTTCATAAAACTTCTTCATTTCCAGCTTGCTCCCCACCCTGTAAACTCTGGCTACTTCCCACCTTGTCTGTTGACCTCAAGAAGCCATCCATAAAAAAAAAAGAAGCCATCCGTGGTCCTGCAAAACCTAATGTTATATATATTCTCGCTCTGTTTTGTGCCTTTCCTTCAGTGAACTTCAAGAGTATATCAAATCATGTACTTGTGTGGTCATTTCCATTTCATATCTCTGACCCAAAGACCTGTCACCTGCCCCAGGCCTGAGCCCGAGTTCCTCTTGCTCAATCCGGTCTCCCAGGATGAGATGTGAATCATGGCAAGCGCACACTGCCTCTCATTCCCTCAGGAAGCATGCTGCTGCTGCTGCTCCTTCCTGTTCTGTGTGCACTCTCCTTCTTACACATGTCCCTGCCTCTACCGCTTCCGTGCAGCTTCTTCTGTTCTTTGCTGTTGGCACTTGGGTGAGGCCTTTCCTTGCTCTGAACCTGGGCTGATTATCAGAGTTGCTCCCCTTGACACAGCTCAGTCCTGCCAAACTCTAGCATGATTTGCCTGCATGTGTTGCCTCTGACCTTCCAATTTGTAAGCTAAGCTCTTGGGTGGTGAGGACGCCCACCTCTGAGGGGTGGTCTACAGCTATCTATGCACCAACATGCTTACATAATAAGGGCTTAGAGTTGGACAGGGGTTCAAGTGATGTGTGCAAAATGACCAGGTACCCAGAAAATGTTTGGCACTTAAGGGTCAGTGTCATTTGGAAAATTCTGAGCTGCAGAACAAGTCATCCCTACATGACATTGGATAAAAAAGAAGTCCCCTTCTTACGTGTGGACTATGATTTCCAAAGAGCTAAAAATTGAAGTTTCTGGTCTCTGACTTTAAGTGACGTAAATAATTGTTCCTAATTCACTTGTCATCGGCTAGTGGGATGTTGCCAGAGTAACAAGACTATAGGTGACCTTCTCGGACCTCATGATGGATTTAACCATGGAGTTAAATGTATCCTGGGAGGACCACTTGGCAATATGTGGCTAACTCATAAGGGAATAAATATAAAAAGAAGCAGGCCTCTGAGTGTCCCCACATATGAAAAGGAGTCACCATAGAAGGAGAATTAGATTTGCTCTAACTGCCCCAAGAAGCCTTTCTAGAAATAACGAATGGGCGCTTTGGCAGACGGGTGTTCACTTAGGATAAATGAGACCAGTACTGGACCTGGTGCTCTGTAACGAAAGCATGAATCACTTCTAGAGGTGTGGAGTCTCCCTTTCCTCGAGGCATGCAAGAAGTTACATAAATATTTAATTGGACTAAATTGGACTTAGCATCTTTCCATCCTTAAGACTCTTTATTCCACCATAATAACAGCTAAAATGTACAGAGCATTAATCACAGGCTGGGTCCTGTTCTAAGCATTTTATATGCATGACCTCACCCCATTGTCAAAATAACTGTTATTACACCTGTGACTAAAGACGAGAAAACCAAAGCACAGAAATATTAGTTTGCTTTCATTCTCACAACTAGTGATAATTTGATAGCAGGAGATCTCTTTCGAGAGCTGGCCTTTCATTTTACTTTTTGTAATCAGGACAGATGCTGGTCCGAGCTGGCAGAGGCCTGCAGAGCAGGGATGAGTACCAGATAAGGGCAGTGGGAGCCAGGAAGGCTGCGTTCAGACAGGGCCATCTGGGGACCCAGTGGTGCAGACGTGAGTGAATGATGACTAAAAGATGGCTCAACACACTTGCATAGCACCCCGCATAGGGAGAGAAGATGACAGGAGCACTGGAATGCACCCTTTCAGAGCGGAACCCACATTGCAAGCCTACTTCAGTTTGTCTTATAAACTCTGTGCACCTTGTCCACCATTAAGACTAAGCTCTAAAGCTTCATGTTCCTGGGAAGAAAGAAAGTCCTATGGGAAGCCAAGCATGTCTACAAGGCGGGGAAGAGGGAAGACACGCTGGAGGGGCATTTCTCCTGACAGAAGAAGGAAAGAGAGGCTCAGGAAGCAGTGGAGGAAGCAGAGAAAGGGAGACACTCAGTGCAGGGGCCTCACCATTCCCCTTACGGAGTGAGACAGAAACACTCCAGTATCGCTGAGAAAGACCTCGAACCCCAAAGTGTGTGTCCTACTCCCTACTGGATCTCTGAGGGAAAACCAACCTGTATAGTGTCCCACAACAGCACAGGAGGAAAGGGGGGTCTGCTCCCAGGATCTGGAAGTCACTGAGCATTCCCAGAGGAGGAGAGCAGCAGGGAAGAGCCAGGAAGGCCTCGCACGCAGACAGAGCCCTTCCTGCGAGGTCCAATGGCCCCAAAAGCCAACGAAGGGTGGCATGTGCAAGCCATGAGGGCATCAGAAGGCTCAGCTGAGACGCACGAACAAGGTGGGACTCGTGAAAACATGGGTCAGGTCAACAGCGAGAGAAACAAGTAGACAGAATCACAGGTCCCAGGGGCCTTGCAATGACCCAGGTGGCAGCAGTCAAACATGGTGCAGATTATTCCTGGGTGAAAGGGTCAGAGCTCAAGCCTGGGCTGAAGGCTCACGTCATCACCTCGAGACAAAAGTTCTCCTTGACATCCTTACCCAGGTGCTGCTTTGGGAAAAGGATTATGTAGATTCACTGAAATAGTAACAATAATAACAATAATAATAATAACGCTTTTATTAAAAAGTTAAAATTTAGCACTTAGAGAAAAGAGACTAAGTTAACCAAGAAGTGAATTTTCATGTTTCATGTTTTTTTATGGTACCGGGGTCGAATTCAGGACCTTGTGCTTTCGAGGCAGGCAGCAGAACCACTGAGTTAAGTCCCCAGCCATAAGAAGTGAATTTTCAAAGCAAAGACACTGTTTACTTCGATGACTTAAAATATTTTCCTTTTGTCATCCAAAACGGTACCACCAAGGAAGCTTGGACAAGAAACAAGCAAATAACAAACTGCTATTTTTGTGCATTTGTATATTGTAAATCTCAGTTTGCTGAGATTCAAACTCTTCTCTCTAAATATTCAATGAATGTATTTGTTTACAGGGTTTTAATTTACCAAAAATCTGATTTAGGAGACATTTGTCACTGTTCGACTGAAGCAAATTGAAAGGGCAGGGGGACAGAAATCCCACACCAGCAGAAGTGTCCAGTAATACTGCTGAGATGAACAGGCCTCCCTTGACAACCGCCAATTTGCCTTTTACCTTACTGTCAGCTCCCTGGGGACCAGCACCAAAGGTAAATTTCAGTCCCTGATGCTTTCTGACTTTTAACATTTGTCAAGTGCCTTCTCCACTGAAGCCTGCAGGGTTGCCCAGCAATTTCATTTAGGAATCATCATTAAATGTCTTTGAACTCACATGTGGCATTAAAGCCGTGCAGTTGCAATGAAGATAACATTATTTTAATCTTGTAACTAGTGGTTACATAGTTTGCCGCCTCATTTCAGCATTTGCTAGAAAATTTTTTTAAAAATGGTTAAAAAATGAAAAAGGAACAGATTATATACGCATTTTAAATATATAAAAGCACGTTTTATGTCACAAATAAAAAATACTGTAATTTATATAGCTCAGAAAATTTTTGGTGATAGCAAATGCAATGTAAAGGAAATTGATAAGTGAAATATGAATTAAATCCACATAATGAGCCATGCTTTTGAAAACATTTAATTTTAACTCAGCCTGAATAAAAATACAGTATGATTGGCCTGTCCAAAAATCTCTTTGGATCTGTTTGGAAACATTTGCCCTGTGGTACTTTAGCAATTACTTATAGGCCTAGAGTCTTTTACTTTGGTTAATATTAATGTAAAAATTATTAATTAAACTATAAGTAAACGAAGGAATGTTGTAGAAAGAAAATTGGAGACTATCTGGTAAAACTTTTATTGGTGATGTTTTGGGGAAAAAATAGAAATAAGAAATGCATAGATTCTAGACTTTGTGAATGCATCAAAAATATGAAGGAGAAAGATAAGTATCTCAAACCTGTTTAGAATCTCAAAAAGGCTAGTTTTGTAACGTAAAAGTAGAACCAATATTCAATACAAAATCAAAACTTCAAACAGATGAAGGCATGGGACCCTGTATCCTGAAGCTCCAAGTGAATATATATACTGTACAGATCTTTCTGATTTGGCTAAAATTAAATCTGAACTGTCCTTGAAATCTTTGAGGAACTATGGATACTAGAGGAAGGAGAAAGAGAAGATGAAGTCTATCAGCTACAGAGAATTGAGTTAAATAGCAAATCTCAGATTATTAAAAATGGTACACGCACTTTCAGAAAAGAAATTTATTAGTTGGATAATATTTTATTCTCTTTCAAGAGGATATGAAATATAATGTAATAAATAGTTTTTAGCAAAAATTCAGAATAGATTGATCACAGTATCATTGTGACCAACAAGAAGGTATAAAGTCTCAGCTAATGGAATAAGAGTTCTTAAGATACAAGGGAAAATGGACTTCTCTCATCCTAAAATGACATACATAGTGTCAGGCTGATAAGCCACTTTTGTCCCCATCAGATGACCACCTTTGTGTCTGCTGATCCTTGATTTGTTTCTTTTCGTTCTGTTTTGGTGGAACTTGAGATTGGACCCAGGATTCATGAATGCCAGGGAAGTGCACTCCCACTGAGCTACATCCCCAGTCCTTTTTGAACTTTATTTTTGAGACAGGTCTTGCTAAGTGTGCCAGGCTGGCCTTGAATTTGGGACACTCCTGCCTCAGCACCCTTAGTAACTGAGATTATGGGAGTATGCCACCACACATAGCTGATTTATATTTAAAGAAAAGAATAAGGATCTTTTTTGACAGATACATTTAACAAAAGCAACTTCAAAGATGTTTAATGAATTTTCTTTCTATTGTAAATTTTAGAAATTCAATCTAGCAGAACACACATGAAAGAGGTAACTTTCACTTATGTAAATCCAAAGGAGTAGAGGTGGAAAGCTAGCTCACCGAGTTGATTTGTATTATTAGGATTTCGTGTTTCTCCTTATCTTTCAGCTTTGCCTTTTCTCTGGCAGGCTGAGAGCCAAAGACCATCACCGGTCAACATAGTCTAGCATTGCTTCTATTATCCACTGTACCAGAAAATGACGAGTGTTTCCCTTGATTCTCCCACATTTATCCTGTGGAAAGAGTCAACTGACCTCTTCGGGGCCACAGCCTGTCCACTTGCTGAGGCCAGAGGGATGTGTCACATCACACAACCAGGCCGAGAGTAGGGACCACCTGGAAGGTGAAAGACAAGGACAGGACGAAGAAAGAAATCAAATCCTAACGAGGCTAAATGGAATGCTTGTACCCCAGAAAGGGAGGTTCATGGTAACAGAGGGAAGAATGCAGATGGAAAGGCAGATTTCTAAAAAATGCAGCTGCCTCAGTGAGCTTCACTACCCAGACTTCAAATTCAATGTGAAATCCTACAGTAGGATCCAAAATTAAAGAGCTTAAGAATAAGAAAAAGAAAGAAATATGGCTTTGTAGTTGAATGAGCAGAAAAGATTTAGTGCATGTAAGCTGAACCCATGGAGTGGTAGTATTCTGAAGCTGCAAAAATCAAGAGAAACAACAGGCAATGACTAAAATTGATGAAGAAAATATCTAGACACAGAGCAGGCTATAGGAGGCATCAAAGGCTTACTCCTCCGTCTCCCACAAATGGGAGCTGTGGCAGTGGATCCATAAGAGGGAGCTAAAACTCACTAACACTTAGGCACAGAAGACAAACCAGGATGGCAAGAAGACTGAAGCCATGTCCTAGGAGAAAACAACCAGGGGTTGGAGGCCATGCATTTGGGGTGGAGTGACAGAGTACCCGACTTAACCCATCTAAGGTTTGGAATTTTCACTTCAAGTCCTATGATAGGACAAGGGGGAAGAGAATTGAAAAATCCACAAAGGAATGACCAGAGTCACGTGAGAAACAGCAACCAGGAACAAGGGACAGGAAAGAAATGAGGCAAAGGTTTGCTGCATAAGATCACGATCAACTTTCAGAGCAAGGAAGTGGGAGGCAGAGGGAGAAACAGCCCGAGTCAGAGACTGCTCTTTGATTTGAAGTCTCCAGATAGGCGATAATTTTGAAGGACATATGGCCAAAGATGGCTTATGAAAATGGGTGGCTAAAGAAAATGAAGAAAAGATTTGTTAGAATCGGGTGAATCAAGGAACTAGAATTTTCGGTATGGAAGTGTTAAAGTCATGGGACAATGGAAAGATTAAAGGCAAAAAGGTGTGAATCAGAAGTTACAGTCCACAGTGATTTGAGGGGAGGATTGGGAGTTTGTCACTGACAATGAATGAGAAGTTCCGAGTGTGTGTAACCTGGGGGAGGAACATCAGAGGAGGAGGGAGCTCCTCGGTGGGATTGGTCACTGACTCACTGGATGTGCAGGTATCCCAGGGCTACTGAAACAAACTACCGCCAGGTTAGTGGCTTACCATAACAAAAATCTATCCTGTCTCAGATCCGGAGGCCAAAGTTTGAAATGAGTCTTATGGGACAAGAATCAAGAGGTTGATACAGCCAAGCTGCATCCTCAGAAAGGGTCTTATGCTGCTCTCTTCCAGCTTCTGGAGGCTTCTGTCATCCCTTGTTATGCAGCCTCACAATTCAAATCTCGTCACACTGCCTTCTCCTCTTTTGTTCACAGGTGCCATCAGTGTCCCCACCCCCCTCATCTGAGGACCTATGTGATGACATTTAGGCCCTGCCTGGATAATTTGGAATAGTCTTTCCATCCCAATCTCCTTAATCACATCTGCACAGACTGGGGGTACAAAATTTGACTCAGTTAGTAAGGAAGTGGTGTGACTGTGTGTGTGTGTGTATGTGTGTGTGTGTGTGAGAGACAGAGAAAGAGAGAGACAGACAGAGACAGAGAGTGACAGAGATTCTCTAAACATGCTCTGCCACACCACAGCAGCTGTCTCAGCACCTAGGGAGGTCCCCTTCCAGCGTGGTCTACTCACAGCAGAGGTGGACAAAGGTTAAGAGGAGGAGGTTTTTAGAGACATACAAGGTCAGCTTCCATGTGAGCAAAGAAGGGAGAGGCAAGGCCTGGGACAGTAAGAGGTATCTGAAAACGAGTCATAGTGTTCATGTCTTGTATCCTTTGTGACTGGGACATCCCTGGGACATGGCAGGTACTCAGAAGTCTTCGACAACTGAATTAGTGAAAAATGACATTTTCTGGAGCCAAGCACAGCCATTGTGACAAACTTTCTGCACAGTGTTACATTAGCAAACTGCACCCCACTTTGTCCATTGACCAATGAGAAAGACAATCCCAGAGAGGTCAGAGGATTTTCCAGGGTACACAGCTGGGGAGGAGCACAGCTAGGATTCAAGCCCAGGTCTGTCTGACCCTGCATCTTTCCTTCTGTTTTGGGTTCTTCTAATAAACCTGCAGAAGTGCAGAGTGAACTGCAAATAATCATGGCAGTAAGGGACAGAATAAAATCCACTCTGGTTTCTTACCATTAATCAAAGCATTGAGTCTGCAGCCTTGTGCAAAGCAGTGCCCCGAATGCACGATCCTCCCCTTTTCCTGCCTACCTGTAGGATCTGCCTGTCCACACCTCTTGGCAAGCAAAAGCCTTGAAGTGTCCCAGTTAGGGCTGCTTTTCAGGATGGGGTTTGTATCCAGAAGGAAGAGTGAGGAACCATGGAAACGGTCTAAACAAAGAATCACAAAGAACTGGTGCCAAAGGGGCTGGGCATTGTGGTGATTAGGGTGGAGTTTCAACTCCACTGGCTTGGGATTCACTCCGGAATTGGTGGAGCTCACTTCTGGGGTGTCTGGGTGAGTCATGTATGTGTGGCCTTCGGTACCAGATAGGTCTCTCCCCTGTTCCTCTCTGGCACTGTTCCCCTTCTGTGCTTTGCTCCCCCACACCTTTCTGCCATGATATCTCCACTTTGGAGCCAGCTGACCATGGACTGAATATCCCAAAACCATGAGCCAAATTAAACCTCTCCTCCTTTAAGTTGTGGGCTTTGGTGTTGTAGCTTAGCAATGAGCAAGATGGTTAAAGCAAGTGGGAAAGTGGAACTCTCATAAATGCTGAGGAGGAGAAACCCACATCAGCGAGGGCAGCAAGTGCTGAGTGTCCAGTGAACAAGGGACAGAACATCAAGAATCACAAAGGCTCTGATCTTCTCTGCAGCTTCATTTTTCCCAGTGGGTTGCAAGAGGAATCTTGAAGTTGTCAGAATCAGTTTGGACAATGCTGAATGTCACTGGCCTCATGCTAAGTGACCCAGTTATCCCTCTGTGCTACAGACCACCTTCCTCTGGTCTTTTTATAACTCCTGCCTGTGTCTATTACTGGAACCAACGCTGTCTGTGAGAGGCGATCTCATGCCACTGCCTCTGCCCCCCTGGGAGTTTGTCTTCCAGCTTGTTACCCATCGAATTGGCAAAGGCAGCTCCGGGGTGTGTGACACTTTCCCCTTTCCCTGAAGTGCAGCTGACCTGGTACCAGTGATTGTCCTCCTCAGGACAGCCCCTAGCTTTTGCAGAGGCTGGGGTTTCCACCCAGGAGGGTCTTCCCACTCACCTTCAGCCTCCATCATCATCGGGCCTGGGCTGAGCAGCCCTGCCAGCCTGGCTCTGATTTTCAGCTCACAAACACCAGGCTTTGCACCCTTATCCATGTCTACTGTGAATCTCACCCCAACTCCAGTCGCTTCTCATTTTTAAGATGAGTTCTTCTCGTTTCCTCTTGTAGCACTGGGAATTGGACGCAGGGCCTTCACACTGAGTTGCAGCCTCAGGTCTCTTTTATTTTTTAGTTTGAGGCAGGGTCTCACTAAGTCATTAAGTTGCCCAGGCTGGGCTGGAACTTGTGACCCTCCCTCCTCAGCCTCTCAGGGTGCTGGGGTTCCAGGTGTGCACCTCCACGCCCAGCTGATGACTTCGTTTTCTCAATCCAGGAGACCTTTGATGATTCGGGGAAAGCAATTTCATTTTTTTGTATATTTTACTTACACACGCTATTCCTGTCTCATGGCTATCAAAACCGCCAGTCAGCTACACTTCTAGGAAGATGCCGTGAAAGGAAGCGATGATTACCCCGTGCTCACCTCGCCTGTGCTGCTGAAGGTCACCAGTGTGTGCCAGAGGACCCGAATCCTTTTGGTGAAGGAGAGATGGGTCCCAATCACAAATCAATCACTGCAGAGGCTGCTCGAGTGGGTAAGGAGGGCATGCTGCCTCCGGGCTCCCCTCTTTCACGGGTGCCCCAGTGTTTCTGCAACAAAATAATAAGGGCATTTGGGTCCTTCAAACAAGCCAGCGTGTCCCCTCAGAGGCCACTGCACCTAGAGCTGAGTGTCCCTCCCTCAGCCCTTCAGAGCGCAGTATCAGATGTGCTTGGGGATCTTAGTAATGCTGCTTTTATTTTGCCTGCTACACCTGCTGCAGTAAAAGTCCAGAGAGAGCCGGAAACAAAAGGAGCCCTTAGGTCTGTCTCTGAAATGCATCTTCCCTCCTTAGTAGGGGGCTGTCAGTCAAACTCCTGAAGCAAGAAAATGGTCTTTTGAAGGAAAACCAAGAAGGGAAAAGTTTAAATTAGCCAGAAACTGGTGCTTTCCTGTGCTCAAGGTGGGGAGAATGTTATTTATTGTGCTTTAGGAGGACTGTGTTTGAGAAACTCAGTCTTCTATGAGCTCGTAGCTCATTGCAAGGGAATCAGTGTGAACCCTTCTAAGCCGTGCCCTGTGTACTGATCACAGTCACCGAGCAGTAAGACACAGTAGCAGATAAGTAAAGCACGTTGTTGGGTGTGTCCTTGGGTGTTTCCAGAGATGATTGGCAGGTGGGCCAGCAAATGAGGGGCATAGACCCACCCTGATTGTGGATGGCACCAACCAATAGGTTTGCAGCCTGCATGGAGTAAAAGGGAAGAAGGAGGAATTTGGGTTGTGTTTAAAAAGCCCTGCTCTGCTCCAGCAGTTGCATCCTTTGCTCTGGTCCCCATCAGACTCAGTTTCTTCAGCTCCAACACAGACTCGCTCCAGCACCTCTCTGGGAGCTTCCAGGCCTGTGGTCTCAGCCTGGTGCTATGTCCTTTGGCTTCTTGGACTCAGCGACTTCCGGATTACCCAGGTCTCCGGCGCACAGACTTCCTCTGTGGACTGGCCTATCTGTGCTGCTGTGAGCGACCTGATACCTGCCCTTGCATGTATCGTCATCTTCATCCTACTGACTCCACTCCTCCGGAGTGGAGGGCCCTGACCACTCCCTCTGGGCCAGTACAGGTGCAGATTCTTCTGCCTGCGCTGAAGCCTCCCTGTTCCCTGTGCCCTGGGCCCTGCCCCTCTGCTCCAAGGTGTTCTTCTCTGGCAGAGCAGGCAGAAGCCTCCCTGGTTGCTTTGCTTCACAGGGGACTCAGCCTGGCTTTTGCTTCCCTTGGGCCCCGCCCCTGAGGCCACCTCCTTCTTCTCCTTTTACAAGGCAGCCGGGAGTTTAACAGCAGCTCTGTGTTAGAGCGTCACAGATACTAAAGCTGGTAGCAACGTTGCACATCCCCAAATTTAACACCCTCCTGGAGCCGAGAAAGTGAGCTCAGTTCATGGATCCTATCCAAGCCCCCAGTCCTCACTGGAGAGCTAGAAACATCACAGGGGTGTCCTGTCTTCCAGCTCACTGCCAGGTGCACTGGGCCTGGGGTTTCCCACAGACTCCAGACTCGAACCCTTATAACAAATGCAGTGCCAGGTCTCCCTGAGGAATCTGAGTCAGCTGTAATCATCTTCCCAGGAGTTGCTTAGGTTAGGGGTAGGCTTGGTTTGAGACACACTTCAGGACAACATGCTACCTTCTCCTCTCCCTCCAAGGGGGGCTCTGTCTGTAGCTTGAGTGGTGCCATGGGTGGAAGACCAGGAGCAAGCGTGGAAGGTAGCTTAGATGGCTGGCCTTCCTGCAGCCTCTCTAGGGTAAAGAGGAGGAGAGGAGTGTTCCTTCCTCCAAGGCTGTTGCAGCCCCCTGAGACTCTTTGTACAAATTCCTGTCCTTTTGAGGTCTCCTCAGGCAGCACCCACCTGCTGTCCCCTAGCAGGTTAGTTGTCTATTCCTGAGTACATTTGTTGCCATGAATTATGAATAAACATGAATAAATTATGAGATTATAATGAAGAGGAAGAATGCCTCATCCTCCTTACCTCTTTCTTAATATGTAACGTTACACGTTGTTCATTAATGGATTCAGAGCCCACTTTCACTTCTAATTTGTAAGACAAAGGCCAGGAGAGTACATGTTTCTTCTGTTACAATTCCCAAAAGCAAGCAGGAGAGTTTTTAAAAATAAACATATATTACATTTCTGCAGAAAGCAGTGACATCTGGAAAATCAATAGTAGATGAGGAAAGACTGCCGAATAGGAAGAGGTCATATGGACGGGCGCTGGGCCTGGAGAGATGGTGCCTGTGGCTGCAGCTCTCAGACTGGAGGCTGGCACTTCTCACTCCCTCCTCTTAGGGACAGGCAGGGACTGGTGGGCGAGGTCTCCCCAGGGTGGCTCTGTCACAGGCAGAGAGAGGTAGAAGGCTGAGTGTGTCACCTGTCCACGTTGTATTCCCAGGTAGCCGTCTGCTATGGTTGTATCTAGATGTCCCCAAAGCCCCATTTGGTCTTTGGTGGGGCTTTTACAGAGGTGGCTGAATCTAGAGCGTGTGGTTGATTCGTAGTGCAACGCTAGGCTGAAGAGCACTAGGATTAAGGGTGTGAGTGCTGCTCTCCCTGAGTAGTGTGTATAAGACAAAAGGGGCAGAAAGATGTCCTTAAGGTCTTTTGTTGTTTTTGCTACCTTGGGGTATCATGGACTCTTTCTCCTCTGCGATGCCCCTCTGGCTTGCCACCCTGCCTTGGAGCCAGCCGACTATGGACTGAACCCTCCACAAACTGTGAGCCAAATAAGCCTTTCCTCCTTTAACTTTGGGTGTCAGGTATTTTGTCTCAGTAGCGAGAGAAAAGGAACTAAGACTCCAACTGTAGTTGGCAAAGTGGAAGAAGAGTCCAGGTCATAAGCTGCAACCTGTGCTAGAGGAGAACATACCAAGGCCGAAGTCACCTGACCATGGGCACAACTGTCTCTCATGAGACAAGGAGGAAATGGAAGGTGAGAAAAGGGAAGAGAATTAGAGAAGGAAAAGGAGGACATACAGAGGCAGGAAAAAAATGGAATAAATAAACATCAGAAAACAGTGGCTTGCTAGACTAGCTGTACACAGGTTTGTTTTTTTAATCTTACCATGAAATTGTTTCTATAAAACAAAAGGCTCGTGTAATAATGTGAAAGTGCAGGAAGATATGCCAGGGAAACAGGCGAACTTGAAACCTGAGCTAGCAGAGCTCAGGAAATAGGTGCAAAATTTAGAAATAATGTCTCTGAGATGAAGGCCATATTGGAGGTAACAAAACAGAAAATAGATATTTTATACAAATGCAAGAAAAACCAAGAAAAATATAATTCAAAATATAAGCAAAGTGAAATAAAATAAACTAAAAAGGATATGAGAGAAACTGATACTAGAAAACAGGCAAAGAAAATTCAACATATAAATAATCAAACATTTAAAAACATTTAAAAGGAAGGCTCCATAAACTTTCTGTACATCAAAAGAACTAAAGAAATAGAATACCATCTCTTAGAAAAACAGAAACAAAAAAGCAAAAGACTGTCAAATATAGGTCATGTCTTGGCAATATTACCAGATTATAAAAATCAACATAGGAAGGAGATTGAATGTCAAAATAACAAATTGAAAAATGCACAATGTGGGAATTAAATTATTGTAAGTTCAATTAAAAGCAATATTTAATTCATGGCATGCACTGTCAAAAATTAGTAAACATAATATTACAAAAACTTGCCACACCCTAAACTAAGGAAATGTTAGATGGTCTTGAGGTATAGTGGACCCTTGAGTTATGACCAGCCTGTCATACAAATAACTTGGGTTATGGCTGGAATTTTAGTTTTACAGTTTTTAGTTTTACAACCAAAGTCTTGAGTTACGACCCAAATACTGGCCTCCTGTGCTTCCAGATGGTTTCAGATACAGATTTAACCCTTAAAGGGTTCTGGAAGGAACATTACAGCATCCTCTCCTGGGTGGGATTGAGAAATCCTGGGCCAATGTCTCTCTAAGAACACTGAGATCTGCCTGTGTCCAGGACAGAGACTTTGAAGGCTATGTAGAGGACCCTGAGCCTTCACTGACCAACTTGAGTTACAACCAGCCCTCAGGAACAAATTGAGTTCGTAAGTCAAAGGTGCACTGTACTTATTCCCTAACTCTTGTTCCATGGGAGATGAAAATACCAGCTCCCTCTAGCTGGACACAAGCGGTTAGAGGCCCAGGGACAACCACAGTCCCTTGTGTTAAGTTCCAAGGTGCCCCATAGCAACTCTGATCAACTGAAATAAGGCTTTCTGGTCATTAAAAAGTATTTAAAATAAAAACCTATTCACTTAAATTTGAAAGGTTTCTCTTAAATGACTATTGACAACAGAATACAGAATGTGACTAAAACATACAGTGAATGTTTAAATTTACAAAAATGTTACAGTAAAAGACATGTACCCATGAATCCTCCTCAAAATCCTCCTCATTGCTCCAAACACACTTAATCCCTGTGTTCTTGCCACTTTCTGCAGCAGCTCTGGAGTCCTCTTTCATGAGTGTCTTTAGTTGAGCTGTCCGAGCTGCCTCAGTGTCCTAAATTAATTCAAAACATAGACCTTTCATGGTGACTGACTTTGTGAAAGAACCAGAAGTCACATAGTAAGGTCCGGTGAACCACCAAATAGAAGACAGCCCAACTAAAGACATTCGTGAAAGACGACTCCAGAACCGCTGCAGAAAGTGGCAGGGATGATGGGGTAAGTGTGTCCTATATCTGGAGGATCCAGATATAAACCATAACATAACCTGAAAGCTCTGTCCCAAATCTCATCTTATATGTCGAAACCCAAGGCCTTTCGCTGACCCAGTAAGAGGTTATTCGAATCACCTTGGCTTAATGAAACTTTGGCTTGAATTAAGACACACAGGGCAAAGGTCCAAGGAAAGGCAGAAAATGAGAAACACAGTCCTGAAAGAAGACTAAGTGACAATTCTCAAATGAAATCCAGCTACCAGGTCCCGTGTACCATGCTCAGTCCTGGTGTTTCTCATCTATAAAACCCGGAGAGCAATGTCTACTTTCCATTACTTGTACGAGCTAAGCATGACAATGAATGCACCTGCAACAATGTGAGAACTGAAATGGAAGCTCTTTCTCCCGCCCTTCAATCCTTGCCTTCACCTCTAAGCAAACACTCTGCCTTTGACACCACCAGAGACCAAAGCTTTGAGGCCAGCCATGCCCACAGAGAAAGAAATGTAACAGTTGAGATCAGTGTCATGAAGCTAAATCCTTCCACACAATTTTGTCGTTCCATTTATTATAAACTGGCCATTATAGTAGAAACAAAAAAAAAAAGCAAAGGAGAAATATATACATTTTTAATCAGCTAGTGACGTTAGCTTAGCCTTGGCCAGGGAATATAATTAAGACACAAGGAGCAAAAGCACATACTCATCAGGGACAGGAACAAAACGGCAGATTTCCTGGTCCCATTTTATCTAAAGTCTCTATTATAAGACTGACCCAGAAAACATATACGAGAGATAACTTTACCAACTTATTCCTTAATTCTGAACTTAAATATTTCTGTGTTCCTGAAATCAGGCTCAAATTCCTCATCTGACAGCAACATCCCAAGAACTCTGCAGTTTGGCCCCACATTGATAGGACGACCTTGTCCCTACGTTCAACCTCCCCTCTCTGACCTTGCTGCATGCTTCCCAGTAAGAGCCTGTTTCCTGCTGTGTCCACGCTCCCTCGAGGACACCAGCGCTTCCCAGCTGCCTGTTTGGCTCCCACAAGCTCTCCTCACTCTCCAGCACAAAGCCACACTCCGCATAGCACCTCCCTGAGTATTCCAGGTCACATCTCCTTTGCCCCTTGTGGGGTTAAGCTTCATTGTGTCAACTTGGTTGTATTTGGGATCCACCCAGTGGGTCGTTGAAGTGCAGTTCCGAATATACCTGGGTGGTTCTGGAGACATGACCTTAGGTCTGTCACCTGGCCCCTCGACCCCTTCCTCTCTGGTAGTCTTCCCTTGCCCTGCTTCCTGCCCACCACAAACTAAGGATTTTTCTTTGCTCCTCCATACCATTCTGCCATGTTGTTTCTGCCTTGGAGCCAGCTGACCATGGACTGAAACCCTTGGAACTATGAGTCAAGTTTACCCTCTCCTTTACATTGTGGGTGTTGGGTGTTGTGTCCCAGTGATGGGAAAGCAAACATACCCCTCTCTAGATTCCTGTATCACAACACCTTGTACATGTGCATTGTGCTTTATCACTAACTCCGGGTGGTGGATTAACTAATGGTCAATTTAAGCAAGAACACCCAGTTGAACTGAGTCAGGGTGGTTCTGGGTGTGGAAGACCCACCTGAGGATCATTGCCAACGGCATAAAAGGAGAACTAGAGGGAAAGATTGGATGCTGCTGATTTCCCAGGAGAAGCTTTCTTGTGGCTGATTTTTCTGATACCAGCTCAGCTGTTCTCATCGTCTTTGGAGCTTGGGTTCTCGCCGTCATTGGAGACGGCTGCTGTTCTCCTCAGGGGAGTTCTGGTCTTCACCATGAGGGTCGCTTCCTGGCTCCAGTACAGATCCCTCAGCCTGGTGGCACAGACCCCTCACCCTGCCACCCGGCCTCACCCTGGACAGTGTCTCTGCTCAGTCCCTGGACAGGTCCTCCCTCTCAGCTTCAGGCTGCTGGGTGAGTCCCTTGGGAGTGTTCTGGCCAAGATTCCCTAAATTCTGAAGGCATCTGATGGCCATTCTCACTTTGATCTAGAGATGGGAATTTAATTCTTATTTTCAGAACTCTCATCCAATTGACATTATCAGGAAGGCTAAAACGCACCCATGGGGTTGTGGTGATAAATATTTTATACAAGTCTAGATATTGTTGGGATGAAATAATCAATTTAGGTTACAGAGTTTATATTTGAACTTTGAATATTCTTTCATTTTTGTTCTTTAGTCATACGATATTTTTTTCTATTTTGAAGAGACAGGAAAAAGAAAGAGTATATAATACACTGCCTAGGAGGACAAACTCTGTGTTCAAATCTAGGAAGCACCAGGTATTGGTCAGGAGTCTTGATGGGATTCATGACTTTGTACTTTTGCTTCTGCATCTGAAATGGTGTGATCATAAATTGTGATATCTCAACTGGGCCGATGAGAAAAGCTCTGGATGTGCCTGTGATGACTGATAGGCAGGCCAGCAAAGGAGAAGGGAAGACCCACCCAGAATGTAGATGGCACCAGTCAATAGGCTTGTAGCCTGGGTGGAATAAAAATGGAAAGATAAAGTCTCCCCTTTCTCTTTCGAGGAGTTCTAGTCTTCACCATTGCCTCCAGTTCCTTCAGGCTTCCAGTGAAAACCCTTCGAATTTCCAGGTTGGACTGGTGCCAGATTCTGTGGTGAACTCTAGGCCTTTGAACTTCAACTGGAGCCACTGGCTTTCCAGTGAACAGATGGCCATTTTGCATTTTTCCCCCTCTGATTCCACAGATGCCCCCTGGAACTCTTCCATTTCCAATCCTGTGGGCCTACCTCCAAATCCTCTGTAGACCCATATGTATATTTTATATGAAACTGGTTCCTCTAGAGAACCCTCAGTAATACCAATGAGGAGGAGGGGCGTGCTCCCCTGTGAGGGTCCTGGCATGAAGATGAGAAAGAGAATCCCTGTGACGTGATGCCAGAGCAGCCGTGGGTGGGGATGACTGTCTTCTTTTTATTATAGATTTGAAAAATATTCTCTAATTCACTTTGGAGGTCAAGGAATCACATCTACAGAGAATATCCTATTTAGGAAATAACCCTATTCACTCTAATAACCCTGCTGACTGGCTTTCCCCTGTGAGCTTTCTTAGTTACGCTTAGTTATCCCCAGGAGAAGCGGGATGTAACACAGCTGGAGTCTGCAATTCCCGACCAGTCAAATCCCAGCTCTGCCTCTTGCTGGCCCTGAAAACTTGGACAGTGACTGGACTTACCTGAGTCTTGTTTTCCATTTCTCATAAATTTTTAAAATTATAATTATAATTGAGCTGGGGATTTGGCTCCGTGGTGCTGCTGCCTGCCTTGAAAGCGCAAGGTCCCAAGTTCGATCCCCAGTACCAAAAAAAAAAATTATAATTAATTGTAATAGTGTATGTTAAAGAGCTCAGCGGCAACATGGAATCTGCCCAAAGTAAATGAGAACAACAGTAGAAGTCAGAATTGGGGGTGTCTGATGAAGTGCTCTGATAAGGAGGAAACTTGCTGAGGTTGTGGGGGTAGTTTTTGCCTACTGCTGCTGGTCGCATGCTGGTCACATAAATGTGCATATTGATAAGAATCCACCATGGTGGTACCTCAAGCTTGCCTTTTTTACCATATGAATGTGATCCTTCAACAAAAGAGCTCAGAAAAATAAACAAAAATCTGAGAAAATTGTACAGGACGTACATTATTTTAGAATAATATTTTCATAATACTCTTTCTACTAAATATGAGTTTTTAAAAGATCAGAATTTTAGGCATTCTAAAATTACATGTAGTGAGAGGCAACATGGCCATAATCTGTTTAAATTAATTAATATGACACCCAAGTAACCAAAGGAACAGGGACAGGGTAGGATTTGAGAGGCTTGAGCCGTGCAGATCCAACATGGTGCTCGCGCCTCAGTTTACCTGAAGCCCCTCTGCCCAGGTGAGCGGATGAACTGCAGCCCTTCTGCCTGACACCCCAGGGCATCCATGGCTCAGGAGACAAGACGAGGCCCCTGCTTTGTGGCAGCCGCAGGAGAGTGTTGAGCTTGCTACCCGCACCCCTCACCCTGCTGGGGCTGGGGGAGTTGAATCAGGTGTTCCTGCTTCGCTGTCCCCCACCCACCTGCTCCCAGAGAACATCAGCTCCTCTCCTGGCCTCAAGATGAGCCCTATGCCGGGGTGGTGGCGCACACCTGTGATCCTAGCACTCTGGGAGGCTGAGGCAGGAGGTTCACAAATTCAAGCCAAGCCTGGGCAAGTAACTTAGCAAGACCTTGTTTCAAAGTTAAAAAAATTTAAAAGGGCTGGGGATGTAGCTCAGTGCAAAGACCCTGGGTTCAATCCCCAGTAAAACAACAACCAAAAAAGCCATAAACTGACTAGCCCTGCCTTATGAAGGAGGGACAGGAGGAGACCACACACAAGCCCCACAGCACCTGGCAGTGGCAGGATGCTGCGCCACAGACGCGGGAGGAGGGGAGGACAGACTGCCCACCACGCCTTGCCTTTGGCCTCCTGCAGTCAGGCCCTGTGCTGACAGCAAGCATCTCTGTCCTCTTCTGCTGTCCTGGGCATCGTGGCCACGTGTGGGAACCGATGCCCGGAGAAGGTCAGAGCCATGAGCCAGCGCCGGGCACCGCGCCTGGGCCAGGCAGGAGGCCACGGTGCCCCTGCTGCCACGCCAGCCTTCAGCCAGCCTTCAGCGGGGCTCAGTTGCTTCGTGAGGCCTCTGTCCTCAGTGAGCGCCCAGCAGCACTTATCTTGCATTCTGCACACTTTTGGGGAACCCTGCACCGCCAAGTTAAAGTGGGACTCTGGGCCTGCAGGTGACAGCAGAGCCCCGAGGGTACAGCACCCCCAACTGCAGAGAGGAGGGAGCCCAGGCCCGCGTGGGAGAGAGGCTGCAGAAGAGGCTGGGGACAGGCGGAAGAGTGGGTGGCAGAGAGCTAGGAGCCCCTCGGGTCTTGTGCCAGGGGTGGCAGCCTGGGCAGCAGGCGCATGACACCGGGTGGAGGTGAGCATCCGGGGCCTCGAGGCTGAGGAGATCCGTGACCGCCCTGTGTGTGCGGTAGGCAGCACCTTCCACAACTGCTGCTCTCGGTAACTGGTCAGAATCACACACACACACACACACACACACACACACACACCGTGCACATTTCCATTTGTTTATAAAAAGACAATGAGCTGGGCATGGTGGTGCACACCTATTAATCCCAGCTCCTGGGAGGCTGAGGCAGGAGGATCATCAGGAATTCAAAGCCAACCTCAGCTACATAGCAAGACCCTGTCTCAAAAACCCAAAGCAAATAAAGAAGACGATGACTTTGAACTTTCCCTATTAGTAATGTAACTGTTATATAAGAGGTGAATGTGTCATTTTAAAGCAAGTTTAATTTCTCGGACGTTTTCATCAGTTCATCTGCGGTGCACAATGGCCATATTCACTGCGGGGAGTTGGTGCGTGTAGGTGACGCATCCTCATTATTTTACTGTCTCTTTTCCCCTCTGCTTTGGCCCCCTTCCTCCATGTCTTGGTCCACTTCCCATTTGCAAAAGATCAGTCTTATATTTCAAACTTTTCTTTCACAGATACTATTTTATGTAGAGATGAAAAACCATGTCTTTCACCCTTACAACCATTAACCCATCTCACCTGTGTGGTGCTGGGAAGCTAGCATCTGGTGGAAAGTTTCTCTCTTTTTCCCTGGTATTCACAGCTAAATCTCTTGGTACCAAAGTGCACACTGGATAAACACGAGCAGGATTTGTTGGGCTCTGCTTTCCAAGCCCTGTGCCCTGTGTGCTGCCAATCGCTCCGAGGAAGACGCCCCATCGGTGGTGACCATCTCAAAGGATTACCAGCAGCAAGTGCATCCACTGGAAGCCAGCAGCAGCCTCTCGGGGCTCCTCTTGCTCTGCTTCTGAAGCCACTGCAGCATCTGTTTCCTGGGGAGACTCCTGGGCACCTGGCTGTGCCGAGGGTGAACAATGAGCAGCCTGGAGCAGGTGACAGCCTTGGCACCAGGCCACCAGGCACCCGCGGTCTCCGGGAGGCAAAGCAGCTGCTGCTTCCAGGGTACCAGGGCCCTCCTGCTGCCCCTGGCACAGCTCCAGCTGTCGAGCAGGGCCATTGTGCTGTTTTCAGGCTGTGGGAACTTTGCCCTTAAAACCACACAGCCAGTCTTGACCGTGAAGTGTCGATCAAGGCTGCCGGTCAGGGGAGCTGGGACTGATGATCTGGGGTGGCTTGTGTTTGGGCCCCCCCCTTCTCCTGTCCCCGCCCAGGTCATTCTAGTTTGCATTGTTTCACATTTGGGCTACAAAGTTCTGCTTGCCTTTTGTTGCTGGGCTCTCCTTTTTCTGCTTTAGAGTGAGTGTGGCAGCAGTCACAGGTCTTGGGTGGATTCGATCTCCCCACAGAGCCACCCCTCTGAGCACACAGACTCGCATGGGCAACCGTCAGAGCCCAAACCAAGCCAGGGACCTTGGGAGGTTTGTGTTTTCATTTTGTTTTGTGTGTTATTTACTTATTAATGAGTTCAGCTTCAAAGAAACAGAAATATGGGGAAGAGTAGCAAACGCTCACTTTCCTTTCCAAAAAAGGAGGTGATGAGCAAACTCACAAGTCTACGCAGGCGAATGGTCACCTCGCATCTGTTGATGCGGAGGACGGTGGGGAAGTGTGCACAGAAGAGGCTCAGAAGCAGTGGGACTGCTTTCAGGCCTCCTCGGTCCACGCATGGACTAGCAGGACGGTCCGGTCCTGGGAGGTCTCAGGCCCACCATGGCTGTGCAGTTCGCTCCCAAGGAGCTCGTCACCTGCAGAGCATCCAGGTGTCTGCACAGCGACCGTCACCCACTGTCACCGACATGAACCTCGCAGACCTGGGCACCAAATGCAGAAGATAACCCATAGCAAAGCAAGGAGGGAAGGGTATTGCAGCAGTGGTAAGCCTCCGCAGTTACGCGATACGGCCGCTTGTGAATCAGAAGTCACCTCCAGGGTGTGTGGGACATCTGCACTGGGGCGATCTAAACAGACCTAAGTGTTGCTGCTCTGTACTGCAATGCTCGGACACACTGGCCAGGGTCTGAAACCTACAGGGTCCAAGTAGCACCATCCAGGATAGCTGTGCAGAACGTCTTTCCACAGAGTTTAAAATCCACAGTAAAGCTAGCAGGTGGATGTCAGCTACAGGAGAGAACAGAGAGAGGGAATGAAATGGAGCAATTTGTAAGAAGGGGCACCGGGTAGAAGCACTGGGAGCAGAGTGACGGAAAGGAAAGCAGAAGGCTGTGTTGTCCTCAGTGCCCGACTGTCCCTCCAAACACAACTGCTGGGTCCACAGGCATCAGCACTAAGGGAACTTCCCATTTAACACACCTGCCTTGAGGGGAAAAGCACCAAGCTTAGTCGGAAGCTGGTTGCACAGCACCCTTGTTATGTATGTAAAAGGACACTACAGAGTTTAAATAAATTATAGAACAAAATCAAAGATGGGTAGTAAGGACCAGGGAGTGGACCTTTTACAAATAGCAAGGGGACCAAGGGTTGGAGGGAGGGGAAGGGGGGAGAGGGGCAGGAATGAGATGATAACAATTAGGATGTTTTGTGTCCATGCACCAACTCTCCCCTGGGAATGTAATTCCGTACTGCACACAGGTACTAATAAAAAAAGTTATTTTGGGGGCCGGGGATTTAGCTCAGTGGTTCCGCTGCCTGCCTTGCAAGTGGAAGGATCTGAGTTTGATGCCCGGTACCAAAAAAAAAGTTATTTTTTAACCAATGAAGTTTTATACTGGAAAAAATTCACTACCACACAAAAAAATTCCATTTTTAAAAACTACTGACACTGGTAGATTTCCATAGATGTACTTAAAGCTATATGCATAAACAAGGAGCCCAAATCAGGCAAACTTGGTTGCATAATCTCTCTTGGTTCTTATTTTCCCCCTTCCCCTGCCCTCCCTTCAACCCCTCCATCCCTCCCTAGCTACAAAGACTTTGTTTCCATTTCTTCATTTGCTCATATTAATTCCATTCCCTTCTTTCCTTTCCCCTAGCCCTCCCTCCTCTATTATTTTCTTCTTGAGTTTTCTTTTTCCTTTTAATGTTCCAAATTAAGTACATACCTGCTTTTAAATCTAATATTATTTTTGAAATGTAGCCTGTTTTTCTCCTTCCCATAACATGAAGCTATTATGCTATTCTTTTTAGAAAGCATTTCTTTTATTAATGTCAAAATTGTTATTCTGAAGCTTTTAAATGAGCACAAAATTAATGTACACAATTACTATGTATTCATGAACATTAGTTTTATTGGTAATACAGGAATTGTTCAATAACTTCTTAGATTTACCAGATAGCTTTCTATAGTAAGGATTATTTTAATATTTTGTGAATCATTGAAGATTAACAGAATTAGGGGAGTCAAATGTTTTAAAACTTTCTCCAGGGCAGTGCTAGTGGGGCTTGGTCTTCCTGTTGACATGAACAGCACTTCAGCCTGCACGCACACTCCCAGTCCGAGCATCCCTGAAAATCTACCTTCAGAGTGAGGAGTCTTAAAACTACCATGAAAGCAATGAGCCTAGGAAAATACATGAATTGTTAACATTGCACTAACAATGATTCTTTCTGAAAAGCTGAAGGGTTTTTTTTCTAATGTAATTTAATCATCTGCGGCGCCTTGTGAGCCTACCTGACAGCTGAAATGCAAACCTGTGAGGTGAGGGCACGCGTCTGAAAACAGGACCCTGTGCCCCTCACGACGCCCGTACGTTTCGCCAGAGGAAGCTCAGAAAGTAAGATGAAATCCTTCCCTTGGCCTGTCTCTCAGTATTCCGGGGGCCTAAATTATTTTCGTTTTGCCTTAATTACCTACGCACTGCAGGCCTCAGAGGAGAAAATTCTCTTTCAACACAGAAATGCTGCCGCTTCCGGTCTCCCCAACAATGGCTTCTCCCTTTCCACCTTTCCTTGGCTTCCTCCTATTTTCCATTGTGACACGCACACAACTGGCTGTTAGTGTCCTTTCTACAAATGGACCCCTGGTTGCGTTTGTCTTTAGTTAACAGCTCGGATAGGGCAGGCCCCAGACCATAAAATATGATCTTTAATCTTAGGGACGGCGGCCCCATGTGAATGAACACCCTGCAGGCCTGCACTCCGCTCCGAGGCCTCGATGCCCGCAGCCCAGAGCCATCCATCCCGCCCGCGCTCCCTGAAATGTCAGTCTGCTTTGCCCAGGATGAAACGAAGCTTGTTCACAGGGCGCACTGGGTCTCGGTGCTGGGCAGAGAAATACAATCCCTCTGCTTTCCCCTGCGCGTGCACCTACACGGGCCGAAGGTGCGGTGTGATTTAGACCCAGCCGTTGGTTTTTCCGCAGCTCCAAGAGCCTGCAGCTCGGGTCCCACTGCTTCCCTCCCAGCTGGTTAACATTCTTGCAAACCCCACTGGAGCTACAGGAGAAGTAGCCCAGACTGGCGGGGGGGCGACCCCCACATTCCAAACCCCTGAGCCAGAAACCCTGTCCATCTGAAGACCTACTCTCAGCTCCTCGCTCCGCTTCTCTCCTCTGCCCAGGAGAGACACGGAATCCTGTGAAACAATGAAGTGCAAACAGAAAAGTCAGCCTGGCCGCTCCTAGGAAATTCGATTTCCAGCTTCCCACCAAACCTGAGCCCATGCCTTCCCTCGGGGATAGCCCTACCTCCTCCTATTAACATGGTTTTGCTCCTGGGTGTAAAGAAATTATATAGCACCGCAGAGGAATTCTCAAGGAGGTTGTGATAGATGAATAGATTTATTCTCATTTCTCCTTTTATCCTGGCTGAGTGAAGCAGGAGAAATCTCATTCACGACAAAATATACATGGATATTTTTCCATGTAAACTTGGAGTTGTCTGGGGGGGTGGAATACATTAAACCTGTATCTTTACCATTCTGAAGAAAAATAGGGTGAAAGTATTAGAAGAAAGCATGATAATATGAAAATTGTAATAAGTTCATGAGGGGTAAACTGGAAGTATTTTACTCATTTCAATTCAATATGAAAAGAAGATTTTGTAGATGCAAATAAAAATACCACTGGAATATTGGCATAAGTATAAAACACCTGTTAGCTAAAAACAGCCCATGAATGATTTGCCCTCACGGTAAGCCAGATCCGTGTGACCCTTCATTTTAGACTTCATAGACTCAAACTCACTTTAGTAAGACTTGTACATACTATAATGAGTATGTACTATTTCTTTTAGTTAAATATGCCTTTCTTTTGTAAAGAAAAACTGAAAAGCATGATGTTGAAGTCGAAGAAATGAACTACTTTCTTTTTTTAAAAGGCTATTCTTTTAATATTTCTATTTCTTCACCTTTCAAATGAGGTGGTATGAATCACATTTCTTAGACGTTTATCAGAAGAAGCCACTGATATCTTCACTGTTAAGTTTTCCTAACTTAAATAGCACTAACAAGACTGTGGGAGTGTCACTAAGTCTAAGGTTTGTGGTATCTGATAGACTTTATTAAGCATGGATTCTAGATCTGCTTATAAAAAAATTAGGTAATGACTTTACTGACACTATAAGCCTATAGTTGGAAAAAAAGATATCATGTGGCCCACTTATCTCTTTTACAATAAATAAATCTTGCTAATATGAATGTGTCCTGGAACAACAAAACAATCCTCCCTTAAAAATTATTTTCTAGGGCCAGAGATTTACCTCAGTGCTTCTGCTACCTGCCTCGAAAGCTTAAGGTCCCAAGTTTGATCCCCGTACCAAAAAAAAAAAAATTTCTATTCTTTGTGTTAATAATAAGGTCAGTTTAAAACTTTAAAAAGTATATAGTAAGGAGAATAGGGAGAATTAAGGGCAGTCGTTGGAAACATCAGGCTCCCATCCTGACAAGACCACCATGATGCAGACAAATTCCTTCCTGGGCCTCGGTTTCCTGTCTGTGAACCTCTTCCGGGTTATAAGAGACACATGCCAGACCCCAAGGTCAACACCCACACCCTAGCTCTGGCCCAACTTCATTTCAGGCACTCGGCTAATTCTCAAAAAGCCCCACAAGGAAGGCGCCACAGTGGGGAAAATCCAGGAGCAGAGAGGCCAATAAGGCTCTGCAGAAGCCTCGCTCTGATTGTACCCAGCTGGCCACCAAGCCACGGCCCTACACTGCCTTTCGCTCTGGGGCTGGAGTTCTTATCTGAGAGAGAGGAAGAAAAGGCATGGCAGGTGAAGGTGTCCGTGAGGAATTTCCACCACGCCTGGCACCCACTGGGCTCTTCGTCCTGTGCGCCCACATCTGGACCGGGTTTTACAGCTGGGCGACCGAAGGGCTGTGTGACCAGCCCCACCATCTCATCCCAGTATGATTATTTTCTTTTTTTTCCTGCAGTGCTGGGAATTGAACCCACAATCTTCACCCTGAGCAACATCTCCAGGCCTTTTTTACTTTGAGACAAGCTCTTGCTAAGTTGCTAGGTTGCCCAGGCTGGGATCAAACTTTTGATCCTTCTGTCTCAGCCTCCCAGAATGCTGAGGTTACCCCTGCACCAAGCCTGCTTTCAGCCACAGTCTTTAAGTTTCAGAAACTGGATTTTAAAATGAAAATCTTTAGGCTGCCCAGAGGTGATGATAGCAGATTCACACTGCACAAGATTACCAGAGCGGTCCCACAGGGCCTAGAGCTGCTTTAGCCCTACATCCCTGGACCCATCTCTCACTCCGTACACGTGAGATCCTGTCCCCAGTAGGAGGATGTGGCTGTCCTGCTTTCAGTGGGACTCAAGAGGTCCAATCATTTCTTAATGGTTTGTTTGATAAATTCCTTGCTATTCCCCTTCTAGGTATCTTCCAAAAAATGTTAACATCATATTACAGTGATCCATGGGTGGAGAGGTACAACTCATACAAGCTAAATCTTGGATGTGGCCTATCTGCCCATCAACAGATGAATGAATACAGAAAATGTGGTGTTTACACACAATGGAGTACTACTCTGCCATGAAGGATAAACTTGTCATTTGCAGGAAAATGAATGCACCTTGAGACCACAGTGTTAAGTAAAATAAATCAGACACACAAGCTGAAATATTGTACACTTTCTCTTAAAAGACAAATCCAAAATATAAATGAAAAGCAAACTGAAAGACAGATAATAGGAAACAGGGAGATGGATCTTTTGCAAAAGGGAGGGGCACAGAGATGGAGGGCGGGGAGGGAAGGGAGGGAAAGCGACGTAAGAAGAACTGCAGTGTGTCGCACGCATGTGCCAGCTCCCCATGATGCACGTAATCACTGCATACTGCAAACGTGTACTAAAAATAAGTTTGAAAAATAGAGGACAGCTGCAATGTTTTTCCAGCTGGCATTGCCCCGCACTTTGGAAGGCTGGGGAAACACCTCGTTCCTCTGCCGGCCCAGGGTCCAAGAGCAAGGCTGTGCCTTCACCTGGAGGCAGGCGTGGACACTGCTGGGCGTCACGATCCCCTCCCCAAGGGGGCCGCATGCACGCAGCACAGCTTCATTCCTTTCATGTGCCTTCCCTCTCCTCTCTCCTCTCTCCCCTTCCCCTCTCTCTTCGTCCTCTTCCCCTTGAGGAAGATCCATCTCCCCACTTCCTACAATCTTTCATTTTGCTCTTCGTTTATTTATTTTGCTTCTATTTTGCTCTTTATTTACACTTTGGGTTTCTCCTGTAAGACAAAGCACGAGATGTTTAAGTTTGAGTGTCTGATTGATTTCACTTAACATTATGGTCTCCAGGTGCATCCATTTGCCTACAAATGACTCAAGTTTACCCTTCTTTATGGCAGAGAAGTGCTCCACTGTATATAAATACAACATGTTCTTTACCCCTCATCTGTCGATGGACACACAGGCTGCTTCCAAGACTTAGCTAGTATGAGCTGTGCTGCTGAGGACACGGTTATGACCCGAAGAAGCCACTTGGCAGCTCTTGTTCTGTTTGTGTGTCTGGAGTGTAGTCAGTGCCTGGAATCCAAACGTCCCATTTCCACCCATCCATGTTTCTTATTTTGAAATACAGATGCAGACACTCATTTTATTTCCAAATACCTTTTAAATAAATCCTTTTATTTCCTAAGCTTGAGCTACTTCGCTGCTTTTAGACCATCAGAATAAACGCTTGAAGATTTAGGAATCGCTGTGCTGTTGGAAGGCCCTTGCCTTACATCAGCAGCTGTGTCTCTTTCTAAAATCATTGCTAGGTCTGCAGGAGTGAAGGCCCCTCCCCTGCTCCACACGGCAGCGTGGCCTGCTCTGAATGACAGAGGGCCTGACGGCTTCTTCAGGAGAGGAGGACTCAGGAAGCCGTTCCTGCCCTGTGAGTCCGGCATGATGATGAATTGTGTGTACAACTCGCCGTGGGAGCAGAGGGAGAGGCCAGCTTATTAAAATCTAAACCTGCTTTCTGAACAAAAAGAGAATCGCCTACCTCTCTGTGAGACCAGATTCATTATAAAGGAAATTTTGAATAATCCAAAGCAAAGTACACAATTTAGGTCCATGTAGACTAAGGAAGTTCAGTTTGACTCTAAATGATACTAAACAAAAAGTATTTGTTCATTCTTCAGCAAGTTTATAGCATGCCCCTTAGCTTCCAGAAATTTACCAGAAGACATGCTTGATAAACCTATTGTTTTTTCTTTCCATTGAATTCATAATTTGTGGGCAAATAAACTGTGTTCCATGTGACTTAAGGCACACAGAGAGAGATTTTAAGATATACTGTAAAAGACAAGCAGAAGGGATACATTTTGTCTTCCAAAACAATAAATTGTGATTTAATGATGAATTCTTTAATCTCCAAGTCTATTCAGAAATCCAGATTTCATAAAGTAAGCATATGGATGGGAGAAAGAATACAAGCCTAAAATGATCTCCAATATTTATTGGACATAGGGTTTTATTCCAGCCACAGTTAAACCAAAATAAAAGGGTCTCGGATCCAAATATATTGATTAATTCAGAAACTAGTGACTGAACCCTAGATGATTTGTAGAAACTTCCAGAAAACTGTCACTAATGTGCTAGCACCCCCAAGGTCACCTCTGTTCCAGGATCCCTCCCAGGGCGTCAGGTCCCTGTAGTACGGCTGAATGTCCTTAGTAGAGGCAACAACTAGGTGGCCCCCAGAAAAGCAACCATTAAACAAGAAATCTATGGGTCCCTCCACTGTGTGGGCCATGTGTCATCCACCGTCACCTACAGCACCTCTGAGAAGTAGCTGAGGCCACCGCTCCACTTTACAACTCACAAACCCGTGACTTAGGCAAGAATATTCGCCCAGTGTCACACAGATATCGAGGCACAGAACTGGGCTTGAACCCAGGCTGTGACGGCCCCAGGTCCCTTCAATGTCATTGTAGTTCCCCGTGTCCCTCGAAAAGGAATGTAGCTGGGCATCCAGGCCCGACCGTAACCCAGACCTCTGGACACCTCCAGAAAGACGCGCCCCTTCCATTCCTGTTGGAATGGGTTTTTCCTCAGTGAGTGACAGCTCAAGTATTTTGTTTTCAGAAAGTTTAACAGCGAATTCCTCGTGGGCCAGCATTTGCCAGAATTTACTAAGTAGTGTTTAAAAGGACAATCTGAGGAACGTTTAGTTTACACATTCTTCTGAGTTTTCTAAACTATATTCCTAAGTAAACATCCAAAGCCCAAGCAAGAAAACAGCACTGTCTCCATTCTCTTAATGTAGATCCATCACAAGGGGTGAGATTCAATGGAACGTCCTGGGATTTGAGGGGATGATGTAAGTCATTCATTAGAGGATTCCCTCATTCAACAGATCTTTACTGAATGCTTCGCTGTTCTGGCCCTGCATCTGAATCCAGTGTGGAGCAAAAGTAGGATTGGTTACTTCTCTCAATGAATTTATACTCATGTAGTTCAAAATACAGACAATAATCACATACAAATTACAACCCTGTAATATCCTTCCAGGAAAGAGAGGATGGATAATAATGTATTTGACCCAGACTGCAAATTCTCCTGCAAAACTAGATCAAGTGATTTGGATTGGGGTCTATATACGAAGCATGCTCTGTAGAATTAAGTCAATTAAAAGTACATTTCCTACATTATTCTGTCTTTTTTCTCTGTTCATCTGACACCAAAGACCAAATCTCATTGTGTCCAATCTAATCTAATCCTTTTGAAAACTCATTTCCAGAAACTTTAAGCTTAATTTGCTCCCCAACTTTATTAAACAGTGACTCCTCCTGCCTTCATTGCTTCCACATTGTTTTCTTCTATTCTAATTGCTCCATTTTAGATCTAATTCAACATTTAATATGTTGCAAACATGTTTTTGGCAAATTGGTAAGTATAAGTAAAAATACATAATAAATAGCTTATGTTCATTGCTACCTGCTTTGTTGGGGTTTTTTTGTTTTTGTTTCTCCCTTTGTTACTGTAACCTTGGTTGAACCACAATTAAAAGCAGCAAATTCCTTTTGATTTTTGCAAAGATTTCAAAGACGCCTTAATGGATGACTTCCTAATAGACCCCAGGCGAGTAAACACTTGGAATTATCAGTCCAAAGATCTTAAATATCCTTCAGGAGAAAAAGGGAGAAATTCACAGTAATTTATCTTTCACTCTTCAGCTCGTGTTCTTTATACTCTAGGGGACAGGATTTGGAATAAAAAGGCCTGTCCTTTCAACCTTGCACGAGGAGAGTAATGTGATCGATCGAAGCACACTGGTTACTTACGGCCTGTCCACCTTGCGCAGTGAGGGATGGGAGAAGCCATGGCCAGAGATACCCGCCTGAGAAAGGGACATGGACATCAGAATCAGTGTCTTCCGGGCACAGACAGCGGGCAGAGGGCTGAGTAGGAAGAATTCCGCACACCTTAAGCTACCCATCCTGAAAGACCGTTCCGTGAGGCTTTGAATTCCTGAGGCTCACACACCCAATCTGAGAGTCACGTACATCTCACTTGAGATGTGACTGCTTGTTACATACATGTGACAAGCATGTATGTGACAGCATACAAGCATGTGACGGCTGCTTGTTCATCATCTCCCTACTTTTCCAAAGAGCATTGTACATTTTCCCAGTGATGACTCTTTCGATGTTTTCTCCCCAGTATTTTATCTTGTTTTTATACCTTTGCCTTAAAAAGTCTGATGTCCTTCTACAGTGACCTTTTGCTGACTTTATGAGAGATGCTGATTAGAGAAAAGAAATTTTTCCTTGCGCAACAAAATACTTAAAAATATTTGCTGCATTTGGAAGAAACTCTTTTAAAACCTAATTTGCAAGTCAGCAAAACTACCAGTGAATTTTTTTCAATCTTTCTTGAAATTAAAGGCATGCCTATAAAAGCTCAAGGTTCTTTGAAAAAGGTCAGGGAAAGTTGGGACAGCTGCCACCTGCTTAATTCCTCACATGCTCCTTCTATCTTGTTAAAATTATATTTTGGCCATTGAGTTGGAGCACAAGGAATGTGTTCTCTTTAATCCTGGGAGCGGGAAGGACAATATGTCAATGCTTTAAGCATAAGTAAAATTTGAACGTTCATACAGAACTATAATGGAAATATTTAAGCACATCACTGTGTTCTGACCAATTTTTGTTGTGTCACACACTGTGTGCTTCTCCCATTCCATGTGTGTATCGCAGTGATTTGGGTATATTTTGACAAATAAACTGGTCATAGTAATATACCTGGTCATATTGGCGATTTACTCACATAGTCTTTTCTGCACCATTATTTTACCTTGTATGTGTCTTTTCCGTGATTGTGAAAGTTTGAAAACTGCAAAATGAAATCCTTATCACCCTTTTGCTTATTTTTTTTTTTTTGGTACCAGGGATTGAACTCAGGTCCTTGTGCTTGTGAGGCAGGTGGCGGAGCCACTGAGCTAAATCCCCGCCCCTCCCCTTTCCTTATTAAAAATTGACAATGATTTAACCTTTTGCAACTGACTCATTTCATTATGGCCTCCAGCTCCATCCCACATCTCTAATACAAGAGACCAAAACATAAACAATTTAAAAATCAAAATAAAACAGCCATGTTAAGCAGCAGGGAGACAGACTCTGTGGATATGGGGAAGGAGGGAGAGGAGAAGGCAGGAGAGGGAGAAGCATAAAAATGATCACGATGCAATAGTCACATACATCAGCTTCCCAAGCTGAATGTAAATACTATGCATCACAAACGTAGTAATAAAAAACAAAGTAATAATAATAATAGAGGAAGCATTTAAAAATTAAAAAGATGAATTGAAAGCAAAGTATATACAGATCAAAAGTAATTCAGAAGTAGCAAAGGCATCACTGGTTCCAACTTAGCCTGACTTTTTCAAACAAATTAAAGGACCAAAGAAGGGCAGGGCCCACGGACCGCAGTCAGGAGCTATACTTCGCCATGCATGTAGCATCTGTCTTCACACATGCGTTATCCCATCTCTACCTGTCACACGTGGGCAGAAAATGAGCCACATCTCTTGATAAGCTTCCTAAATGTATTTCCTTTCTGTAGGTCACACCCCCATGTCACTTTTGCTTCCAAATGTAGCTACATTATATAATCAATCATCTATTCCAATGAATACTCAAGAAAAAAATCACTGCAAATTTCAGAGGTTAAAATTTCCTTCCCATTCCAAACATCAGAAGACCAATAAATCACCACTGTCAGAGGGCAATGACTAGCCAAGCTAGCCACCCACAGGTCAGCTAAGTGGGGGAAAAAAAATGGACACAGGAACAATCACACCCCAATAACAGCACTAGAAAATGGTGCATGTGAGAATAATAAATCACAGTTCACCTGTGATAACTCAAAGCTTCCTTGAGTTTCTCACCATTTTGAAGGGTCTTTCTGAGCCAAGCTAAGAAATGAAATTCATGCTGGATGAATGAAAGATAATGCAGTTGGAGAGCAATAATCCCAACAAGTCAATAGGGGAAATATACTCCGACAACCGTGGTGACAAAAGAAAATGGAGTGGCAAGGAATAGCAAATAGCTTAGAGAGCAGCAAGGCGACAAACTGAGAGTGCAGTAAGAGGCTTCCTCTTTAGGGACAGCCAGAGAATATAAAAAGGAATGTGGATCGCGGGCCACGGGAAGTCTGATCCCAAATAACTGTTTGTCTTCTTACCAGATTTTCTCACTTTTAAAACTTCCTACCTTCTTTTGTTTAAACATATACTTTAACATCAAATCCTTAATCCTTTTTAACTATATACAAGTTGTTATTCCTGAATGTTAATCTTTTGAATTTTTTTTTATTAGCACATGTTTGTAGTACACCATGGTCACATTCATTGTGAGGACCTGGTCCATGGACGTAACACATCTTAATTCTTTTCCATGTTTTTTAAACATCAAACCTTTCCAAAATGAGATTTCCAGTGCAGGGGACTGACGAGTCTGATTTGGCAAATCCTTTTTCACAATTCAATGCTTGCAAATCAGCGAGGGTTTGACCAAAAGTATCGTGACCAGAATTAAAAAACTGTCATATTTCTAAGAAATCCAAAGGGAAGTGATTTTACCGAAACAACGATCCCCAGTTCATCACCTGTGGCTATGACTGTTTGTCTTAAGTTCACTTAGAGCTATCAAAGGGAAACATGAGGCTTGGATTAACTGCAGTGAATGCTGCTGACTGTAACCTTAAAATAAAATAGCATCTATCTGGCCGTGCCCAGGGTACACTGGGCCTCGTATAAAGTTGAGTGGAGTTCACCAGCCCTTTGGGGCCATGAGCAGGCACAGGGGCCGAGCGGGCCCTGGGAGAGTGGAGCCATATGCCATCCAGCCCCAGGACTGGCCAAGGGGTGTTTGGGAGCAGAGATGGCTGCATCTCAGCAATGGATGAAAAGAAAATAAAAAAGCAGAATTAAAGAATATGCAATACAGCCAAGAGAAAGTAAAACAAGAAAGAAATGTGTTCTGAGGTGAAGGTTCCATCCAAAGAAACCAAACTGGCAAGTTCAGGTGACTCCGTGGATCTCCAGGAGGGGACACCTGAGCTTCCGGGGATTCATGTCCATCATCGGCCTGGGCTTGTGTGGGTCCCACAGCCGCTCTGTGTTTTTACCACCTCCCGCCTCCAAAGTGCTCCTCAGAGACAGAATCTAGAAAAGGAGCAGCAGCCGCACGGGCAGTCTGGCTCTGTGCATTACCATCTCACGAATGGGAAGCTTTGTGCTCGATGGGGAGGGAGATCCGGTGCTCAAAAGGCTGGAATTCCTTGCAGCTTTTGAACAGTGGTGGGGACTGGAGAGAAACTTGAGGCTTTCTGTAAATAAAAATCCTGTTGGGCAGAGAGAATTCGGACCTTTGCAGAATAGCAGAGTCTAATCAGAACGGATGGCTCAGTTAGAGCAAGGACAGGCTGTCAGAAATGGCTTTAATTGCCATCCTCAGGTCTTGTTCTGCAGGCAGACATTCTGCCAGGTAGTGTATTTTCAGAGCAAATGCAAACACAAAAATAAGATGCAAATGGCTCCCCAGCGTGCCAGCGTGTCTCAAAAACATTCTTACGACGATTTACTCTCCTGGTTTTAAATTTGCTACTTGTCTTTAAAAGTTATTCCGTTTCTCATGATTCTCTTAAGGTTGGACATTTAAAACTGCATTAGCTTTATTCTGGGCTGTCCACATTTGGCTTTTTTTTTTTTTTTAACTTTAGCATCCACTAGGCCTCTAAAGTTCAAGGTCAAATGGAACCTTGGGGCTTCCTCCTCGGGATTTGTGAAGTGGAAGCACAAGCGGAAATTGAAGAGGTGAAAAGAAGAAAAATGCAATGTCCTTCAACAACAAGAGAGTCTCATGAGGACAAGTGGTGGTTCTTGTCCTTCATTCTCTGCTGTAAAAATAAAATACCCAAAGCACACTCTCTTTGCAGAGCACGACTATTGCCAACTGTCTTTACTTTTGACTGTGTCAGGGTTTGGATCCTGTTCACCTAACTCAAGGAAAATGAGGTTAAAGTGAAAGACTGCCATGACTGTTTATACTACATGCATCCTGATTCTAGAAATGAATACTACTCTCCGCTCAAGACTGAAAAGAAGAAACAAGGTATGCTGTGTCCGTATACACTAAAATTACTGCGGTAGGCATGGGCCACCTAGCCTTGGGTGAAGATAAGTGTGTACATTTCCACCTGCCCACTTCCCTCAAACACGCAAGCCATTTTATTCTTGGTAACTCACTATGCATTTTCACTTCTTCCTTTTGTCTAGGATACTATTCTCTTCTCCTTTGACCCTCTTTTTCCAATGGTTAAGCATCCATTCATTTCCGAGGTCTAATTCTAGTGTTACTTCCTCAAAAAGATATTTTCCCAACTATGTCAAGCAGAAGAAATTATTCCTTCTCTGCATTTCCATAGCATTTTATAAACACTCATCTTTTAGCAAGAATTCTGTGGCACCAGATTTAAATGTTTGCATGTGGGATTCCAATGCTAGAGTCGAAGTTTCCACAGAGCAGTTTCCACATCCCCAGAGACTCTTGGGGCAGAAAGTGACACACAGCTGTCATTCAACACTTGTGCATGTGGTGAATAGATGGAGGAATGCATGTGCAAGTCCATTTCTCGGAACCAAAGAATTCTGTTCCCCTTGTATCTGAGTTATATTACAATCATAAGATCTTAGGGGATGGTTACATCGGAGAGAAGAATGACAATGCCAGACAAAAATGAACAGGTTCCTGGAATATTTTTCAACTGATGTCCTATGATTTTATGATTTACAGAGGTCTGACAACGAGCCACCTCCCATGTGCCTTTGCTCATGTGTGGTTTGGGAGATATGAGAGCAATGAAATGGCAGCATTGTTTGGGGATATTTCGCTCTCTCCTGCCTTATCCAGTTGTATCCTGCATGTTACCGAAGCAACTGAGTGATCTACACCACAAAAGTAGATCTCACAGCCAGGCTCTGAGTCTTTCCCTCTACCACAGATAGCGAGCACCATTAGGTGTCCGCCCTCCTTGCTTCTCTCTGCCCCCCACTCTGCTCCAGCACTCCAAAAGCCAAAGGACTCCTATGAGCTTTTGCCTTACCTCTAGGAGAATCTGCTGGCATTGACCTTGGTGGTGCTGACTGCATTTCCTGGACCTTCTGTTGTGTCTAGATGAAGCCTGTCTTTCATGGCTCCTTATGAAAGAGATTTCGACTCGGTCATTCCAGGAGAAACCATGACTCCTGAAGAGCACCTCCCTAGAGAAGGGGGCTCAGGTGGGGAGAAGGCAGCACACACCGCTCAGAGCTAAGGAGGACGCCCATCAGCACGTTCAGGTCGCAAGTGCAAGGCCAATCTTAGCGGACAGAGGCTGCCTGAATCATGCTCCCGTCCAAGCGGTAGAGATCAGCGGTGCTATGAAAGCCTGTTTAGCCAGAAATTTCTCTAGAAGGAGACAGAGCTGCGCTGTCAGAGCTGCAAACCGCTGGCTGCAGAGAAGAAGTTTCTTCTATCACAGGTGAGTGTCTCCCCCTGGACCGGTGATTTTTGCTTCAACTATTCCTTTATTTGAGACTTCTTCTCCCCATGCTAGATGCTGTACAAACTTGTGTGGTCCCAAGGTTACTCTCGGATCTGTAGTGAAGGTCTCCTAAAGACGACATCAGATATTCAAGACATACCCAAGGAACGGCCTCATCCTTTTATCCCTCATAGCAGCCTCATCAGTTATGTCGAGAATAAACTCTGTGCCCAAGATGGACTTGGTAGTGCATGCCTGTAATCCCATCTCTCAGGAGGCTGAGGCAGGAGGATCACTGTGAGTTTGAGGCCAGCCTGAACTACATAGTGAGATCTCGTCTCAAAAAAACCATACAAACCACTCTAAATCCCCACTCTTTCAATCCTTAGAATCTTCAGAGTTGTTGTAAAGATGAGAAAATGTTTGGCAGCAAATCATAGCCCCTTTATAGGCTGAACAAGCTTTGTGGAGATCACATTCGAGTCCATCCTTAAAGCATGAAGGAAGAAGGAAGTTGGATGAATAGCAGAGTGTAAGGACCATTCCTATGTGAACAGGACAGCAGCAAAGGCTTAGCAGCCTCCCTGCTGGCTCACGCAAAATGCAAAGAAGCAATAATTCACCTGAATTGGGCTTGAAGCACTTCGAATTCATTTTCCCCCAGAACACAGCATCACTGGCAACCATCAGCCCGCACCATTCGAGAAGCTCCTCCCTGTTTCTAGGGCTTCGTGGACCAACTGCTCTGGCTGGGCTCCTCCAGATGCGTGTGCTCCGCCCTCAGTGTGAGGACATGCGGGCTGCTCAGGCTTTGCTGCGTGGGCCCTGCCCAGGCCACAAGAGGCTACTCGTGCCCAGCAGCCACTGTGTCCACCCTGCTGGTCGGGTGACGGTGACACAGCAGAAGCAGCTTCCAGAGTCCAGGCAGCAGGGGACGCTGGGCGGAGCTGCGGGCTGTCCGTGATGACCAGGGTAGGCTGCTCCTCCTCCTGGGGCCTCCCAGACAGTGCCTTCCAGGGTTTCTACACAACATAAAATGACAGAAACCATGGTGAGAATGAAATGGATGCTTCACTCATCTTCAGGTCCAGAACAGCGCCCCCTACTCAGGTCTTTGACCTGCAGGACTCCAGAAGGTGGCGAGTGGCCCACACGGTGCTTTGGCAAATGTTTCCTTCCCGCCCAAATGCACCTCCTCCCAGTTACCCAGTGACATGGTTTAGCCACAGCCGCGTCTCCTCTATGGCTTTAGCTGCTGGTGGGAATGAAGTAAGTCTGCCACTTCCTGGAAATACTTTCCTGTACCAAAAATTTGCAGTGAAAAAGAGCTGCAAATGAAATCCCTAATAATTACTTTTTAAAACCTAACAGATGTGACCTTACAGCAGCATCTTATAATTATTTTTTAATTTTTAAAATAGGTATTTTTTTGCTTTCTTTTTCTAACTGTCTTTGTTGGTACACTCTTGCTCATGGTACGTCACTGACATTTTTCTGGGGAGAGGTGGGTGCACATCACCTTCGCTCCTTGGACCCCCCTCTTCCCACCTCCCTCCTTTGTCCCCCTCTTGCTTGGTCCCCTTTGCATCTCCAAAGATCAACCTCTCTGTTTCCTACTGCCTGGCTTGTACTTTGTATGTTCCACTGATACCAAAGACATGAAAATTCTGAATACTCACGGGTGCCATCTGATGCTTGAAAGAAAAGAAGCCACAACAGGAGCACCTGAGGCTGGGCTTCATTGGGGAAGGATCTGCCAGGCTACCTGGAGCAATGTCGAGAGAGGGCGAGACTAACTGGGGTGAGGTTTACATGGGGCAGTGCAGTGGGGAGAGCATCGTGAGAGCTGAGCAACGGGATGCCAGGTGACTGGAAGGGGAGGGTCACTTGGGTAGCAGGATGGAGCAACACCTTAGGCTTTGCTTCTCCAGAGGGGGTAGGTTGCACTTTCCCTGAAGTAGCTCATTTCCATGAGCGGGAGCCATTTCCATGAGCGGGAGCCATTTCCATGAGCGGGAGCCATTTTAGGAGTGGGAGCCATTTTAGGAGCTGGAGCCATTTTAGGAGCTGGAGCCATTTTAGGATTGGGAGCCATTTTAGGGTGTAGGACCGCTGGGGCCATTTTGTCTGGTAAAGAACTCTATCACTGCTCTGACAGTTGTGTGTACTGGGCGACATTTAGGTCTGGTCGGACACACCTGTCTCTCCCATTGTCTGTTTTCTATCTATGGTGACCACATTCCGGTCCTTTCTCTAGCTCTGAGATGTGCAGTGTGTCGCTGTCCTCATCCTCTGAAGCCACCGTGGGCAGCAGCCGTGGAGCTTCCACGCTTCTCCAACCGCAGCTTTGGGCCACGACTGTCCCTCCCCACCTGGTAATGTTCAGTAGATAAACTGCACTCCCAAGGCTGGCAGAGCAGGGAGCACCTGAAGGACACCTGAAGACCCTGCAGGTCCCAGGGAAGGAGCCTGCTTTTTAACTTCTGCTCCACGGCACAGCTGAGTAGGTCAGTGTGGCAGCATGCAGGGCTTTGCTGTTTAAACATCATATTACCTCAGGATTCATTTCTTCCATCCCTAACCTTCCACCTTCAGCAAGACACATGAAAGAACCATCCCCTGGTTCAACATTCATAAATCAATAAATGTAATACACTACATTAACAGAGTCAAGGACAAAAAGCAAACGATCATCTCAATAGATGCAGAAAAGGCATTTGACAAAATCCAACACCCATTCAAGATAAAAACCCTACAGAAAATTGGAATAGAAGGTCTTTATCTCAATCTGATTAAGGCTATCTATGAAAAACCAACAGCCAACATCATACTAAATGGTCAAAAACTGAAAACTTTCACACTAAAATCAGGAACAAGACAAGGATGCCCACTTTCACCACTCCTGTTCAATATTGTTCTGGAAACATTAGCCACAGCAATTAGAAAAGAGAAAGAAATAAAAGAAATAAAGATAGGACAGGGAGAAGTTAAACTGTCATTATTTGTTGATGATGTGATACTTTATATAGAAGACCGAAAAAACTCAGTCAAAAGTCTTCTAGACCTCATTGACAGATTCAGTAGAGTAG
>NW_004624793.1:4891557-4934687 GCF_000247695.1 Heterocephalus glaber
TGAGGCCATCCTCTTAAGTGAAATAAATAGGGCACATGTGTAAATACCAAATAGTTTCTCTAGTGTGAGAAACTGAAAGTGTAAATAAATATTAAAATGATTAAAATGAATAATTGATAATTTGAAATAGGAAGAAAAATCCAAAGGGGTAGGGGTGATGGGAGGGGAAGGGGATAGGAAAGAAGGGAAAGGAAAAATTATGAGAAAAAAAGTGGAAATGAAGTCTGTGTAAATAGGGAAGGGTGGAGGGGGTGAAGGGTGCATAGGTAATGGGGAAAAAATAAAAACCAAGATACATCATGTACAGGTACAAGCACCCAGTGATAAATAAAAGTGTATTGTATACCTAAAATGTACTGATAAAAGAACTTACGAATAAAAAAACAAGGAAAAAAAGAAAGAACCATCCCCATGACGATGCCCTGTGTGCTTCTCCCCATGCACATGAGTATAAAATGATTTACCTGGTTTACAAAACTTTATACATGGACACCACAGATTCAATTTTCTAGAGAAATCCACCTTTAAAAAAATTGGGGGGCAGAGATTTAGCTCAGTGGTGCTGCCGCTTCCCTCGCAAGTGCAAGGTCCTGAGTTCGATCCCCGATACCAAAAAAAATTTTTTTAGGTATCAAAGATTGAACCCAGGGCTTTTACACTGAGCTACATCCTTAGCCCGTTTTATTATTTTTATACAGGGTCTTTCACAGTTCCTAAGTTTCCGAGAATGGGCTGGAATTTGTAGTCTTCCTGCCTCAGCCTCTCAGAGAGGTAGGGTTACAGGCACGCACCACCACACCCCGCTCAAAATAGTCGTATCAGCAGACACAAATCTGAGTAGAAGAAGGAGGGGAAGCCGTCCCTGGGACTCCACCTCAAGACCCCAGAGTGCTCAGGTGGAGGAGCTCTTGGCTGTGGCTTTGACAATGGACTGAGTCCACCAAGGCCCCGGGAGTCCAGCCTGCAGCCCCAGCTCCCCCTGGAGTCAAGGCCACAGTGCGCTGTTGCTGGTCCAGACACCCTTTCCAGGGGTTTCAAAGCCACGCAAGATAAGAGGTGCTTCTTGGAGCTCTCTCGTCCTTCCACGGAGCCCTGTGAGAGGCCAGTGAAGAACAAGTGTGTGGGGTCCCCCCAGGCACCTTCTTGTCTCTGCAGTGGGCACAATTGCCCAGGCTGGGGCTGGGGAGCACATGGGTGAGAGACAGACAGACACATGGCCCTGTTAGCCTCAGGCCTCTGGATGTCCAGAAAGGGCAGTGGAAGCAAAAGCAAGGAAGGAAAGCAGGTGTGATGGTGCACACCTGTAATCCCAGCACTCTGGCTGGCTGAGGCAGGAGCATTACCCAGTTCGATCTTAGCGGGCAACTTAGTAATTTAGGGAGACCCTGTCGCAAAATTTCTAAAAATAATAAAAACGGCTGGAGATGTACCAGTAGCTCAGTGTGAAGGTCCTGGATTCAATTCCCAGTGCCACCAAAAAATAAAAACAAGGAATGGTGGGACCCTGAATCTATGACTCACAGCTGGTTGTTAATATGAGAAAATGAAAGAAAAAATGGAAACAAAGCCTTTGTAAATAGGGAGGGGTGGAGGGGTTGAAGGGAGGGCAGGTGAAGGGGGAAAAAGAAGAACCAAGAGAGATTATGTGAAGGTGCAAATTTCCAACAATGAATGTCATCATACTGTATACCTAAAATGTATCAATAAAATTAATAATATAGAAAAAAACTGGTTGTGATTTACAAACTAGGAAGACTCTAGCTAGGGTGTAAGCTAGTTAATTGTATTTGTTATTTACTCACTAATGTTTTCAGTATTAGGAAATATGTGTACCAACTGGCTCAAAGAAAAATCATCTGATTCCAATTTTCAATCTAAAACTTGGCACCTGGGTCACTGACTCTACAAGTAGACGCTGACCCTTAATCCTTCCTGTTTGAATCTCCCACTTTCTGGGCTGAATATGTTTTTAAAGGGAAAAGTAAGATAATGTATTGTCTACTTCCCCATCCCTGGGATACAATACATCACACCCACAACTCAAAGGGTGAGAGGTATATTTGGCTCATGGTTTCAGAGGATTCAGTCCATGGTCTAAGGCAGGAACATCATGGCAGAAGGGCACAGTGAAGCAAAGCTGCTCACCTCATGGCAGCCAGGAAGCAAAGCGGGGAACAGTGCCAGGGAGGGGCCAGTGACCAAATATAGACCCAAGGCCACCTCTCTGTGACCCTCCAGGCACACTCAGAAGTGTGCTTTGCTAGTCCCCTGGACATTTCTCGATCCAATCTAGCTGACACATCGTGGCTAGAATCACAAGTCGAACATAAAGGACCCAAGTGTGGAGGGAGGCTTCCCTCTCCTCTGGCCAGCGACTGAGTTTTATAGATTTTTTTCTCCCTGGGACGCGGGTTGCCATAGCACTTCAGCTTCTTAACCGACCAGGAGCTGAGCCTGATTCCTCCAGCCCCCCAGGTGAAGGTGAGAGAGTTCTGCCTCTGACAGGGTTTGCTGGTTCTGCCAACTTGGCTGCTGACCAGGAACTGCCAGTGACATCTTTGCTGCGGTCAGCCCCACCTCGCACACTCGCTGATTTCTAAAAAGTATATTTGTAGAGAAATCATGCATATGCTACTCAGAACTTATTTTTCTATAAAATTCACATGCAGATGAAGATTGTTCTCTCAATTAGTTTCCTAAAGAGTTCCTTAGCCCAAATTACAATTTAACTCTAATGACCAAGAATTACTGTTTTGCAAGTAGAAATGCCACTACTAAAAAATGGAATGCTATAAATAGAACAAAGTATTTTGCTTTCAAAGGCTGTAGATATACTAGAGTGATGCAAAAATAATAATAAAGGCAAGATATTTTGTGGCAAACAAACGTTATAGGTAAAGTTAGGCCTGTGATCCTCAAGTTATTTGGGGATGAACACAGCAGGCAAGCCCAGCCGGTACATATTCTTGGGGTCAGGGGGGACAAATGAGAAATGGGGTGAGTGGCTCCACAGGCTTCCTGCATCACCCAGGACTTTGTCAGGGGAGTCGGTAGCCACTCCGGGGCCTCCGGCTGTTCAGGTGTTGCTGGAGCAGAGCAATCTCCCCAGCAACTTGGGGATTTGCACACAGGGGGATCTGGGATAGCCTCGGACACACTCCTGCCATGTGGCTGACGCGGTCCAGTGTAGGTGAGTCTTGTCCTGCCACTGAGACTCAGGCACCATCGCTGCTGGCATTAACACAGCAGGCATCTTCTCATCGCTCAGTGGCAGTGCAGCCACGGCCTCCCAGATCTGGACTCATTTGTCACTTGAATTTCACTGTTGCTTTGGAAAATGTGGTGAGACCTGCCGTAGTTTGCATCTCAGTGTCCCCCCAAACCTCATCCAGCCATGGAGCTTTTCAGAGGTGGCTGAATCTCGAGCGGGTGATGCTGGGGTGAAGGGTGTGTGATTATTAAGTCAGCCCACTGATTGGTTTGGGCCCACCCTAATCCCAGGGGTCTGGATTAGCTAAAAGGGCCAGAAAGATGCTGTTAAGCTCTCTTGTTGCTTCTGCTATTTTCCACCACCATGAACTGTTGCCCACTGCCATGTGCCACCCTCCCTTGGAGCCAGACAATTATGAACGGAAACTTCTACAGACTGTGAGCTAAATAAGCCTTTTCTCCTTTAACTTTGGGTGTCAAGTATTTTGTTTCAGCAACGAAAAAAGTAGCTAACACAAGACCAGTGACATTTTAACAAGTGGTTAAACAATGGAAGCCTATGAGGGGCCCGTTCCTTACTGTGTTTCTTCTATACACAAGGTGTGATCAAAACACAAGTGAATGTTTAAATTTTAAACACTTCATTACAGTAAGAAACACAGTGCCCCTAACCCCACTCAGATTCCACCCCTCCTTTTGAACATACTTATGCCATCATTTTTGTCATTTTTTGAAGCAGCTCTGGAGTCCTCTTTTGCATCTTTTCATGGTTGTGTCAATGTCCTGAATGAATTCAAAACATTTGTAACAATTTCTGTCAAAGAAAAACATGGTGCTGTGTCCTCGTCCACCTTATTCACCGGGTCTGCCACGGTGTGACTTCCGGCTCTTCCCCAAAGCCAAAATGGTATTGAAAAGTCAATCTTTTATGTCAGGTTAGGACACTGAGGTGGCCACAACAATGCAACTAAAGGCTGTGAGGAAAGAGGATTTGCAGAGTAGGCGTGTCCAAAGGGAAGAAGAGTATTTTGTGTTTGGAGGGGGATGAATGGCAATGTATCTTTTATTGTCATAATTCCTTTTTACTTAAACATTCACTATATCTTCCAATCATACAGCACACACACAAAAAATACCCCGACGGGGATCATGCTGTGAAGCTGCGCACAGACCTGGCCCAAGTGTGTGAGCTCAGTGCCCTTCAGCCCCATGCCGCACCTCCCTGTCGCCGCCCGCTCCTTCCAAGGAGCCCTGTGCTGAGTCTAAGACCACATCTGCCTGGGCCCCGGGGCCCGGCTGGGCTCCATTCCTGGCTTTCTGGTCACTGCCATATTCTTCGCTCAGCAAAGCACACGCTTTGCTTTTAAATTTACAAACCACACTGAGATTCCATCCTACTGTGGAAAGAACGGCTGTCATCAAAATATCAAATAATCACAAGTGCCGGTGAGGCTGCAGGGGGAGAACCTTCCCACACTGTGGGGGGGATGTGAACTAGTAGAAATACCATGGAAATCCACGTGCAAGTTCTCAAAACCTGAAGACAGAAATTCCACCTGTCCCAACAGCACCCTTCTAGGTGTCTTCCTGAAGAGTTAAACACAGTGTCTTAGCGATCCACGCACACCCATGTTTATAGCAACACAACTCATGATAGCTAACTCTTGGAAGCAGCCTACAGGTTCATCCTCCCATGAACGGACAAAGACAGTGTGATTCTTGTAATAAAGGAGTACTATTTATTCTGCTACAAAAAGGATAAATTTGAGTCATTTGGAGAAAAATGGATGCATTTTGAGACCATAGTTTAAAGTGAAATAAATCAGACACGTGAGCTTAAATATTGCATGGTTTCTCTTCTATGAGAAACCCAAAGTATAAATAAAGAGCAAAATAAAAGACAGATAATAGGAAGTAGGGAGATGGATCTTTCTCAAATGGGAAAAAGACCAAGAGATAGAGAGAGGGGAGCAGGAGGGAATTAAAAAATGGAGTGCAGATGTGTCACGTTCACGCACCAAGTCCCCATGATGAATGTTATCAGTACACCCTGCAAACATAGACGGATGAAACCGTTTTAAATAACACTTATTAGGGTCCTGGCTTACGGTGGGGCCTCTGGAGCAGGGGGTAGCTCGCCAGAGGGGTGACTTTCTTCCGGCAGGAGCAGACTGGAACCCGTGCCTGCCCCTCCCACCCAGTTCCACGGGGGATTCTCGCCCCATTTGCATGCTGCAGACCCAAAAGCCCAGCGAGGTCAGCCCTTGAGAGGAGTTTTTTAAATATTCCCAAGTTTTGAAACCCAAATACCCATTTCAGTTATTTTTCCTCAAGAGTAAATATTTTGAATTCGAAGAGAAAAAGGCAATCTGGTAGGATTTTAAACTCCCTGGCAGTTACCATAGCAGCCCGCCAGCACACTGCAGCTACAGCTCTTTGGTAGAGCTGTGCAATTATGCCACACCGATTTCCAGCTGAGGTCTTGCCCAGCAGGGTGTAAACCCTGGCGAGGGACGCGTTGGTTCCGGGAAGCTGAGTCCTCAGCCCTGGCCCCCAAGGATGGTGTAGACTGCAGTTACAGCAGGCGCTTTCCATTCCCAGCGCACCTTCTGCTCGCTCTCCAACCCTGCGCTCGCAGGCTGGCTCGCTCTGACTCCATGCCTGAGTATTACCGTGTATTTTAAGCTCCCGTCCGTTTCTAGGAGTGTAAATCCTCGTGCATTCACCAGTGTTGTTTCATGGGAGTGACTGGACATGGAGGACATGCACACACACACACGCACACAGGGCACACACACGTCTGGAGACGGGCTGTCACCAGCACACACCTCAGTGCACACCCACCCTCCACACGGCGACCCGCCCTCTAGCAGGGAGACAGAGTCCCGCGCGGTGGCCGGGCCAGGCTGGGGCAGGGGTCGCGATGCACCGGCTCCTGCGGCTGCTCAGCTTCGCCCTCCGCCCTCCCTGGGCCCGGGCCCTGGACAGCGGTTAGGGAAGCCCCGTGCGGAGCAGCCTGTCCTCCTCAGGGACAGGAAGGACCGCGGGCAGACGCTGGAGGTCACCAAGTGGCCAGGGACACGAGGACAGCGTGGTCCGGGTGACGGGGACCGTGCCGAGGCCACTGACCAGGCGCCCGGGGCCCAGGAACCAGCACCGGGCGGTGTTTGCCCAAATTAGATTTCTAGAATCTCCGCCCAGCTCCCATTCTGCGTTTGTGCGTGTTGACAAACAGGAATTCACTGTTTTCACAGAAGGTTCTTTCATAAACATGGGCATGCATATGTTGCTGTAATACAAGTCTTTATTAGCTCTTTCAGGAGGATACCTAGCAGGGGGATACCTGGGCCCAACAGCATTTCTATTTTTAGTTATTATAGCCCACAACTCATAATAGCTAAATCCTGAAAGTGGCCTATCTGTCCATCAAACAATAAATTGTACCTCTTTTTTTTTTTTTTTTCAGTACCGGGGATAGAACTCAGGACCTTGCACTTGCGAGACAGGCATCGGAACCACTGAGCTAAATCCCCAGCCCCTATCTACCAATAAATTGATTTTAAAAATATGGTACTTACACACAATGGAGTACTACTCTGCCATAAAGAAGGATCGATTTGAGTCATTTGCAGAAAAATGGATGCACTGTGACCATAATATTAAGTAAAGTAACTCAGACACACAACTTACAAATACCATGGTTTCTCTTATATGAGAAACCCAAAATACAAATGAACTAAAGAGAAAAATAAAAGATAATAGGGAATAGGAAGATAGGTCTTTTGCAAAAGGAAGGGAACCAAGGGATGAAGGAAGGCGGGAGAGGAGAGGAAGGAGATAAAGAAAAGAATTAAGATGTGGCGTACATGTACCACCCCCTCACGATCAATGGAACCATTATGTACTGCAGATATGTACTAATAACAATTAAAATTTTTAAATAAATATATAAACAGTTCTATTTTCCTATTTTTGCTGTTTCTAATTTTAATATTGCAAAGCTGTTAAGGTCAATATTGAGACCTTGTTATCTCCCATTGTGTTTTAAAATTCCCTTTATTTTCTAATTTGTTTCCCACTCTCTCATTCATTCATTCATTCATTCATTTGAGCCAGGGTCTCACTATGTAGTTCAGGCTGGCCTTGAACTTACAGAGATTCTCCTGCCTCAGGCTCACAAGAGCTGGGATTGCAGGTATGCACTACCATATTAGTTTTGCTTTTATTTTTTTAAGTAGAGAAATCAGTCATACAGGGTTTTCAAATAGATTTGTAAAATTGAAACCTGGGCAAATTTCATTAGGGATTTTAGAATTTAGTTAGTCAACCTCTTCTTCTCAGTAAAACAATCATTTTCTGAAGGAAAAACATATTTCTAATTACAAAGTTAAATGTAGGGCTTCATAATGTATAATTTTAATCTCTGGAAGTCAGTCAGAAATAATCACTACTCTTTTTCCAACGCAACTCTAAACCTGGAAATCTTTACTTTTTCCATAGTTATTTAGAAGTAAGCTGTAAGCTTTTTTAAAGTGAAAGTTCATACTATTAAAACATATATTTAAATTGTCAGAAATGTCAAAGCATATTATATGCATTATTATTTGTAGGAATAAAGAAATTGATGTAAACAAAAAAGTGATTTTTTAAGATGAAGACTTGGTCACACCTTGGGCATCCATACCTCTGTGAGCTCAGTATTGTGGATCAGAAATCGGGATCACAATTCAGCACGTTGTAGATAGAAGCTCAAAACACACAGGTGAATAAAAAGAAGTTAGAAATCCAATGTATCTTGTATCTATGAAAAAGTTTCTGAAAAGAAATTGTTTTGGAACAGTGTCAATCAACCTACAATCATTATTTAGGACAAAATACAGCATGCATTTATGAAATTGACTTGCTCAGGAGCAAACTACATCAAGTGTTTCTAACAGAGCCCAGAAACAAATGAGGACATTTTGGACCCTGGAAGGAACTGTCATAAAGCCAGAGGCTTCATCCTTGTTCTCTCCATCCTCAAAGAATGCCTTGCAAAATTCATAGGAAATATGGCCTGAAATTGCATATAAGAAGCCATGATAGATTTTTTTAAAGACAAGAGCGAACATCCATCTATAGATAAGTAACACAAGAAGAAAACCAGATCGCCAAGAAATGTGTAGGAAAAAATGTCAACTGAGGTAGCAAAGAACTACAAATTGAAATAAAAGCTCTATTACTTAAGTAGTTAAATAAGCAAATTTCTATTCCTAAGGGCACTGTGCAAGGTAAAGATGGAGCCAGCTTCCTGCTGCATGGCTGATGGTCAGGTGAAGACCCAGCAGTGCTGAAAAGCAATGCAGGAAATACGAAGTTCCTCAAGAAAAGTCACCCTTGCTAACAAAATAACTCCCTGTCTAAAATCCTGTTTCAAGGAAACCATCCAAACTGGACAACAAATTGTACACAAATATGTTTCTCCCAGCACTATTTATAATCAGTAAAAAGTGAAACAAGGTAAACTCAAAAGGTTCTGACTTCTACAAATATAAAATGCAGCCACGATTGAAAATTATGCCTGCAATTTGATTTTTAATTTTTCAGTCTTTAATTAAATTAATTTATTTATTGTGGTGCTGGAGCCCAAACCCAGGGCCTTACACTTGTTAGGCAATACTCTCCCACTGAGCTACAGCCCAGGCCCCTGCTTGCAATTTTAATTTTTAAAAAAGTATTTGCAAAAATGGTGATTATTCAGAGAAAATGCTTATAGAGAAACATTAAAGGAAGAAAGAATAATGTGAAGCATTATCTATGTATAGCTGTGCAACACAGTGCAATACAGATTACAGCATTAAATGCAAAAATGTTGCCTAAATACAGAACACAGTGTGCATCTGCATGTTTGTATTTAAATATGCAGGATCTATCCTCTGACCAGTTTTCCTATTGTGTATCCTGGGACATTTGCCTGTTTTTCCAAAACGTCCCCAGTAAGCCGATGTCCTTGCCTAAGCAGCACTGCACATTATGCTTAGAAACTGAATCACTAAGTAGAAGTACTGGGAGGGGCTGCTCAGCCTGTGGCATCTGCCCCAGGTCCTCCCTGTGCAGAGGGCGGTCTGACCAGGGTCCGAGTGAGGATGAGGGCAGTGCTATCAGCAGGACTTCTCCTCAGCCCGCACTGCCAGCTGTCACACCTGGGATCCACCAGCTCCTGCTGCCCTGTGCACCCTTCCCCGGCACTGGGGAGCTCACGTTCCCACAGGAGCAGCTGAGCATCCAAAAATGTCCATCTCCGAGGGTTGAACAGGTGCAGAATCACCGCTGGCTGAGCCCTGGTTCTCAGACAGTTCACCCCTTAGCTGCAAACCTGGCAGGACACAAACATCACCTGGACCCCCAGCTCCCAATCAGTAAGTGGGCTGGAAATGGACCCTGTTCCCAGCATGCCTGTGAGGCCCAGTGAACTAATTCATGTAAGGATGGCTGTGACCAACACCATTTTCTTTCTGTCTTTGTGCAGTAGTGGGACTGAACTCAGGGCCTTCACATTGAGCTATATCTGCAGCCTGTTTTTTTTTCTTTTTTTTCATTTTGAGACTGGATCTCCCCTTAAGTCACTAAGTTGCCCAGCTGGTCTCAAACTTATAATCCTCCTGCCTCTGCCTCCCAGAGTGATGGGATTCTGTCATGTGCCACCACACTTGGCTTGATTATTACCATTTTCTAATACTGTAGAGGATACGGTTTCTCAGGGTGTGACCCCCCAGACTAGAATCACATAGAAGGCTTTTTACAGGAACACATTTGACCCTTGGGTAAGTGTCCTGAGTATATATATTATCATGCACAAGCTCCCTGATTGCTGTAGTGTGTACCAAACTTCAGTATGCACTGTACTGAAGGTACTATTGCATGGTGACTCCACGTTGATGTTCCCAACTCACCAAGGAGAGTGAAAAGGTGTTGAATATTTCTGCTTAAGTGACTGCAAAGTAAATATGCTCCTATGTGTAGATAACTAACAAAATTGAAGAAATGAATTGCCACTTTATTTCTAAGTTTGTTTTAAAAAGAAAAGCTTTAGTTATTAGGAAAATTCATTTGGGAGAAACACTTCATTCCGTGACCAGATTGACTAAAGGACGTGTCATTGTATTAATGTCTGCTTTATATAGAACATACAGTTTTACCGATTATATCATAAACCCAAAATCATATTTGAATTTGAATAAAGAGCTGAAAGTGTCCAGATTTTCAAAGCCATGGAGAAATTATGTCTTCCTGTATTCAAGTAATGGTGAGCAATAGCAGGTAAAGAATGAATAATACAAAGTATTACTATATTAAAAAGAATGCAGTCAGATGTTATATGCTCAAAATGATATGAGAGGTGTGTGTAATCTTAGATTTTTTTCGATGCACCTTTAACTGCTTTACTCACTGTACCTTAGAAATACAAAGATTTTTTTCAAACAATTGGTGTCAAGAACACAGAGGACAGTATGGAATCATTTTTCTTCTCTGTACATTGAAGGCGTATCCCTACCTGCAAATCCTGGCTCTTTAGACAACTCCAGGTCTGGGTTTTCCAAACTTGTCCGTGTGGGCACCATGAAAGGAGGAACTGGCCTTCTCCTCTGGCTCCAGCATCAACCAAGAGCCAAGTTTTTCAGGATGGGAAATTCATCAAGTCCACGCCACACAACTTAGGTGCAAGAAGAGAGAAGTGTGCACTGCAAAGACGCAAACTAATCTCAATACACAGCTCATAACTGCAGTTAGGGCAAATTTCTGTTCAAAATTCAAGCCTTCACTGTGTGAAGTTTTTCTGCAAAATAGTTTCACTTCAGTTAGCATTGCCCAGACTGGTTGCCAGTTTTTTTAAATGTATAACTTTATTATCATTCACTAAACACACACATATACAAAAATTAAAATTATTCAAAGAAAAGCAGTGCAAGGGAAAAAAACTACAATAATATTCAAATATAATAGAACTCAAGAAAAGCAAAACTGAAAAGTACTTAAACATTTTTCCATATAATTTAAAAAAACGACTCAAGCATTAACAAGACATCAAAGGATGTGATTTGTTTTAGAGAGATTTTCAAAACTAACATTGAACACTGTTGCTTTCCCCTAGCTTTAAGTACCATACCTGCTGGTCCTTCTCGCTACTGGAATGTTTCCTGTTGGACTCTCTCTCCAAACTAAAGTGCCAAACAGATCTGGAAATGTTTTCAGAAAATCCCTTGCTGTCCAAGCTCTTGAAATTCATTTTCTAAAATCTCAAACACTGGGTCCTATTATAAGATTTTACCCATTGGCAGGAAGCCTGGGTTCTAGTTGATCTCCCACCTTTTAGTGCCCAGGAGCTGCCACGCGTGTCATTTTAACTGTTTCTCAGTGCTGCACTGAACCGATGCCAGCAAACACTTCCTGAAGGTCCCCTGTCCACCCAGCTCCTTGCCAATTCCAGCCCGGCCCTGAGCAGCTCTCCCGGAGACCCGAGCCAGCCCTAGGGTGACCCCAGAGCAACTGAAACACGGCTGGCACGTGTCAGGAGCTGACTTTCAAGTTTCACCGATTTTTCATTCATTTAAGAATGGAGTGGGAGGGTGGGCAGGAGAAGTGCAAAGAATGAAGATGTGTCAGGCCCACGCAGCAACTCCCCATGATGGCAGTCCTCGCTGTGCACTGCAAAGACGGACTAATCAAAATTTTTAATGTACAAATAAATGAATTTAGAAAGTGGCATTTCATTCAGTTGCTTGGAAAACTCCCAATGTGTTCAGAGAAACTTGAGCAATAAATCTAACTTACAACTGTTAATTTCAGGAAATCCAACTATAGATTGGTCGGTATTTCCAGTGCAAATGCCCTGTGCAGACTGAGCTGTGCTGTGAGAGGGCTCATTTGGTGTGGAAACAAACAGGACACGCTCCCCACTCACCGCTGTGTGCCTGGATTCTGCACGGAAACGTGACCTGGGACACGTGGTCCTCCGCGGGTAGTGCGGGGCGCTGCTTCCTGGACGCCCCATCAGGGAGCCCGAAGTCTGCGGAGGGAGGACCAAGTCCTTGAGGTGCAATGCAGCCACAGTTGCAGAGTGAATTTACCACAGCTGGGATAAAACACCCCACACAGCTAACTCAAAGGTGGGAGTGCAAACTGGCACAACCTCTATGGGAATCAGTGTGGAGATTCCTCAAAACACTGAAACCAGAAACTCTGTCTGCCCCAGTATTTCCCTTCTAGGTATCTTCCAGAAAGAGTCAAGACATCTATTACAGTGACACATGCACACCCTTGTTTATAGCAGCATAACTCACAATAGCAAAATCTTGGAAGCAGCTTGTATGTACATCATCAGACAAATGGATAAAGAAAAAGTGGTATTTACACACAGTGGAGTACTACTCTGCCATAGAAAGGATAGACTTGAGTCACTTGCAGGAAAATGGATGCTCCTTGAGATCATGATGCTGAGTGAAATAATCAGACTCTCGAGCATAAATGTTGCATGCCTTTTCTTACATGAAGAACCCAAACTATAAATGAACAGCAAAGTAAAAGATAGCTAATAGAAACTCGGACATAAATCTTTCTCAAACGGGAAGCGAATCAAGAGATGGAGAAAGGAGGAGAGAGCGGAGGGAGGGATGAAGACAGAAAGGCATGAAGATGTGTTCTGTGCATGCACCAACTCCACACAAGGAAGGTAAAGAGAGCAGACATATGCTAATAAAAAATACAACAAAAATGCAAAATGGGACCGAAAGAAAGCTTGAATTTGTCTCATGGTTGTAGAGAATCCAGGCCACCGTCACTGGCCCCGAGCCAGAAGCAGCACGGCAGAGGGACGTGGCGGAGGAGAGCGAATTACATCATGGGGGCAGGAAGCAGAGCGAGCAGGGAGCAGCCGGGAGGGCGCTCGGCCCCTGCAGGTCACGTCCCATGCGCAACTCCTCTTCTAACCAACCCACTTCCTCAAAGCAAGTTAGCTCTGAACTCAGCAGGGACTACTCCACCCATCAGTAGAGCGCAGTCACGGGCCAATCACTTTCCAAAGCCTCGCCTTGAGGGAACGTCAAGCTGTAAACCCTAACGTGATATTCCCAAAGCATGGTCCTGGTCCTCCGACAGCACTCAGTTTGTTACACTATGTTGGTTTGCTCTGCTGAGTGCACTAAAATACACGAAGGCGAAGGGGCCTGGCGTGCTCAGGGCGAGAACCCACGGGTTTCATTCCCCTGGAAACTAGGTGCTCGTCCCAGGTACTGTGTAGAACAGAGAAAAGGCTGTTCCAGAGTGTCTGGAGTTAAAGGTACTGTTTTCCTTTTCAATATGGCAATTCACTTTAAACTAGAGAGGTACCTAAATCACCTTAGGTAAAGTTTTATTTGCAGATTTTAAAGCACCAAGGGTAACAGTTATTTCATCAAAACATGATCATGGTAAATACAACTCTGTTCTTTGTGTTTTACCCAAGTATTGTGAAGTTGAATTGATAAAGAAATAACTAGACCATTTGCTCCACATACGCACACAAAAGTAGCAAATAAATTAATTTCTCCCCTCGAAAGTATTTTTCAAGCTATAAAGAGGTGAACCTTAACTCTTCAGTGAAATCATATATTAGTAAAGCAAATTGAAAACACACATATCTGTTCAGTCCTTTGTTTCCTATTAAGTGCTTTCACTTGTGTAAAAGGGACAGGTAATGATTTGCCTGGTGCCTCTGATTGTCATTTTTGGCCGACACGATACACAGCATGAAGACTGCTATTTATGTTTTCATTAGACTGAATCCTCATGCATAATAGCATATGTGTTTGCATATTGCTGCTAAAATGTATACATACTAGAACAGTGCTCTTTGAAAATTTCTTCTGCAATCTTAACTCCCATTACTAAATAGACTCTACTTTCATTTATCTTCAGGTTTGTTACAGTAGCAGTGTCATCATTTTACAGAGAATGAGCTCTATGCTCGCTATGTCTACTCAGATACAGGAACCTCTAGATTCAGACGGAAGAGGACCTGAAAAGCAAATAGAGCTTACAAGTCTGACAAGAAAAAGCATGATCGCTCTACTACTGGTTCTCCAACAGTACATCTACCCAAAGTCACAAATTGATCAGTACCAAAATTGTGAGTTCTTAGGCCTAAAAGCCAAAACCAATGTCTGCCTGAGCTTCAGTGGGCTTCTGCTATTTTTATCCTCAATTCCTTGCCAAACAAGCTCCACTAAGGAGCTTGTTTTTTAGAATCTCAATGCTCAGAACTCATGAAACGAAAATTCCATTGGATTTTATGACTGCTTTGGCATTAAAAAAATAAAACAAATATGCCCAGCTCAGCGGTGCAGGCCTGAAGTCCCAGATACTCAGGAGGAGGAGTCTGAGGTAGGAGGATCATGAGTTCGAGGCCACCCTGGGCAACAGAGGAAGATCTCATCTTGAGAAAAAGATAAAGAGAAACACTGACCTCCCCCACTCCTGTGAAGTAGAAAGGAGGTTCCACGCTGCAGAAGCTGTCACTCCTTTCCCTCTTGGCCCCCTTGGATAGACTGGGACAACTGCCCTGAGGGTCCTCGTGCCACCCTGAAGGTTACTGGATGGCTGCTGTAACAGGAGCACAGCTGCGGGCCGTTCCCAGGACCCCCATCTCTTTCCACTGCTCCAGGCATTGCTGCCACCTCTCTGAAGTGATTTGGGAAACCATTCCTAACAGGACATGGTTCAGGGAAGGCCTGGGCCAATTGTGAGCAACCTCCAAATCCCCAAACCTCCGTGACCCATAAGTACATGGCCAGCCCCTCTGTCAATTCCCCCAAAGAGGCCACAGTCCTGACTTTGGCCCCACCATGTTCACCAAGCGGTAGCTGCCAATCAAACAGCCTTTTCTCCCTGACCTGCCAGCAGGAAGCTACAGCAGTCTGGGACACGTCAGCACCCACTCCAAGAGGCTCCTTCTCTGATTGAACCTGACTCAGATTTGAACCAAGTAGTGGAATTGAATTTGGACCAATCAGAAGGCTTAAATTTAGACCAATTTGAACCATCAAGCAGCTATGAATTTCAGCCAGTCAGTTTGCTCAAACATAGATCAATCATATAGTCAAATTAGGACCAGTCACAAGCCTTCTGCTGCTATATAAGCAGCATTTTCCTCCCACTCCTGGGTTGGTCTGAGAGAGCTCCCTCATACATCCTGATCCCTGGTCCACAGCACTTCACTCCAGTGGGCGTGTGAATCTAGTCAAGATTTCTGGGGTAGTGTGGGTTTGGAAGGTCCTGTAGATTTACTTGGGATTCTTACCCTGAGCAGGAAAGACATACTGGTTGCTTTCAAAAAGAGCTCTAAACACTAGGGGCTTTTAGCTCTGAAGAGCCAGCAACTGACAAACATCAGTGGCTAGACCAGCACCCAGAAGTGTTGGCACATGGCATCTGGCAGAAACTGGTGCTGGCCCCTGGTGGCATACATAGCCTAGCAGCTCCAGAAACCAGCAACAGGCAGTGGTAGTGTTCACTGACAGCATCCAACATTAACCAGCACTGACCAGTGGTATTATCTGTAAGTGGCAAAGATGAGAGGCAGCAATCAGCACCGTAGGTTCAACAGCTGTAACACTAAAGGCTGTCCTTTTAGACACACAGAGCCCCAGAGGACTGAAAGCCATTGGCACTCAGAGCCAGGAGCCCCTAGCAGAGATGCCCTTTCCTAATTGGTGATTTCTATCCAAAGTGAGCACAGGAGCCCTCTATTAATCAGCAGTGAAAGGAGTCACTGAACAGGTGAGCAAGACCTCTGAAAATCTCTATAGAAGCAACAAGGACACTGACAAAATTGTTAAAATTTTTACTTTTTCAGAACTGTATAAATTATACAGAGATTTATATCAATCTCAAGCCCATTTAGTCACTAGCCCAGGCTGAACTTCAAGGTGAGCCATGGGCTCTGTGGCAGTTTTACTTGTTCCAGAACTGTTATTCTCCACCTCTTTGGTGACATTGAAAACCAACAGCCTCATAATCATGAGACCCATAAAAGTCGGCTGCCTACAAGCTACTAGGTAGTATGGAAAAAGTTTGCAGCTACCCAAAAAGCCCTTCTAAGACAATAGAGCTTGCTTGATCTGCCTTGCAGATCTGGCTTGCAGGACTCATCTTTATTTGGCTGCAAGAACAAGCTCTTCCTGGTGACATTTTCTAAAAACAGTCCTTGGCAATTGCTGACTTTTATGGCTGCTGAAGACAATGATACAACTGGGACAAATGAGAACCTAATAAAGAAACCTAAAGAAAAAATTGGGGGAGAGCTTTACACAGAGTCTTTGAAAACTTGACATATTCCTGGGACTCAAGAATTCTGAGTGCAGTCTCAGGGAGGCTTGAGAAGAACTTGAAAGCTTAATTCTGGTGGAGCTTCAGTTTTTGTAAAAAATAGCAAATAAAAGCTATCAAAGAGTAGTACAGTGGACCCTTCAGTAACTACTGGGTTTACATAAAAACAACTTGGGTTATGACTAGAATTTTAGTTTTAACTTACAACCAAAATCTTGAGTTATGACTGGAATGCCAGCCACTTATACAGTTGTAAACAAAGACTCCTGATGCAAGAAAAGCATATGTAAGCATACCTAAGCGTCAATCTGAGCCCAGATGGGCATGTTTGTGGATGTGATTTTGGTCAGTGCTTTATATAATTGCTATGATTACTGCTATCAGAATGGCCTCCAAAATGCTAGAAGAGAAGCTAAGGAAGGAAGGGAAGGGAAGGGAAGCAATCATAATTAAAAAAAAAGGAGGAAATTATGGAGAAATATGGTGGTGGAGAGTGGCATTCATGGGACTGATCTCACTAATATATACAGCATGTCCAAATCCACTACCTTGACAATGTTACAGAGAAAAGATTTGTATAAGGAAGCTAGTGTTGTTAACGTTATTACTCAAATTAGTAAGTCACGATCAACAGCATTAGAGGAGGTAGAAAGACTACTATTAGTGTGGATAAACAAAAGGCAGATGGCAGGTTATAGCCTGAGTCTATAATTTGTGAAAAAGCTAGGGCTATAAATGCAAATCTCATGAAGGATAATCCATTAATGAGTGATAATGGTGAAACATTTTGTGGGAGTAAGGGGTGGTTTCACAATTTTAAAGTGAGAACTGAGATTCATAGTGTAACTAGGCACAGTGAAGCAGCCAGTGCTGATAAAAGGGCTGATGAAAATTACATACATCACTTTGAAACACAGAGAGGTGGCTTTTCCTCTCATGAAGTTTTCAACTGTGATGAAACTGGCCTTTTCTGGAAGAAAATGCCCAGGAGAACATACATTACCCAGAAGGAGAAGAAAATGCCAGGCCACAAGCCCATGAAAGATAGGTTAACCTCATTGGTATGTGCCAATGTGAGTGGTGACCTCAAGATAAAGCCTCTCTTAGTTTATCACTCTGAGACTCCTAGCATGTTCAGAAAACATAAAGTCATGAAGAATAGGCTAGAAGTCATGTGGAAATCTAATGCAAAAGCCTGGGGGAAGAAAAGAAGAGTACATTTTCTTAAGTGGATCAGGGAGGCTTTCTATTCTACTGTTAAGAAAAATCTATAGGACAAAAGGTTACCACTCAAGTCTCTCCTCATCATAGACAATGCTCCTGCTCATCCACAAGATTTGGAAGAAAAACTGACTGAAGAATTCCCATGGCTCTCAGTCAAGTTCCTCCCACCTACTACATCTCCTCTACTACAGCCTATGGACCAGCAGGTTATAGCTAATTTTAAGAAGCTACACACCAAGGAACAGTTCCTAAAGTGCTTCCAGATGACATCAGATACAGACTTAACCCTTAAAGAGTTCTGGAAGGAACATTACAACATCCTTTCCTGTGTGGGGTTAATTGTGAAATCCTGGGCCAGTGTCTCTCTAAGAACACTGAGCTTTGCCTAGAAGAAAGTGTGGCCTAAAATGATATAGGAGAGAGACTTTGAAGGCTGTGTAGAGGATCCTGAGCCTTGAATTGACCCTGTGGTTGATGACATTGTCACTATAGCAGAGTCCATAGGCTTGCAGGTAGACATGATGATGTTGTAGAACTTGTAGAGGAACGCAAAGAGGAACTTCAGCAACTTCTGTCTGAGCAACAGAGAATGGCAGCTGAGGAGGTTTCTGAAGAGGAGGTGGAGTATCAATAATCAGTGCAGAAAAGTTCTTCTAAAATAAAGGAAATCCTGAAAAAATGGACAGAGCTACAAACACTTGTAGAGAAGACCCACCCAGACAGAGAAAAAGCCAAACATTGCATTCACTTGCTTAATGACAATGTCATGTCATATTATAGAACAGTGTTAAAGAAAAGACAGAAACAACCTTAGGCCAGTTTTTAGTTGTGAAAAGGTTGAGACCTAGTGAGCCAGAAGTAGGTCCTAGTGGGCTACAGACTCTCCCAAGGAGAGAAAGGACACCAGAGAGCCAGGCTCCTGATGTTCTTATGGATGGGGACTCTACTTCCAAACAATAACCACCTTCCACTTCATCCTCCCTTCCTGAAAGCCACAGATGTCAACTTGAATGGCGAGTACAGTATGAAATTGTTGTTTCTGGTAAACTAGGCACATTTTATAACTTTTTGGTGAATACATGAGGAAAATTAGGTGTTTCTGGTAAATTACACACATTATACAACTTTTTTATTATTAAAAATTTAGTTAAGGGATGCTTTGGGAGGTTTGGAATGTATTATGGGTATTTCCATTACTTTTTATGGGAAAAATAGTCTTGATTTACAACTAAGTTGAGTTACAACCAGCCCTCTTGAATGAACTGAGTTTGTAAGTCAAGAGTCTGTATCTGTATCTGTATCTGTATCTGTATCTGTATCTGTATCTGTATCTGGCTTCCATAATGTTGATGCATGTCCCGACATGCACACAGAGCCCATGGCAAAGGGAGGAATGGTTATTGGTTCAAGACACTCCAGAAAATCTCAGTCCAATCATTGGGTGATCATGAAGCCAACTGAAAAAAGTCTTCAATAGCCAAAACAACAAAGAACACAGACTTTACCGAATTAATTCAAGAAAGCTACTACACATACAAACAGCAACAACAACAAACCCTCAGACAGGAAATCTGTCTCAAGTTTTCAGCAACAGCAGCAAATATAAGACATGCAAAGGAACAAGAAAGTATGGCCTATAAACATTTTTCAAACTCTATCATTAGAAACCTTACCAGGTCCCAGATATTGGACTTATTAGACAAGAATTTTAAATCAGCTACTATAACCATCACCAAAGAAGTGAATAAAACCACTTCTAAAACACTACAGGAAATTATCAGAATGATGTGTCATCAAATAAATAGTGTAATATGAATAGAAAGGTATACATTTTTAAAAGGAAACAAGTAGAAATTCTGAACTTGAGAAATATAGCAACTGGAATGAAAAATTCAATGAAACACAACATCAGATTTGAGCTGGCAGAAGAAAGAATTAGCAAACTTGGAGGCAGTTCAATTATATTATCCTGTCTATAGAACAGAGAGGAAAAATGATAAAAAAGAATGAACAAAGCCTCAGAGACCTAAGCAACACCATCAAGTTTACCAACACAGGCAAAACAGAGTTTTCAGAAAAATAGCTGGAGAAAGGAGCAGAAATAATATATGAAGAGATAATGTTGGGTAACTTGTCCGGTTTTGTGAAAAACATTAGTGTATACTTCCAAGACATCCAACAAATTTATCCCGCTGGGAGAAGTTCAAAGACATCCTCACTTAAACACATCATTTCTATAATGAAGCTGTTCAATGCTAGAGGCTTGAAAACAACAAAAGAGAAGTGACTTATTACATATAAAAGATTCTTGGTAAGATTAACAGGGGTTCACATCAGAAACCAGGGGAGACAGAGACGGTGGGTGATATATTCAAAGTACTGAAAGAAAGACTGTCAACCAAGAATTCTATATCCTACAAAGCCCTTCTTCAAAAGTGAAGGAAAAACTAACACATCCATATACTAAGACAATTCCCACTCTCACAACCGCCCTACAAGAAATACTAAAAGTGTTCCTTTGACTGAAATTAAAGGACATAAAGCCATGTGAAAAATAAAAAGAAATAGCACCAATAAAAGTAACTCACAGATAACATAAAAAACTGTACGAGTGTATTGTCTGGTTTATAACTCTTCCCTTTGCCTATCTGATTTTAAAAAGCAATTGCATAAAACAGTAATTATAAAACAGTGTTGATGTATATATAATGTATAAAGATATAATTGAACTAAATTGCTATAAACAAAGATGTCAATTGTCATCCCCAGGAAACCACCAAGAAAAACATATCACAAATGTAATACAAGAAATGAGAAAAGAATTTAAATGGTACACAAGAAAACATCAACTTAGTACAAAAGAAGGCAGTAATGGAGCAACTAAGGAATAAAATGGACATCAAACATACAGAAAACAAGCATCAAAATTATGTCATTTGCCAAATTCCGTTCCTTTAAAAAATTCTATATTAAAATCTTAATTCTCAATATCTAAAATATGGTGGTATTTGGAGACATGGTGATTCAATAGGTGATTGAGTTCAAACAAGGCCATTAGTGTAGGCTGTAACCCAGTCTAACTGCTGTCCTTAAAGGAAGAGAAATTTGGACAAAGAAGACACGAGGGTGCATATGCTGAGAAAGACCATGTGGGACACAGGGAGAACACGGTCATCTACAAATCAAGGAAATAGGCCTCAGAGGAAACCAAACCTGTAGACACCTAGATCTTAAATTTCTAATCCTGAACTCAGTAAATTTGTATTCCTTCAGCCAACCAGTTCTGTGTGTCTATCATGCTATCCCTAGAAAATTTACACAGGAAGGCACGAATTCTACCTTGTCGGTCATTATCCTAAATGCAAATGGACTAAAAGTCAGACACTGACTAAGTGGACTTTGAAAAAACGATCTAACTATGTGCTCTCCTCAAGAGACACACATTAGTGAAAACCACAGAGATCAAAGTTAAAAGGAAAGGAAAATATATACCACATAAACAGCAATCAACAGTAGGCGAAGTCTGTGTATCAGACAAAACAGCCTCAAAATTGGATACCAGAAAAAAGGCAAGAGTATTTTTATGACAATAAAAGGCTCAACACATTAAGAAGAATTATAAACACACAAGCACATAATAAGAGTTCTATAATACATGCATTAAAAACTAATGGAATCCAAGGGAAAAATAAACTTTCAGCAATAACTTTACAACTTCAATAACAGATAGAAGAACTAGGCAGAAGACGAACAAGGAAACAAAAGACTTGAACAACACTACAAACCAAATAAGTCTAGCAGACTTCTATAAACAGTTTAAGCAATAGCAGTGTTCGTTTCAAGCACCCGTAAGAATATTCTCTAGGACAGGGCAGATGTTAGGCCATAAAACATGTCTGGATTAATTTAAAATAACTGAAATCATCTACAGTACATTTTCCAAACACAGTGAAATGATATTAGAAATGAATAACAAAAAGAAGGACATTAGGGGGAATTTACAAATATGCAAAAGTTAAACTACATGTTCTTAATTAATCAAAGGGTCAAAAAGGAATTAGTGAAAGTGTTCGATGCTTTTATATTAATGCAAATGAAAATACGCTAAAATTTGTAGGATGGAAATACAACTAAATCATAGAAGAAAATGTATAGCTATGAATGTCTATATTAAAACCAAAGAAAAATCTCAAGTAAATACCTAACCTTCTATATAAAGAAAATGGACAAAGAATAACAAACCGAAGTAAGGAAACAATACCAGTTACAGCTGAAACAAATAAAGGGTAGAAAAACAATATAGAAAACCAATGAAAGCAAAAGTTGTTTCTTAGAAAACATCAACAAAATTAACAACACTTAAGCTGGTCTGGTAGAGTAAAAAGAGATAAGCCTCAAATAATCAAAATCAGGAACTTTATAGCAACAAAAGGGGTCATAGGAAATGATGAGCTATTGTATGTCAAACAAATTGGACAACCTAGATAAAATAGGCAAATTACTAACAAAACATAAAACACCAAAATTAACAAAAGAAATAAATCTGAATAAAGCTACACCAAGTTAAGAGACTGCATTAGAAATCAAAACACATCCCACAAAGAACACAGGCCCAGATGTCTTCAATAGTGAGTTCTTACAAGCATTTAATGAAGAATTAACACTAATCCATCACAAAATCTTCTGAAAAATAGAATAGGGGAGAAAAATCCGAAATTATTCCCCAAGGTGAATGTTACCCTGATAATAAAACTAGACAAAGACATCACAAGAAAAGAAAACTATACCCTAATATTCATGATGAAAATAGACACAAAAATCTTTAATAGCATACAACCAATGCAAAGCAGTTACATGTTAAAGGGAGTAAACATCACTCCAAAATGAGATCTAATCCAAGAATACAAGATGGTTTAAAAGGTGAATATCAGTAAAACAATACACTGCAGAACAAAGGACAAACACATACACGAAAATCTCAGTTGCTGAAAAAGCACTTGATAAAATGTAGCATCCTTCCATGAAAAAAAAGCAATGAACAACCAAGAACCTTCAAACCTGGTAAATAGTATTTAGGGGAAACAAATGACAACATGATACTTCACTGTGACAAATGAAAGCTTTTTTTCTTAGATGAGAAACAAGACAAAGATGTCCGCTCTTGCCACGGTTTTAAGCAACATTGCACTGGAGGTTTTTCCAATACATTTTTTTTTTTGGTAAGAAAAACTGTAAGGTAGATTGGAAAAATACAGTAAAATTATTTTTGGATGACATGATACTAAATAGAGAAATCATGACAAATATAACCACAGATGCAAACAAAGGTGGGGAAGGGAAAGAAAGAGGGAACTACTAGAGCTAATAAATAAGATCAGCAGCTTTTCAAGACAAAAGATCAAGATATACATGAGAACTGTGTTTATATAAAGTAATAATGAAAACTCTGACAGCGAAATTTAGAAACGACTCCATTTAAAATAGCACCACTAAGAAGCAATGCTTAGAAGCAAATCTGACAAAATACCATATGCAGAAAACTACAAAATTTTATTGAAAGAAATCAAAGAAGATATAAATAAATCAAAAGACACTTCTTATTTATGAATCAAAAGACAAAAATATTAAGAGGACAAATCTCTATTTGACCTACAGATTTGACACAGTGACTACCAAAATTCTAGGCTTTTTTTTTTTTCCAGAAATTGACAAACTGATCCTGAAATTCATATGGAAATGCAAGGCAACTGCAACATCTCAAGTCGTCTTAAGGGAACAAAGTTGGAAGCTCACATTCCCCAACTTACTTTTTGTTGCAGAGGTTTGGTAATGAGACAGTAAGGTACTAGCATAGAAAAGACATAGAGATCAATGAAAAAGAATTCAGGCTATAAATAAACCTTCACACTGATTAACGACAAAGGTGCCAGGAAAATTCAATGGTCTTCAATAAAAGATGCTGGGGCAGCTGGATATCCCATTCCAAATAACAATGTTGGATTTCTGTGTGCTATTTGAGTATTAACTCAAAAAATCTTAAACACTTAACTGTTAGAGATAAATTATGAAACTCTTAGAAGAAAACTTATAGGCTTCATTCTCGTGACTTGGCACACACAATGGTTTATTAGATATGAGATGGAAGCACAAGCAATGAAAGAAGAAAAAGATAAATTGGACTTCATGAAAATCACAAAGACTTTATAAAGAGAGTGAAAATACAAACCAGCATGTGGAGATACTATCTGTGTAGTATATGAAGGGTAAGATTTAGTATCAAGAATGCATAAAGAATTCTGAGAGCTCTACAATGAAAATATAAATAGCTCAATTAATAGATGGTCAAAAGATATAGGCATTTCTCCAAAGAAGATAAGAAGTGGGCCTTAAGCAAATAAAGAAATTCATCATTAATCACTAATAAAATGCAAATCAAAGCCCCAATGTCTACCTCCTCACCTCCACTAAGATGGCTATAATAAAAAGATAGATAACAAAAATTGTTGCAAGGCGGTAGAACGAAGACTCTCATACTCTGCTGGTGAGATTGTAAAATGAGCCACCAACTGTGGAAGCTTGTCAGTTCCTCAAAATTCAAACATGGGAACCATAAAACCCAACAATTCTACTCTTAGGTGTGTGCTCAAGAGAATTAAATTTATGTTCACAGAAAAGAAACTACACACAGGTTCATGAATAGTTATATCAGCATCATTGATTGTAGCCAGAAAATGGAAACAACTCCAGTATCTGATGTATTAATGAATAAACAGAATATAGGATACCCATACAGTGGAATTCTCTTCACCAGTGGAAAGGAATAGAGTACTGACACCAGTAACTACAGGAAGAAACATTTTCAAAGTTCACACAATGACAATAAAAGAACGGAGTCACAAATAATCATGTCTCACGTGATTCTCCGGTATTTATCATACCAACGGGCAAATCCATGGAGAGAGAAACTCAGCTAGTAGTTACCAAGGGCTGCATAAAAAGAGGGGTGAGTAGAAAGTGACTGCTAATAGGCCCAGGATTCTTTTAAAAATACTCTGGAGTTAGGCAATGATAATGGCTGTATAATGCAATGAATGTATGAAACGCCTGAGTTATACACTTATGAAAATCAACAACAACAAAAAAGAATACAACAAAGCAAAGCATAGTGGATATAGGATTTGAGATGAACATTGTAGGATGGATATTGTTTCGGCCAAAGAAGAATATGGCATAACAAAGATCTAGAGCAGAAAGCGTCTGTTGATTTGGAAATTAGAGATGGTCTAGTTTAGCTAAGTTGCTGAGCCATTCGAACAGGCCAAGGTGCCGAGCTGAAGGGAAGTAAGATGTCAGAGACCCTGGCTGCCCACGCAGCTGTGTCCACCAGGGCCGGTGTTGCGGCCTAGAGATCCTGAGGGCCTGGAGTGCCGAAAGAGCATCTGGCCGGGCCCATTTGGATTTTTCACTCGGGGAATTTCTAGTGAGTCCTAATGTCACACACTATAACAGTCATGGATGCTGCTTTGCCATTTTCTCGTCACTGAGAAACAATATCTGACCCCTAAACTTGAAAGAGAAAATGTTCGCTTTGGCTCACGGTTTTAGAAGTTTCAGTCCAGTCAGCAGACGTAAGCACAGAAGCAGCATGGTGGAAGGGTGGGCAGGGCAGGGCTGCTCACATCATGGTGGACAGGAAGCAGAGAGAGGAGGGAGAGGCTGGAGAGGGACAGACCCTTCCAGGTCGTGTGGCCAGGGCCCACTGCCTCTTCTGAATAGGCTGCATCTCCTGGGAGGTGAGTGCATAGCCCCATGACTGAATCGCAATAGCCTTCCGTGCCTATGAAGGCTTTGAGGGACATTTTCCATCTGAACCATCACAGAGTCTGTGATACTATTGAGTGCAGGATTTAAAGGCAGTGGAACTTATTTTTCAAACGTGATATTTAGCAACATGTAGAACAGATAAGCGAAAACTGCCTTGGGCCGGGGATTTAGCTCAGCTGTTCTGGCACCTGCCTTGCAAGCACAAGGTCCCAAGTTCGATCCCCGGTACCAAAAAAACAAACAAACAAACTGCCTTGCAGGTAGATGCCTGCTGTGCTACTTACTTTTCTCTTGTCGCCAAGATAAAATACCCCACACCCAAAGTTAAAGGGGAGAGGTTTATTTAGGGTCACAGAGCTTTGTAGAGATTTCAGTTCATAATCGCCTGGCTCCAAGGCAGAGTGGCGGGAAGCAGAGGGTGTCGCAAAGGAGAAACAGTTCAAGGTGCCACAAGGTGGCAAAGCAGCAAGGGTCTTTCTTCCCCTTTTGTCTCATTCACACTACGAGGGCCAGAAGCACTCACGCCCCTAACCCTAGGGCCCTCAGGCCTAGCTCCACTGAATTAACCACCCGCTCCGGATTCAGCCGCCTCTGAGAAAGCGGTAGGCTTTGGGGGACACCGGACACGGCCGCAACGCGGGACACTGTCCTTCCAGCCTCCCTGATGCCTCAGAGGGAGGCGACCGACCTCTGTGACACAGGAGTTCCCGCACTTTAGAGACGAAGACGCTGGCAGCCCAGAGGCCAGGCCGCCTCCCCGAGAGCACCCCCGGAAGACCGTCAGCGCTTGGCAGATGCATTCCGGGTACTGAGGAGCTGACAAGGCAGAGTTGGGGCGGAGCATGTGCGAGAGCATTCAGGAAAGGAGCCGCACACTGCCTCCCTGGGACAAAGCCACGCAGGCAGCGAGGTCTCCCCTCCGCGTGGGAGCGTGTCTTCAACACACGGGCCGCGTGCACAGTGCTCTGCACGTGGCAAACACTTAGCGACCCAGCGAGCGAGTCCAGTGCTCCTCGGTGTGTCGGTGGCCCACACCTTGTCTGTCTGTCTGCGTGGTGGGCTACAGGTGGCCGTGGAGGAGTGTTCTCGCTCTCCATGCTCCCACCCACAGGGAGTGCGGGACAACCTGGGAGTGGCTGCTGAGCCCCGCCCTCTGCGCAGGAAGGGAGCGGGAAGCTTTCCAGACAGATAAAGGCTCAGTGTGGCCTCTTCCTTCTTATTTATGCAAAGCTGGGCAGCGAACCCCCAGCCGCACACATGCTAGCCAGACATTCTACCGCTGAGCTAGGTTCCCTCCCCAGGCTATCAGTTCTTATACACGAAGTCCTCATCTCGGTCACCAATTTTGACCTCTCTGATCAACTACAAAGGCCGAAGTAGAGCCAGTCTCTTCTGTGAAATTCACAAGCTGACGTTTGTAAGGGTCCCACAGGCCCTGACCTTAACTCACCACTCTGACAACTGGTGTGCACGTGGTGACAAGATCCCGTCTTAGTCACAGTCTCAGCTGGGTGGGAAAAACAATATATAAACTTATCCGAGAGATGAATAGTGAGAAAAAGGCTTCTCCCTTAGAAGGGAGAGAAACCCTTTGTCAATGCACTTCACAGTTTTCAATGCCCAAGGAAGACAAAAACAATGAGGACAGCTCAAGTCTCCAAAGGGGAGGGAGATACTCCTTGGCGCTGTATTGTTTCTTGCATTAGCTCAAGATTCAAAGGAAGTGCCGTGGTAAAACCCCTTGCACTGGGGCCCTTTTAAGGCACAGGGTGTGTCTTCAAGATGCCGTGAACCCAGTGATCCTGACGCTTGTTGCACTCTTAATGCATAGAAACTGTGTTGCCCAGGGAAACACCTGCTACATCTCGACCTGGGCAGTGGACTACAAGGCTACCATGGATTCAGCTAATTGGATGGTAACTGTGCTAGCTGACGTCTGCTCATTTCGGTGGGGTTTCCTGGCTCTCTTTGTCCAACATTAAAGCTATTAAAGGGCATCTATAAACAGTGGGTTTTTTCAGGTATACTCTCCTATTAGTAAAGTTTATCTTAGCAGAGATTGGCTTTGAGGAAATTCGTGCCAAAGTGTCTTTCCTGAGCAGGCAACCGAGGGAAAGATACGGAACGGTTGTTTTGCCAAGAGGGAAAACACTCCTGACATTAGCCACGATGGACTTTGTTCTCCTTATCATAAAATGCAATCATTGCCCATAAACTTGGAGAGAAGACACGGAGAGAAAGCCTCTGTCTCCAGGGAAAATTACTCATCTTCTCCCAGTGCTGTCCATCCTGGCACATGGGGCAGGCATGCCCGGAGGGTGCTGGGTGTCATTTGAGCAAAGGCCAGATGTGATGGTGCAACATCTGCCCAGCAGGAGGGGCCAGAGCTGCACCCTAGAAGGGAACTGAGGGGCCCAGGTCTACACAGTGCCTTGGACCAGTGCCGCTCCGGGTTCCTCCACCCCCGACCCAGGCATCTTCTGGTGTCCTGTTTGTTTACCATGCTGAATTTTATTCCATTTTAAACCAGCTGCAGAACTCTGCTCGAATCTGTATCCTATTTTGCACATCCTTGTCACCTCCATCTGCCAAAAAGTGAGCCCTCTTCTACTTTCGAGGGTGGGATAAAACCATGCAAATGACTGCTTTGGGACAGAAAGCCAAATTCACTAGTGCTCTAGCCTAACCCTTGACAAGGGAGAGGACGAATCCAACGTGCTGCACATTTCCAAAGAAAAGCCCTGCTGGCCTCAGACTGGTGAAGATGTTAGCTTTCCCCTTTGAGCTTCCAGTGGGCTCTTACTTCCATTTAAGTGGAGGAAAGTGCTGGCTCAGTTTGCCCAAGTGTCCAGAGCTGCCAAGTGAAGGGCAGAGGACAGCTGCACACGGGTCTTGGTCTTCCAGCATCTGCTGCTTGAATTCCTAACTCTGTGCCCGACAGTAAAGTGGGCTACACACAGCAACCGTATTAGGAGGTTTTAATGAAGCAAACTGGTCCACTCGTCCTCAAAACGTTTGGCTTCTTTTGTAGTCTTTCCTCCAGCTTAGTGAATTGTGAACCTAGATATGGCTCTTGATTTTCTGCTAAATGAAATAAAATTAAAATAAATTTTGAATACTGGAATGGACAAACTCAGGTTCACAGATTCCCTGAGACTTCTACCTAATGTGGTCATTTTATTGGTTAAACTTTTGTCTCTTTTTTAATCACTTGTGAGAGAGAGGTAAATGTCAGGGAATACCACAATTGCTTAAATAAGGTTAAAGTCAACTGGGTGTCATTGGAGAAAAACGAAATAAAGCAACTTCTCCATAATTTTCCCTTTTGAAAAAAATGAATACGTTTTTCTAGACAAAACAAAAAAATACTTTACATAATTCATATATCACAAGTTTATTCCCTAAATTCTGGGAAATGCTTTCTCCTACATATAGGAGATGTGATCACAAAATAGGCTGGATGTTTAAATTTTTAAAAATTATTACAGTAAAGATATATTGCCAAAAATAACCCTCAGAATGTTCCCCCTCACTTGGAGCACATTTATCCCACTGTTCTTGCCACTTTCTGAAGCAGCTCTGGAAGTCCTCTTTCATAAGTGTCTTTAGTCACACTGTCGTGGCTGCCTCAGTGTCCTGGATTCATCTGAAACACTGGCCTTTCATGGTCATGTTGACTTTGGGGAAGAGCCAGAGGTCACACAGTGCCAGATCTGGTGAGTAGGGTGGAGAAAGACACACTGGAACTGGAACTTTTTTAGGAGCCCCCTTTTTCATTCAATGACACTCAGCAGCAACAGCCACCATAATTTTTATCACTGCTCATAAAGAAAGAAGGCTCCCAGAGCTGCTTTGGAAAGTGGTAAGAATTATGGGGTAAGGGTGTTCAAAGATTAGGGAAGCATTTTGAGGGGGATTCATGGCAACACACCCTTTACCGTAGTAAATTATTTTAAATTTAAACACACATGGTAGTTTCTGATCAGCCTTCATATCGGAGGTGAGAAAGAATTCCGCTTTTTCTCCGTGCAGTACAGTGCCAGTCCCAGCATGTATAGGGACTTCACTGCGACCCTAGAGGGCAGTCCCTAATCTCCACATCCAAAGCCTTATCCAGCCCAGGTGTGTGCCTGCCTCACACCATTTGCTTGGCTCACAGCATTGTTTCCTTGCTGTGACTCCGGCGGAGGGAAAGGGTGACACACTGTGTAGACCACCACAGCCAGCCTGATGCATGTGCGCCAAAGAGAGGGCCCAAGGAGGTTGAGGAAGGTGCTGAACAAATGGCTAAGTCCTCTGCTTCATTTCATAAAAGCAAGAGTGATCTTCCTTGGCCCAACCGCTCTGGGGAAAGCTTAGCAGTGGATGCAGCCATTGCTCACTCTCTACTTTCTGATGGCTCAGAGAGCTCAGCAGAGCCAGCTCTGGGCTCCAGGGAACCTGGACCTGCATCTTCTTTGCTGTGAGACTTCGGGTAAATTACTTAACACAGGAGCCTGAATTCTTAACTCCTTCAAGTCTCGGCATATGAGTTAAATGAGATGGCATATTTAAAGGACAGCTTTGTGGAGTAGGCATTCAATCATTGTTGTTTAGTCTTAATTTGAATTGATTTCTTAGGGTGACCCAAGAAGTGGCAGATCTACAAGGGGGGCTCTTGCTCCAAATCTTACACACCGCCACCGAAGCAGAGCAAAACCCACTGAGGTGTCTCAGAGCTATTTTAACAGGTTACACTACGGCTTCACAGGTCACTTAGAGGCAGTCTGTCTTTACAGGGTTGTTTCAGCAAAATCTGAATTCATCCTGCCTCCACATCTCTCCCTGTCCTGAGCTCCATGGGGCTCACCGTGGATTGAGATGCTCCCCATTCCACCATGGCTCACTTGGGCATTATACAAAGCAAATTTCCAGTGTAATAAAGCCTCGCCCTTTTGTAAACATAAATTATATTTAATAAGCCTGGGAATATGTAACATTGCCAAATCTAAAGCAGGACTGCCTTGATGACTTCAGTCCGTTCTCAGCCCTTGATTACAATTTGACTTCCTTTGGCATCAAAACACAAACTATTTTAGTGAACAGTGTTCTTCCTTTAGCAAGAGTGAGATCTGGTTACTCGGCAGAGGACCTGATCCTTTGCCAGACAATATGTCCAAGCTCTTAGCGAGAGCAGAGAGCTACATTTGACCAGAGAGCCCCACGAAGGCAGACAACGAGCTGCTCTCTGACCTGCAAGGTGGCTTCATGTGCTCCCCACCCTCTGCACATAAGCACCTTGGTCCAAGGGTGCCTGCTGGGGGGAGAGCAACTCCTTTCATGCACCCCTTGACTGCACACTTGTTGATATATTCCAGGATATTATAGTTTATTAAAAATGCTTCTCCTCTTCCCTGGTGCTTTCCCACAGTGACTTGCTGCTTACAGTCATCTCATGGCGTCCTTCTCTTCAGCTTGACTCTTTTCCCCTAGACCCTCCCTGAACTCTCCATGTGCACTTTACACCCTGTGAGTTGCTCTCACAAAAGCTCTGGGCTTTTCTCGACCACAAAAGCACCCTCGTCTGGGAGCTCACACAGGTTTCGCTTGGCAGACATCCTCTCATTTCCTCACAGAGCACAGTGAGTGTTACTCGTCGGCTCCCACCAGCCAGCTGGCCCCCTCCCGCTTTCTGGGGAGATGGTCCCACGTGTGGCTGCTCCCGTATGGGACGCAGGAGGAAGCCTCGGGCTCTGAGTGGCTAGGTGCTGCCCTGAATGCCTGCATTTCTTGGAAACAGGAAACACCGGTCATATGTGCTCTCCTCGGTACTTTGCCCCAAGGACAGCACCCCGGAACTGTGCAGACCTGTGAAACAGGCTGCCCCACTCCCAAGCAAGCAGGCACCCTGTGCCCTGCAGAAGCAGCTGATCTGAAATGCACACCCAGCTCAGGACCCAGATCCTCAAGGACTGACACTTTCTGGCTCTCATCCCATGTTCGCCTGGTAGACAGAGCCCACAGACAATGAAGGTAACACCACAAATGTTGGCTTGATTGTGCTAGGGATTGCCAACATCAGGACAGAGCCCCCATGGCTGAAATAACTGGGAATAAATGGGGCTTTCAGTGTTTAGTTTTTTAAATCACACAAGCATATGTCAGAGTTGCTTTGGTTATTTGCCATCTAACAATCCAATTGCACAGAAGTAAAATTGTGTGTTAAATTCATGGAGAGACACTAGAATTGTTTATATTGGGAGCACCCTAATGGGAAAATTAGGCCTTTTCATTCTTAAAATTTTTGTCTGGCCATATCACCATTAGCAATCTTATAAGAGCATGGACAGAGTGGATTTTGTAATTTTATATGCAATAGTGAAAGATCAATTTTGGCTGATACTGTAAATTTGTCAGAGAGAAAACAGCTGTTTATTAACATGCTGCTCATCATTTTTCCGATGTAGTGGAGTGGGACACGGATGGTATTTTTGAGCATTTCTTAGAAATCGTTCAATAACAGAAGATTCTATTCTTGACCTCAAGTTGTTTTGAATCTAGCAAAGAAATTAAAAATACATACAAAAACAGACTTTGTACTATGAAAAGTATAGCTCCATGAATAAAACAGATATTATCTCTAAGACATGTAGGAATGGTTTTATCATTTGGGGGGAATTAGAGAAGATCTCGCTAAAATTATATTGCTTTCCCACAATTCTGTATGTTCATTATGGTAAATATGGAAAATACTGAATAATTTATGGAACAACATGTAAAATTCTCACCGTTCTATCCTCAGGAACTCAATGATTTCATTCCCTTCCCATCGCACATTTTTCAAGCACTTACATATGTGTGTGTGGGAGCAATGACTGTTAGGAGTTGAGGTGATTTTTTGTAGGATGTCATTTTGCTTTTTTCCACTTAGCATTAAATTGTGAGCTTTTCCCTCATCCATGTAACTTTTTCAGAAACTATGTCGCATATTTTCTGTCCAAACTGTTAGCTTTATCAAAGTGGGTAGTGAGAAAAAAATAAGAGAAAATCATATATAATGTTGGGAAGTACCCAGTATAGTTAAATGCATCTTTATTTAAGAAAGAAACACGTATACACACACACACACACACACACACACACACACTATATTAAAGTAGAAAGGGAGGCTGTAAAGGGGCCTATAAAGGACCCTGCAGGCAGCGCATTGGAATGCCATCTGAGAGTGCAGAGGACAATATCTCTGAGTATTATTAAACAGGACTCATAAGAAATGCTTTCAAGTTTTCAAAATTCTTTGGAACAATAATATTGTTTACAGCTGTTTCTTCCAAAGTTTTTTTAGCAAAAAAAAAATCTTGTTTTTCAAATGAGAAACCTCAACATAGAAACTGGACAAAGGGCGGGCTGGGGGCTGGGTGAGCGTGAGTGGTGAGGAAATCCTCACCTCCTAGCGTGACCTGGGGCCTGACTCCATCCTCTGGAAAAGAGATGCCAGGCCTCCGTACCCCCTCGCACAGGAAGCTTCAGCCAGCGTCCTCTGCTCTCAGCTCGGTAGTTCCAGTGCTGGGGACTCGAACTGCAGTTTCAGCCAGAGCTTGGGAGTGTCCTCCGAGGCTGCCCCAGAACTGAAGCAAGGACAAGCCCAGGGCGGAAGTGGGCTCCTCCCCTGCGTGGAGCTGGGTGACATCTGACGTCTCTGGCGGGGGAAGGACGCCAACAAAGGCCAGGGTGTGCGGTGACCCAGCGTGGTGACAGGTGCTTCGCCTGTCTCGGAGATGTGGCCCACCCCACTAATCCTTCGTCCTTCGCATCCTGTCAGGGAAACGGAGGCTTGGTGAGACCAAAGGAGGAAAGCGGCATGGCAGCTCAGCACCGGGAGGGTGTGAAGCCTGCCACGGAGCCTCTTACCGCTTCCCAAATGTGGACCTCGCAGCCATTTCAGCGCAGTTCTCGGAGTTTTATCCATTCCATGTTCTCACTTTCCTTTGCAAATAAAAACATTTCATAATACAAGGATTAGGTTTCAAAGCAAACCCCAAAACTGGAATGTGTGAAAAATCCCGAAAGGGAAAAGTAACACTGCTGAATGCGTGGGCCCAACGTGGTGGGACAGAAGTAATTATTTTGTAAGTATTCTTGTGTGTGGTGTGTGTGTGTGTGTGTGACATGGGAGTTCGTGTCTGTCATCCTAGTTCCCGGGGAAGCTGAGGCTGAGGGACTGTGAATTCAAGCCTAGCCTGGGCAATTTAGTGAGACGTTCTCTCAAAAATTAACAATGTCATTTAATTTAAAAGACATTTTTTAAAAAATAGAGACGGAGATGTAGTTCAATCTCTAGTCCCTTAAAAAATACAGACATACTTTAATTTTTAAAAGAAGATGTGGACTGCTTAACTACATTTCTTTGTACCTGCAAAAACCACACAAACACACACACACATAAATTTTGAAGATTTACATCTCATTTATTTTTCCCCTATATTCTTCACAGTTTCTCAAATTTTCTATAATCAGAAAACAGTATTTACATAAATGAGTGTGATAAATAATACGTTAAATGAAACAAAAAAGAACTTACTTCTGCTTTCTTCTATTTCCCACCTGGACTAAGGCAGAACTGAACAGAGAGGAACCAGAGAATATTCCTGGGCGGTATTCGAAGGATTTCTGAACTCTGGACTGGAACTGAATTGCACTGTGAGTGACAGAGCTCGGAGAAGTTTCTCTATGCGGGGCCTCGAGCCAGGACTTAGACACAGGCGGTCCTGTGTCTGGTGTCCATGCAGCTGCATATTCCCGCTTCACAGATGAGCAAACCGAGGGGGGGGGAACTAGGTGTCCTCACCAATGAGGCCGCCAGAGGACGACAGGCTGTCGGAGCCCAGCTTGTCTGGCAGGGACACTGCCTCCAACCTGAGCCTCGCTTCCAGTCAGGAGGCACACGGACGGCAGATGCTCGGAGACACAGGGAGAGGCGGCTCATCCTGCACTCCTCCCGGAGACTCTGCCTGCCCTGGCCACACGCAGGAGGGGCTGTTGCAAAACCAGAGCCGCTGTGGTGCGGGCCCACACCCAGGCTCCCGGCCTGGGCCGCACTAGCTTGCTTCCACAGCCCCTTTCCCTTTAAGAAGTTTTCACCCACACATGTGCGTGGTCAGCTGGTCCTCGGGCTCAGCGCATCTCCGTTCTTTCCATGCCCTCCTCCTCCCATGTCTCCCACCTTGACCACCTCTTGGTCCCGTCCTTTCTGCCAGGGGAGAAACTATCTCAAGAAGAACAGAAAGAAAAAATAAGTAAGTATACATTCGCATTATAATGTATTATATATTATATATTCACACACACATAGATGTGATACATACAAAACCCAACCGGGGAGGGAACCATTGGCTGGATCATGAGCATCCTGCAGCATCTTGAGCACAATTTAGCCAGCACTGGTCCTCGCTGTGCTCTTTTCCCTGGACAGAATGATTAAACACCACAGTGCCATTCAACTCCACTATGAGACCCTATCACTTGTTCTGATAAGTCTTCCCTGGTGGGAAGAACCTACAGCACTGAGCAATCCTAAGTGAGCAGAAACTGCGATCCGCAAGCACATTGCCTCCTTTGTGTGTCTCTCCCATCCAGATTCCGAACTCGCCCGGCTAGGGCTCTCGCTCTGTCATTTAGTCACTCGTTTTGCTCAGCAAGCACCCAGAGCCTAACCTAGAAAACAATGTCTTCCTTTCCAACTTGCAAATATTTGGCAGCAAATGCAGTTATAATTAAGGTTGATGATAATCCAGGGAGAGAAAAATAGCAGAGTGAAGGAAAGGAAGAAGATGCAGCCTCCTGAGAGGGAGAATGCGAACAGGCATGGGGTGCAGGCGGGCGGGGGAGATGGGACACTTAGAGGACAGGCGTTGCTGGCCGGAGGCTTCGGGCTGTCACGGCAAGATGAAGTTAGACCAGATAAATACCGCACAGGAACCAGGGGAGAGAGCAACAGAGAACTGCAGAGGCTAGAAACTCCAGGGCTCATTGTACAGAGGTCTGAAGACTTGAGTGAAATGTGCTCAGTTCTGGTGCAAAAGCTGTCTGGGATTTGGGTGGGACCGACTTTGTTCAGAAGCAGGGAAGTCATCTGTGCATTAGGAAATTCAGAGCTCTGTGCAAACGCGTGTGCATGTGCACGTTTCCTATGCCTCTCTTTTTTTCAAATTGGATGCCTGCGTCTTTTTATAATCAACCAGCTGTATTTTTCTTCTGGATTAACAAGAACCAAGTGAACATGGGGTTTCTTTCTCTCCACCCTGGTCTCACCAATTCCTTATTCAGTTGTGCACCTTGGATAGCAATCTACTTGTCTCCTGTCTGTCCCCCCACATTGTCTTTCCTCCATGTTTAAGAAGCGAGTACTACAGGAGAACAATGCAGGGGGACACCCAACAGGACCTGAAGCCAAGAAGCCCAGGGGAAGCCTGTGGGCCCAGGAAACTGCTGAAAGGTTGCATCCACTTATACTAGCCAAACAAAATATAATGGATACATACACGCATCCAAATAGCAAAGCCGGCCCAATGTGTGTAGAACCTGCTCTGTGAGATGCTAAGTCTGCTTGAAAAATTGGACTGTGACATTTGTGCTGATGCTGATGCTGTGCACCTATAAATTATAATCCCTGCTGTAAGCATTAAAGACATTGAAAGGTAGAAGACACTCGGCAACGACCAGCCGGAAGGAGACCTCCTGGGATGCAGGAGATGGTTTTGGAGCAGACACAGGTCCCATGTGCAGCAGGGTGCATCCCTGACTGCATCTAGTTTCACAGCTCGTTAGGGAGACAGCCCAAGAAGGGATTGGCCTCTTATTGCTTAGCTCACTTGTTATCTAGGCCAAGGCGGCAGACACATATATCCCCACAAAAGGCACACGGTTTGGATACTTCCCAAACCAGTCATCCGTCTTCCAGCTGATAAATGTCTCTTCACATCACTGGGTCAATTTATATTGTGTAGTCATAAGGGGAGCAGAGAGCACACAAATATAAGAGATGGAAGGACGGTTGAGGATGGGAAGGAGGGCGGAGGAGGCTAGTGAAGGCCCGGAAGTGACATCGGAGGAGAGAGCCAACCGCTGGGGAAATAAAAGCTGGTAAGGATCCCAGAGAGATCTCCACAGGGAGATTACCTTTGCTTCTACTTACGGTACGTGAAGTTGTGTTTTGTTTTGTTTTTGCTTTTTGTGAGGGAAGGGAAGCCTGGGTCGTGAACTTAGCAGGGAAAGGCTGAGCTGTTGATCACTGGCTGGCGGGGACCCCTCCGAGGTCACAGGAAGTGCCCCGAGGGTGGGCCTTCAAAGGCTGGGCTGACAGTGAGCAGCTTTTCTTTTCCCATCAGTGTCTAAATTTGTCTCCATTGTTTCTTTTCTTTTTTTCTCCCTTGCACTAAAATGGGACTTGGGCCCAGGGAGGGGCAGCAGTATCTTGACTGAGAACTCCGCATGTGGAAGACAGACAGGGTCATCCGCATTGTCCCAACTCCATGTGCAACAGAGATTACGCCCTAGAAAACAAAAGAACTACGCTGCCGAGGCGCTGCCCGCCAGTAAACAAGAGAAACGTGACTGCAGAAGCAGGCAGCTTCCTGCCTCATTTGAGTCGGGAAAAATAATTGCTTCGTTCCCACCCCACCCCCGTCCTCAGCCCTGGGTCATGAGAAAGAAGGTCCAGAGACCGGATTTTCCTGGAGCCGGCTTTCCTTGGGAGGCCGCTGACGGCAGAAGCTGTGGGAGCAGAAATGTGATCGGGGCCAAGGGGACAGGGTGGCCAGGAGTGACTGTGACCCACGGTGGCTGCATTAGGACCCGAGAAATCTGACTCCACCAAGCGCCAGCATAGTCCCATCTTTCCCTCAGACGGGAAGCGAGGGTTGCTGAAGCAACGTCTCCGCGCGCTACGGAAAATACCCGTTCCTGCAGTTCCCAAACCTTTCTCTCCGCCGGCCTCTAGTTCAGCAGTGGACCTACATTTGGCATAAGCTCTCTCAGCACCTTTGCAAATGTGAGCACTCAGGATTTTAACAATCCCATGCCTGAAACTGCGATACTCGCAAAATTCTAATAGTGTGCATTGGGCATGTATTTCAGAGATTTGTAGCAAAAAAATATATGCTCTCCTCAGAAGGCTTTGGTGATGACAATTTATACTATATAAATTTCCACAGCCTTGCTAAATTGGATCAAGTTTTTTGGTACTGTTAAGATAGTGGCCCATTTAGGTAGCTATTTATTACCTCACTATAAAACTTTGGGGCATGAGACCAAGGACCACAGAATAGGGGAAACTCTGACACATCACCCCAAACTTCCAGTGTGCTGGGGTCCTGACAGCTGCTGGCAGGAGCCCTCGCCTCTCTGTGTTTGCTGACATTGTCGTTCCCATGAGCAAGTTACAAGTGATGGGCTGCCCTCAGCAGCCAATCCAGAACCAATAGACAAAGGCGATGTTTGGACTCTTCCCTAATGTGAAATTCATAAAAATTTTTACTGTTGCTTTTGCTGCTTTTCACCTCCTTCCATTAGCGTACAGTGGGGTATAATTCATGCGCTCAAACAATGTAGGTGGACATCAGCATGTGGGAGGATTGGAGGAAGGAAAGAGTGGGGAGGGAGGAGGGGCAGCCAGGGAGAGAAAGGCATTTACTGAGATGCATTTTCTCTCAGGCAGCTGAGGCTCATTTCAAACCCGGCAGTCCTATTCTGCCTTTGCAGCATTACTCACTTCTTCCGGACACTAGATGTCAGCTACTTGCAACAATGCTCAAGGGGCATCTTGCATCCCGTGGGCGTGTGCTCACAATGCTGTTACTTCCCTTGGGTTTTTGCAAAGGTGTATGAGCCCTCATCTTTTGGTATTTGGAAATTGATTTGCAGCCCTTGCAATTGGTCTGTCTTTAAGCTCCAGAGAGCTGTGCAGACAAACTTGGGTCTATGAGGCAAAATCAAGCACAGAACTGCTTCAAAAATATGATAAAGTTGAGCAGGGCATGGCAGTACACACCTATAATCCCAGCACTGAGGAGACTGAGGCAGAAGAATTGCTACAAGCTTGAGGCCAGCATGGGCTCCATTGTGAGTTCAAGGCCAGCCTGAACTACATAGTGAGACCCTGTCCCAAAAGAACAAAATAACAACAACAAAAACATACGATCAGTGTTATGTCACATGGATGTCTAAAAGCAGGAGATAATATCAGAACACAAACTTACTGGTATCCTGAAATCAGAAGTACATGGGTAGGTAGAATGAGGAGTTAGGGAAATTGAGCATCAGCCCCTTAGAGCCCTGATGGATTTGTTTCTCCTTTCAACCCAGGGCTCAGTGAAATACCTACAGACGTTCCAGGCGAGAAGAAATGGCCCACATAAAGCAAAACACTCAACCGAGAATACCCATCAATATTTATCCAGTCCTAGGGCAGAAGATGACTTTCTCGGGGTAAAATCAATGAAAGAAAAGATAAAAGAAAAATCGTCTATATTTATCTAATGCTTAAAATGTGCTGGATGTTGCTGTAAGTCCTGGACAGATACCATGCAAATTCATTCTTCTAACAGAGACATGAGATGAATACTATTGGCTGTCTCTGTTTACAGCAGAGGAGCTTGAGGCAGTGAGAGGAACCATTTGATCAAGCTGACTAAGTTTATAAAGACAAGGCAGGGCTTACACCCAGGCACCCTGGCTTCTGAAGATATACCTTAAATTCTAGGGAACCCATGCTTAGGCTCTGTAAACATCTATAAAATTTATAAAAAGTAAACAAAAAAAAAATACCAAGACGGCAGGTCAGCAGCATCCAAAGAGCAATGAGCATCTATAAACCAATCACAGGACAACTTCAGATGGACAGTGACAAATAATTATTCTCACTTGTAAACAGAGACATGCTGCTTCAAATAAAAGGATATTATTTGATGACTATCAAATTAACCAAAAGATTAAGAAAGCTTTTAGATGGATGATAACTCCAAATCAGCCTGCTTCAGCCCATGAAGCATGTTCGCTCTATAATTTGGTAGACTCTCCTCAGAAAATTTTAGCAAATATGCATTAAAATTAAAATTGCTTCCACTCCTCAGAATCGGTCTTAAGGAAATAAAAGTGGATATAAACATGTGGGCACAAACACATCTGTAACACAATTATTAAGGCATTGTTCATGTTGATGGTCAGGAGAGTAGATACAGACATTGCCTCCACCCCAGGAAAAGGGTACCAGGCAGGCGAAGACCCCACGGCCACCCTCGTAAACAGAGGTCTGGATGTGATGTGATAGATGGGAAAAGGATAAAACTGTATGCTACATATTTCCATCTTTAAATTCACAACTAAAAGGTTAGGAGGAAATAAGCATGACATGAACAATAGCTGTCTGTATCTTAAATTTTTCTTATAATAAATACCTATAAATGTCAGTGAACTTGGAATCAAGTATCCAGACTAGGGAGCCACCATGACCCTAATGAGATCATGCTGCTGAGGGTCTCTGAGGCCAAGCCTGATCCGGAGCTCTCCAGAATGACTGCATTACCAGCATGCAGGGAGACGGAGGCAGTGGGATTCTCCTTGCCCGTCTTTGGCAGGATCTTGGCCTGCTGTGCTGTGAGCCTGCCAGCCACTGGAAGATGTTTGTTGCTGAGACAAAATGCAAACACCAACAAGTTAAGGGAGGAAAGGTTTTTTTCAGTTCACCATATGCAGAGGTTCCAGTCCATAATCACTGGCTCCAAGGCAGGGTGGTGTGGCAGAGAAAAAACAGTTCATGGCAGGCAAAAGGTAGCAAAGCAAAAAGGGACCACAACAGCTTTTTCTTTCCCTTATATCTCATCCAGCTTACTCAGGGAGGCAGCCCTCACACCCTGAATCCTAGTGGCCTTGATCCTAGTATTGCACCATGAATTGATCCCAGCATCACACACTGTAGATCCGGCCACCTCTGAAAAAGCCCCACCTATGACTGCGTGAGCCTTTCATTACAGCCGAAACAGTAACCACATGAAGACATTTTCGCAGGTCTAGAAGTAGAATGCACTTTACAGAATCACATTTCCCAACAGCATACGGATATAAGTTCTCAGTGTAGGTCCATTAGCACATGTGGCTTAGCACCACATTCTCAAGCTCCTTGTTAATTCCACTAATAAATTATGAGATTTTGGTGGCACCCAAGCCTTTGTACATTAGCAGCAGGAAGTTTATATATCCCAGAAAAGTCCAACCATAAACAAGCAAAACAACAAAGTTTTTCTGAGCTTAAGAGCATACAGAAATAGATGACTAGGACCACCACTCCGAGCACAGAGGAAGGGGCTTCTGAGCCACCATAACACCACTCCCAGTGCAGAGATAGGGGTTTCTGGGCTGCCATACCACCGGTCCCAGGGCGGAGGTGAGCCACATGGGCACCAACAGCACACAATCCCCCCTGCACCCTGGCCCCATCGAAATGGGAAGACATGTAAACAAGTCCCAAAACCAGACTTCCAGATCACCTACAGCAACCTCAAAGGGTAATGAGATGGAACACTCTGGTACTCAAGGACCCGGACTCCCTGAACTGGCAACAAGAGGATCTAGAAAAAATGAAATCAGAAATAATTTCTCACATAACAGCAGAGACCATGCCCATATTGCAAGACATGATTAATAAATCTAGAGAGGAGCTGAGGAACATGATGGAATCCCAACACAGGAAACAAATGGAATCCATAAAACAGATGCAGACAGATTTCTGGGAGATTAAAAACTCCATTGAAAGTCTATGCAGTGGAATGAGCCAATGTGAGGACAGAATTTCAGATATAGAAGATAAGATTGCAATTGATGACCAGGAAAAGAAAAATTGCTTCAAAATTGTAAGAGACCATGAGAAATCAATCCAACGGCTGCTAGACAATGCAAAGAAGCATAACATAAGACTGATTGGAGTCAAATAAGAAACAGGAGAGAGTGCAGACAACATAGTAAAACTGTTCACAAAAGTAATGGCAGAAAACTTCCCAAGCAGGGGAAAAGAACTTGACATACAGATAAGTGAGGCATATAGGACTCCAATTACCCTTGATCAAAAAAATGTACACATAGGCATATAATTGCTAAGATTCCAGAAACCCAACAGAAGAACAGAGTTCTACAAGCAGTTAGAGAAAAAGAAACAAATCACATACAAATGAAAGCCAATCAGAAATCACAGCAGACTTCTCAATGCAAACCCTCAAGGTAAGAAGACCTTGGAGTGACGTATTCCAAGCCCTAAAAGTGAACAGCCTCCAACTCAGATTGGTGTACCCTCCAAAACTATCTTTCAAAATTGATGGAGAAATAAGATGCTTTCATGACAAAGAGCACCTTAGGAACTTCATGAAGACAATATCCTAGGAAAAGACAATGAGGATCACAACCCCAGGAAGCACAGCAGAATGAATCCACTGGGCATGATAAGAAATTAAACGCAAAGGGAGAGAATCCAAAAAACAGAAAAAGTCATGACAATGATAAGGCAATACATATCAGTTATAACCATCAATGTCAATAGTCTCAGTTCACCAATCTAAAGAAATAGACTGGCAGAGTGGGTCAAGAAGCAAGATCCAACAATATGCTACATACAAGGAACACACTTAATTCAAAAAGAAACTCATAGACTGAAAGTAAAAGGGTGGAAAACAACACTCCTCATGACAAGAACCCAAAAAGAAGCAGGAGTAGCTATCCTCTTTGCAGATCAAGTGAATTTCAAACCAACACTGATTAAGAGAGACAAAGAAGGACACTACATCCTTGTAAAGGGAACATTCCAACAGGAAGAGATGACAATCGTAAATACCTATGCACCAAACACTAGTGCGCCCAACTATATAAAACAAATACTAAAGGACATGAAAAGTCATATGTGCACTAATACAATAGTAGTGGGGGACCTCAATTCCCTGCTGTCACAAATACATAGATCAACTAGATAAAAAATAAGTAATGAAATACTAGAACTCAGTCAAACTCTTGAACAAATGAACTTAACAGATGTTTACAGTGCTCCACTCCACAAAAACAGAATGCACATTCTTTTCAGCTGCACACAGGTTATTCTCCAAAATACACCATGTACTTGCTCATAAAATATGTATAAGAAAGCACAAAGGAATTGAAGTTATTCCCTGTATATTATTAGACCATAGTGCAATGAAATTGGAGATCAATAGCAAAAGAAACCACAAAATTTTCATAAACACATGGAAATTGAACAACACACTTCCGAATAACCAATGGGTCATGGAGGAAATTAAAGAAGAAATCAGAGAGTTCCTTCAATTAAATGAAAATGACAATACAACATATCAGAATCTATGGGAAACAATGAAAGCAGTCTTACGAGGGAAATTCATAGCAGTGAATACTCGTATTAGGAAAACAGAGCAAGCCCAATAAAACAACCTGATGCTGAACCTCAAGCTTCTAGAAAAAGAAGAGCAGGACAAACCCAAAGCTCATACAAGGGAGGAAAT
>NW_004624793.1:4946061-4975028 GCF_000247695.1 Heterocephalus glaber
GAAAGGAAAGAAGGGAAAGGAAAAATGATGAGAAATGGAAAAAATGGAAATAAAGTCTTTGTAAATAGGGAAGGGTGGAGGGGGTGAAGGGAGGGCCAGGAATGGGGAAAAAATAAGAACCAAGATGCATCCTGTAAAGGTCCAATTCCCAATGAGAAATGTAACTGCGTTGTATACCTACAATGGACCAAGAAAAGAATTTAATACAAAAGAAAAAAAGAAGAAGGGTGCTGAGATTTCCAATTGGCAAATCCAGGAAGTGGCGGCACCTCCGCCTAGATGGGGCAGATGGTGAGGCTGGCGTGATATGAGCCGAGGGACAGAAATGATCCAAGAAGAATCATCAACTAGATGAGATGAGTCTGAAGAGTGACTCGGTCCTTCCCGACGGGAAGGGAGGGCGAATTAAAGACAGCTGGCGATGTCCCGCTCCGTGCGAGAGATGGCATGAGGTGATGCAGGACTCACAGTGACAGCCCCTGAGCCTACGTAGGAAACAGAGACCCTACAAATAATCAAAGGCATGGAGATGAAAGAAAAGCATTTTCACCAAGAAATTAGTGAATTGGCTTTTAAAGTTATAATAACAAAATATCAGCCAAAGTGTAGTCCAATTGCTATTTCACATAGTGCTCTTGACGTTATGAATTGATGTGCCCCTTTAAAGGGAAATAGTTTGGCTGAAGATAATAACCACACTTTGCCGCAGTAATTGCATGTATGAGAATCCAGCCTATGAAATGAACCTAAAATACTTCTACACCCCAAGCTATTCGCTTTAGCATTCTTTATAATAATAAAAAACTGAGAAAACATTAGATAACTGCAAATAGTGAAATCATTAAGAAAATTACAATGTATTCAAAGAGATACACAAAGTAGAGGTAATAGAATGTGCTTATCATATGAGTAAGTAACAAATGAAAATACATTTAAAAGTGTGTGCTTATGAAAAGAGATTAGAAAGAAATACGCTCTAAAAACAGAGTAGGTGCAGAAGTGAGGTGAAATTATGAATGGTTATTTCCTCTCTTTTCTATATGAGCTCTAATATGGCTGGCTGGTATGACTTTTATAATAAAAATATTTTATTAAATTTGGGGCAATATTATTCTCTTTTGCCTGCACGGAGAACAGTTCTGTCACCGAGTATCATTTTGAATAAGAAGGGAAATATTAATATTTATGATGTTTATACCACTGCTGGGGTTTTTTAAATGAATGCAGACTACCTGAGCTGACTTGTACTTACTCTGAGACTTGAGCTCCTTGCTTTATTTTGTTTACCAACATCACCTTTGTGAGTTCTAAACGTAAGATGAATCTGCTTGGGTAGCAGTTGAAACCCCCTTCAAAGATCTTTGCTTTCGGTTTGTGTTTATGCCTGGTTATGTATCTCCGCGGAACTGCTCCCAAACTGAGCCTCTAGACAGGCTGGGACGGGATTGGGTGCTGGCTAAACAAACAATTAGGGGACTGAGGTGTCGGCCCCACCTGAAATCTCAGGCCAGCAGCAAGGACTCACATCAGGCCCCTGGCTGTGGTGTCACGCAGGAGGGGTTTCTCTCTTCCCATGAAGGGTCTGCACTTCTCCTATCTCATATGCAAAAAGTAACCCACAAACGGTGTCGGGCTTTTTCTGATCGATATTCCATCCAATGTCTAAGTCAGTTTTTGAGAAAACCTTACTAATTTCAAGTAAACTCAGCCTCACTTATCATGGCAAGAAATTCCAGCCAGCGCCACACAGGGAGAGAACCCTGAAAGGGATGCTTCCTCCATCCAGTGTGTTTCAAGCAGCAGAGAGAAGCACACAAAGAAGACACCGGGGCTCTGCTCAGTGGACGTGGAAAGGAGAGGGAGGAAACGCGCCCTCTTCAGATGTGATCTCCAAACAGAACGATGGCTCTCTGCTCTGCTCTTGTTATGATACAGCGTGTTACTGAGAGCTCCTCTGTGTAAGTTTTTCTGAGTACAAAACATTGCAAGGCAATTTGAAGAACACGCTTTCTCCAAGGTGAGGGCTGACTCGCGCGGTGAATAGAGCAGCCGGGAGAAAAGGCGCATCTGACTGAAGCTAAAAATGACATCAATCACGTAGAACTGTAATTTGCAAAAGTCATTGTATGAAGTAATTAATCAAAGCACGGCTGAGTTTTCGGGGTTGAGACTTTGATCTGGCAAGTAGAAGAAATACAGTAAAATCGGACAGACTCACCCTGCGGCCTTTAGGACTTAAAATGTCTCTCCATGCCAGTCGCAGGCTTAATTACTTCTTTTGTACCCCCGCTGACGGTCTCAAATTAAAATAAATGAAACACATCAGGACAAATTTTGGATGCATGTTGTGCCTAAGAATACATTGTTCCTGATATAGGAACAGCTCGAGTCCCAGGTTCCTTCAGTTCCATTTGAATCGCTCAGGGAGGAGGGAGAGACAAGATGGTCCAAGAAAGAAAGGGAGCAGCTAAGATACCAAAGGGCAGAACTGGGACTCTCTTGTATCTTCCTGGGCACAGCACTGTGAAAGTTGGGAAAAGCAAAACAGCCCGGCAGGAAGTGGAATAGACAAATGCCCATGGTCACACTGTGCATGCAGCCAATCCCTGTCTAAGTGCAGTTAATTGTTTTATATTTAGTGACAGCAATTGACTATATTACAAATTAATGAGAGGTTGGAAGCTGAGTTGGACATTGTCTGGCCACACATTTGCCATCACCAGAATAAAGCAGGCTCCTTGGAGCTTGAAGCAAGGAGGTATCTGAGGATGTCCCGTTGTCCAGCTGTCCTGGACAGCGTCCTGGGGAGACCTGTGTGCCCGAGTCTGACGGGGGATTTCCTCCGCCTCTCTGGCCCTTTCTGCAACTGCTAATCAGCAGTCTCCTGTTCTCAGAATCCATCATTTAGAGTTTGCATGTCACCAACCTTCTTATCTTTCAATTCCTGGTTTTCTAGTACTTTCTCAAGACCCTTGTACCTCAGCACACTGAGTGGAAAAGTCACAGCAGTGCAGGGCTGTAATAAACAGGAGAAGCACAGCCTCTCTGGGGCCAGAGCCATAACTGCCAGGGCTTTGGGCTCAGGAAGCAGAGATAACACGGTGACTAAATACAGTCATGTGTGTGTGGCAACATGCCCAAACCCAAGCAATGTGTGACTGAGGCTGGACAAACATTCAAAAACCTATTCCACTGACGAAGCAATGACCAGCCAGGGGTGGTGGTGCACGCCTGCCATCGTGTACTCTGGGAGGCTGAGACAAGACAATTTCAAATTCAAGCCCAGCCTGGCAACTTAGCCAGTTAGTGAGACTCTGTCTCAAAACAAAAGTAATAAGAATTAAAATAATAAAAAAAAGGAAAGGACATTCTACTGGTGCTGCTGTGTTTGCATGAGAGGACCAGGTAAGGACCTGCAGTGCTGGTAGTGTGATCTTACCATCTGGCAGTGGAGCCAGGACGTTGAAAGGCTGTAGGAACCTGTGTTCCTGTCCCCGACACCTCCACTCACCTCAGGTCACCGACAGCCCCCCGCACAGACCACCTGTCCTTCCTTTGCACAGGGAGGGTGTGTGTGCCAGGGAGAAACCACACTTCCTCTCCCGCCTAGCTTCCTCACTCTGCGTCCTGGGAGACTTCATGGCTCCCCCTTCCAGAACTCATAGAACCGACTGCTGGTCGCCGTCACCTTCCAGCGGCCCTGATGGCTCTGGGTGCATCTCTGGGGACAGCAGGCGGGAAAGCCACCCCGCCCCAGACTCAGACTCCTGAGTGCCCACAGTCACTCGGCCCTTCACCAGCACCTCCGCCTGCTCTGCCCCTTCAGAGGCCCAGCTCTGCTGAGTCCTCCAGCTACCTTTAAAGAACTCTAAGGTCTTCTTCACATTGAAAAGAAGAGAGGAGGGGAAGGAAGCCTGAGCCCCAGCTCCTCGCTTACCTGCGCCTTTTCCCAGCCAGCTTCCGGGAGTTGGTCTCCATGATCTCCTCTCCCTCAGCCTCGGTTCCACTGTGCCTGCCTTTGGTGCTGACTTCTCCACCTACCTTCTAAAGACGCTCAGGAAAGACACTCCAGAGCGGCTCCAGAAAGTGGCAAGAACAATGAGATCAATGTGCCTGAAGTGAAGGGCAGGGCTGAGGATGTCGCTCAGTGGTGCTGCACCTGCCTGGCAAGCGCAAGGTCCTGAGTTCAATTCCCAGTACCGGATTAATGACACCGTGTCTTTCACTGTAATTAATTTTTACAATTTACACATTCACCATATTTTTCTAACACACCTTGTGTATGTTGAGGAAATTTATTAGGTCCCATAAATTGTAAATTCAAGGAAGACTCTCATTTTAGTCACACGGAACACAGTGTCGCCTTCCCCCCATCTTTAAACCACGCTTCACGCTCCTGTGAACTCTCTCTCCGTGGGTTTCCTTTGGGAGGCACGAATCATGCCACATCTACCAGCCACAGCAATGAATCTCACCAATAAGAGAATAGGAGGTAGGGAGAACAAGAAACCAAGTGAAACTATGATTGCAGTAGTCTGACAAATATCTTCGAAGCCTGGTAAATGGTGTTCAAGGTCCCACACGACCCCTCAGCACCCCAGCCTGCAAGGAGCGTTCTTTTCTGCCAGTCGTCTGGTGATTTCGGGCTGTTCGTATGGACCCAGTGACGCGCGTGGCTCCTGGGACTTGGACACCAAATTAGACATCGCTGGTCTTTACAGAACCCGGTGGAGGCTGTGGGAGGCGGCAGGGACAACACCAAGTGATAGCCTTAAGGATGGAGGACGGGCGGGGCGGGGCGCCGGGGCCTGCTTTGTGGATGGAGCAGAGGTTGGAGGGGAAGGAGGAACAAAGGCACAGGGGCCCTTTATGCTTGGGGTAGGGTTTCGTGTTCATGCTCAGAGCAAAGGAGCACCATGGAGGAGCTCTGGGGCTGGAGGGAGGTTAGTCCTAGGCAGGAGACAGCAGCTGGTGGATTTAGGAAAAGCAGTGAGACCGTGGGAAGGGAGCAGCGAGGTCCAGGAGGCGCTGGACGGAGAGTGGAGAAAGGGAGGTGAGGCAGGTGAGGAAGAGGTGAGGTGAGGAAGCAGGAGAGGGCAAGTTTGCTGTCATCTTTACAGGACCCTGATTCTGCAGGAGCCACAAAGAAATCTGCCTCCTCAAGTCCTTCTGTAGAAAAGCACACATCTCCTCGCACTTCTGGAACGTAGAGGCCACACCTACAAAGAAGGACAAGGAGGAAAGCAAAGTTTACGAAGGAAACCATGAGAATTCTGCCTCTGGGATTCTAAAAATTGGAACAGAAAACTGGACACAAGAAATTGTATCCAGTGTGGAGGGTTAGGGTCCAGCACTACAGGGTTGTTTTGTTTTGCTTTGTTGCTTAACTCCCCTCTTAGACTGTTTGATTCAACAGCTTCACAGTTAATTGACTCTCAGAGATCCTTCATGTGCCCTTCATGAAGATCACTGACGTTCTCCTCTTTTTAATTAAATACTTACTTGACCCAAGAAACGTTTTCTTCAGCTCCAGCATCATCATGTCAGGAATCGAAACTGTGAATTGTGTTGCATTGCATTGCCAAGTACCAAATTAATAAAGGAAAGTAAAAAACTACCAACACCCTTGATGATATGTAATCAGACAATGCTACAATGAGTGCATTTTACTTGAAGTATTTTTGAATTGTTTCTGCAAAGAAAAAGTCTCATAATGTCTGAAAATCAGAATAAACTCCCTCACAAAATGCTTCAAAAACTGCCTGCTTTCTAAGAAACAGAAATTTAGCAGTGAAATCAGCAGGAAACGCAAGAAAAATACTGGACTGCAAACTAAAAATAGAAATGAAATGCATCCTAAGAAGGAATAAATAAAAAGTATCACAAAAGGTAACTAAATTCCCTAACTGTCTAACCCAGTTGAGTCAATACTTCTGTTCAAAAAAAAACATCACTTAAGAGAAATCTCTGCTCAATGCCTGTGATATTCCAGGAGAATTGCCAGTCTGGTGTAAATGAGAAATGTGTTTGTCCACATACTATAAATTGGGAAGAAATTTGGGTATGGGATCAGTAACCTGACAAGAGAGAACGAACAGGGCTCAGAGAGAAGCCACCGAAACTTAGCCTGGGCTATCCATCAGGTCACTCAATTGTCTCCATATGGAGCTATTAAAATAGATCAACGCAGCTGCAGCTCCGGCCTCCATACTGGGCTCCTGGATTATGCAGAAAGCTGTATTCAAATCACTCCTCAGCCCACTTCTTAGCGTGCCAGTTGAGGGATTCTGGACAGAATCAGGAAACTTGAGTACAGCGACTGCTCACTTTGAAAACCTTTGCTCAGCGCGCTCAGCTTCCTGTAGCTTCTTCCTGTGACTCAACTTTTCCATCTGGTTTTACCCCATGGAAATAAAAAAGGAAAAGCTTTCAGATGGGAGAGAAACAATGGAAAAGATAGTCTATTTTCCCCTTTACTTTCAAACAAAGCTTGGTGACATGTTTGCTAAAACAGGCAGTTTAACGGCGTGCGTGTGTACACGTGTCCAGGATTAAATAAAGGCTTGGAAGAATGAAATATAATGTCTTCTAAATACCAAAATGACTGATGTCTTTTCAAGGACACAGAAGAGCTGAGTTGGTCAATGATAGATTCCAATGCTATAGATGTGAATAAATAGTTCACGCTGACTTAATGCTAAAATCCTCTCTAGAATATCAAAATAAATCCTGAAAAGAGAACATCTCTTGCAATGCTAGGTGGGCAGGTTTGACCTAACAACTACAAATAACTAATCTGATTTGTCTCCCTGACTGAGCTGGGTTTCTAACTGAATTGATCTTGCTGTCTCACACTTACAGGAAGCCAGTAAAGCCAGCTTGGTGGTTACAGCCTCTTCTACAGCCACCCGTCTGTGTCCTGCACGGAAACCGCAGAGACATTTCCAGAACGAATCAATGTCCACACCTAACACACATTTCAAAGCAGTTTCCTTCCTAATGCCATTTTTTCCTTTTCTCAGAAATATTGCTCTCCCCCCATATCTACTTTGAAAATGTGAAAATATCTTTTAGGAACCTGGTGAGTTCATTTGTAACACGTAGTTAGAAACTTCACATGAAAGGCAAAAGGAGTCAAATCAATGCCTTTTAGAAAGTGAGTTAAGAGGAGATTGTTTTAAGCACTCATCACAATAAACTCTTCCGGAAGAAGGAAGTGGGCACTTACAGTGAGATTTGTGACACTAGAAACAAGTCAGCTACCACAGGGCAGGATTTGGAGCAGCGGGTCTCCACTTTTAATGTGCCCAGGAGTCTCCTGAAGCCTGGTTAAGATGCAGCCCACACTCGCAATGAGGTCTGAATTCTGCACTTCTAGGCCCCTGGCCTGTAGACAGAGGCCTGGCCACCTGCAGGGCCATCTCCAGGCCCTGTGCGGGCTGGGGCTCCCCCATCCCACCAAGCTGCAGGGCAGAGGTGCTGCCCCCTAGCCTCCCCATTGGTGTGGTGTCCAGCAGGAGGCTTGCTCTTCAACCCAGCTTCCTGGAGACTCCACAAAACCTCATGGGGCTCCTTTCTGATTGGCCATACTCTGTATGTAGCATGGTTTCTCATCAGCAGCTATCCCCAGAGACAGTGTCCCAGCCTCCCTCCACTGGGACTGAGGCAGAGATGAATTCTGAAGTAGACCTGCTCTTGAACTCCAGAACTTTTGCTGGTTTCATAAGTTCCAGCCACTCAGGGAATCTGCACAAAGCTCAATTTTCCCTTGAGATAAAAATGGTGGTGCTAATAAAAAAATAGCGAATACCTATCTGTGACAGGTCATTGTGAAGATCAACGAGATAAAGCAAAACTCCTTGGAGCTGTAAAGACTCCAGAAATTTCTGGGAATGTTATTACAGATCCTGGGGAGTGTTTTAATAAGGGGTCTGGGATGTTTTAGGAACCAAGAAAACAACAATATACCTAGCTCATGGAAAGCAAGTGAATTAAACCTAAAGTAAAAGGAGTCAATAAATGAAGAAAGACCACATGAGGTTGTGTGAGTCTTTCTTGGACGAACGGTGAAGGGAGATGGAAATGTGAACACAGAGGAGAAAGAACTTATCCCAAGGTCAGCTTGGCTAAGCTTTGGTGGTGCAAAACAAACAAACAGGCTGGCAGTGTGACATTCTGTGACACGTGGATGGTGGCCCTGGAATCTGACACGTATTTTAGGGCTGCCACGCGTACACAGGTTTACTGTAAGAGATTTCATTTTTAGAGTTTTAGGCCAGGGATTTGGCTCAATGTTTCCATCGCCTGCCTCAAAAGCACAAGGTCCCAAGTTCAACCCCCTGTACCAAAAAACCCCAAAAGAACAGAAAAACCCTGACCTACGGAGATTATAAATTGTGTGAAAACGTTGGCATTTTTAGAGTTTTGTTATGTAAATGTTCTTTTAAAACCACACAGTCATTCTGACAAGTACACACCCTCATAAGATAAATATTGGTTTTTCTATTTTAATGGCAATATCCATTCTGCTGTAAAACACAAACTCACAGAACTAGAAATTACGGGAAGCCATTTTTTGTTCCTTTCTCTCTTTTCTCATCCTAGAAATTTTATATTTCAGATGATTCCTTTATAACCTGGTTATTACAATATTTATCTCATATCTCCAAGAGCAATTAGGAGCCTTAGCCAACGCTTCTAGAATATGCAGATGTCTCTATTGTAAGATTTAGCAGGGGTGAAAATGATGTTAATATATTACACATAATCAAAATTCAGTAGCAAAAGCGATGACTGTATTCCAAATGTGTCCGTCACTCTTTTTTTTAAAAAAAATGTTTTTCTTCAATAAATGAACTCCTGCTAGACATTTTCTTTCTTGAGAGTTAATCTTTCTATTAGGATCATAATTTGCCAAACAAAATCTTTGTATTTTTCTCAGGTTCACTTGTTTTTCTTCTTTTTAAATAGGTAAAGGTTCTGTGAATAGATTCTGGAAGGACCATTGTCATTTGCAAAACGTGTGAGGTTCAGAGAACACAGCAGCGGGGTGGGGGGTGCACATCCCATGTGTTCGGTTTTGCCAAAAGAAGAGGCCCCCTGAGACTTCTATCGAAGTCTGGCTCTGGGATCAGTTTAACAACTTGCTTTGAATTCATATGAGTCCCGGCTGCTAAATTTGCAAATGCTTCCACATCAAGGTTCTGCACCCACTGTAAATGTGGCCTCCCTTCAAGAAGATAGCCATATTGGTTGCTAGGAGATGGAGGGATCCTCTCTGAGAAAATTCAGTCTCAACAAAAAAAAAATTTTTACATAAAGACCTTTTAAATATAAATCTTTGACAGCAGCTATTATTATTCACCGAGTTCCTTCACATCTGAATAAATGGCAGAAAAATGATATTATTCATATGCCATTATACACTAAAGTGTTAAAATAGAATAGATTCTTTTTCCCTTCTCTCCTCCTTGCTCTCTCTCTCTTTTTCTTTGTTATTGCTAAAGAGAAAAGAGAGAGCTTTTTAAACACTTTTTTCAATTGAATTTCTCTGCTTTCCTTTTTAGATCCTTGGTATAACAGAAATCTCTCCAAACCCAAGACCGAGGATGTGGATTACTGCAGCTGCTTTCCAGCCCCTAATAACTCTTTACAATGAAGGAGAGAGCAGCATCCGCGAGGCCACAAAGAGAACGTCCACCGTCCCTAAGTAGGCGGCTGGGGAGAGCGGGTGGGAGACTGCTCGGGAAGCAACCATCCGACAATTTCATTTCAGTAACGTTTGCAATTTTCTTCCTAGCGGGTTGGCTGGAGCCACAGCTGCCTGCTGTGTGGTCTGGGTGCTGCGCTTTGGCTGAGCAGGACCTTAACAAGCAGAGGTGAAACAAGTCGGTGCGCTTGCTGTTTGTGCACTGAGCAGCCGATGGACGGAGCAGTGGTTTTTCCTGATTCCCTGTGCCTGCCTGCCTGTGGAGACCAAGGGAGCCTCCCAGCTGTGCCCCAACTTGGGGGCTCAGAGCCCCAGAGCCCCTAGACATGAACCCCAAAACTCGCAGTCAGACATCACTGGTGCAGTACACTTCATTACCATCAGAATGGCCAGCCCAGGGTACCATTTTTATTATTTTTTTCATTTTTATTATTATTCTGAGTGCTGTATGGAGTTTCTAAAGAACTTATTGTTACTGTTGAGTGCCCTAGAATCGGACTGAGACATGTTTCCTTATCCAAATATTGACGAATCCCCCATTCACTTAGCGCTTTCCTGAGAGGCTCGGTTTGGTAATGTCCCTTGGTCCCCTTTCACACATTTGTTCGGACTCCTGGCACCAGGAAGCACTTATTGTTCCAGTCGATGCAGACCAGACCACGGACATTGTTCCCCTCTTAGGGACAGACATGATACGTTTCCTTTCTTAAGTTCTCATGAGAGTTTCTCGTACAGTGTGTGACGTACTCCAAAAAAGGCAGCATGTTTGCAGATCGTCCTTTTTCTGGTCATTTTGGCCTGTTTTTCTTGTCAAAGCTGCCCCAGCCAAAGCCGTTGCTAGTTGAATAAAGTGACCCACATGCCATGAATCGAGAGTGAGTGCTTGAGGTTTCAGGGCTTCCTCCTTCGGAATTCTGTTACCTGTTCACCCTGGGAGAATGAGCCAAGGAAGATGCACTGTGCTTTTTGATGAATATCAGCAAAGCTACAAAGCTCACCTGCCTATGGACCCTTTAAGGTGTTCCTGGTGACACTATTTTTTCCTTATTCAATGCTTCAATTATATCATTCACCAGTGACATACAGCATTCCTTCAGCTTGTGATGATCAATCACTTCAGTTTCAAGGATTGATTATCATGCCTTTGTTGCTAGAACCGATTCCATTCATTGATTCCTGCACTGAAATAAGAGGTAAATGCAAACAGAAACACCAGGAAGCTGCCAGGGTACAAAGTCCTATCCACAAGTGCAGACAACTGTTGGCCTCTCTCTGTTCTGTCATTTTTGTCAATCCTTGTACCTTTCCTGGTGGTCTCAGGTATTCCTAGACACTTTGATAGAGCAGACCACGGCAAAGAATCCTGCTCCAAACTCTCAGTTGGAAAGGAGTCTTGAGGAGACAAGAGACATACAGTAGGATCCTTCACATGGTGGCTTTGATTCAGTGTCATCACTGACATTTTTGGAAGCTGGCTTGATTAGAGAAAATTCTTAAGAACAGTGGTTGGAAGCCCTCAGATTCTGGGCTGGTTGGTGAAATCAGAGATTTGGGATCCAAGGAGCCATGCATGATTCAGCCCAAGTTCAAGTCCAGGGTGGTTCACATGGACTTGGGAGGTAACTGTGCCCAGGCTCAACACCCAGGGTTACAATCCTAGACTCGCCTTCATGGCCCCACCTGCTCCAACCCTCTAGTGCTGAGTGACAAAGCAGCTGCTTTATGTCCAGCCTGCGAGGGTCCAGGCACATGCAATCATCCTTCTTTTCTGCTACATTCTTTTGCAAGTCACACTCCAGGTATGATTTATTTCTGCTTCATTTCCTGTGACTCAGTTACATAGCATGGGAAATTATGATGATGATGCTTGTCTGCAGATAATGAATAAGGGGTTCATATTTCTCACTGCAGAGATGTTATACAAATGCACAGTATCATTATAGCTAAAATCCATGACGAAAGGAATTAAATTTCCTGGAATGTTTCATATCTCACAAGAATGTTTGTAATCCTCCACATTCACTGCTAAACAAGGTGGACTACAAGAAAGAAGATATTTAAAAGAAAGGAATGGGTTCAATGGGAAGAATTAACAAATGGGGGAATTGCAGTCCTGCATTTGTACTTTATGGAGAAAAGGGGCTGGGTAATCATGCAACAGGAAACCCTCGTTGATTTTTTGCAAGGAAGACTTAACTAGCAACAGACTCACACAGAATCTTCAAAGACTTTTCCATACTTGTTTACCTTTCAATATGCAGCTGAAAAGAACACCAGGCCTCAATTTGAAAAGAAGTGATATCATGAAATACTTTACTCCAATCTACAAGCACTAAAGACATAACTGGACATATAGCAAGGGAAATATTGTATCATGAAAACGCAGGAAAGAAGAGATTTGGGGGTAGGGAGTTGAGATGGTGGCATATCTTTTATAACTTCCCAAATTCATAAATACATGCAAAGTCAAATTCAAGCATGTTTTTCACAAGTCAAATGTACCTTGTGAACCAATCTATTGGCAATACCTTTTTGTTAGGAGGCACCAGTTTCAGGTCGTGTAAAATCAGAACAAAGAGAGAACTGCTACCTCACACGGGTACCGCACAGGTACACAATCACGCACTGGCTTAGAGGTGTCTGCATTGCTTCAGGCTCTCACCCCAAGGAATGCCAACCCATCCCAGCCCATCCTCATCAGAACCACAGCCACTCTCCAGTCCCCCACCGGGGCAACGGCTGGAGTCACAAGCTCCCAGGCTGTTTCCCTGCCTCCTGAGGGACCAAGGAGTGGCAGGAGTGGGAGAGCAGAGCTAGGGTGGAGGTGGCTGCAAGGACAGACTTTAGACAAAACTCTACCTCATTCCAACACTGTCTCTATTGTTCTCATCTTTCAAGCCCAGGAATCAGCTCCTACAAAGTGCAGACTGCTTCCACTTGGGCTCCCGGCCCTTCTCAATAGAGGCGACACTTTCTGCTGTCTGTCTGTGCATGAAGACCTCATGCCAGGCTGGGCCCAGGTTCCAGAAGAGCATCGAAGAGCCTCAACCCCTTCTCCAGCTTGGGCTGTGCCTACATTAAGCCTCCGGGGCCAGTAAATGGAGTGGGACTGTGAGATGAAGCCTCACTGCCCCATTCTGTCCCTCCTTTTCCTTCCTGAGCTACCACCAAAGAGGTCTCTGGGTGCTCAGACAAATAACCTGCAAGGGTGTCTTGCACCTTGCCCCTTTGGGGCTCCCATGCATTTACTGTACAAGGACAGCCCAGGAGATTTACAGGGGAGTCTCTGTGCCTGCAGCTCCTTGTGACACACTTGCTCAATGGCCATAAAGCCCTCACCTACATGATTGCATTTGTCAACTTTCCTGTTGCTGGAAGAAAAAACTCCATTCCCACAACTTAAAGGAGGAGAGGTTTAATTTGGCTCACGGTTTTGGGGCTTCAGTCCATGGTTGCTGGCTCCGAGGCAGAAATGGCACAGTGGAAGGGCCTGGTGGAGGAAAACTGCTCATTTCATGGCATCAGGAACCAGAGAGGGGAGGGAGGAGGCAGAGACAAGAATGCACCCTTCCAGGTCATACCCCCAGTGACCAAACTCCAACCGGGCCCCACCTTCTAACAGCTCACTGAGCTATGAACTCATCAATGGATAAACCCACTGATGACCATAGCACCGCCTTGGTCCATCCAATCCCCAAGCACCAGCTTTGGGGGGACATTCTAGAAGATCTAAATCATCACAGTAAACATCCAGAAACAAGATTGCCTCAGGATGTACTCTAGAAGGTAAAGGGAACAAGAAAGCTAAAGAAAAGAGATAAGGTGATGCATCTTAGCACATTCAACTTGAAGCTGATACCCAATTAGTTACACTTTGAGTTCTCATTTAATTATAACATGTTTCAAACCTGTGTAAAAGAGCAAAAAGGCAACACACAACCAGGGATCCACCATCGAGGTTAAACAAGCTTGATCATTCTGCACTCTTCCACACCTTTTATTTTTAAGAGGTGAGTTTAAACATTATAATTCAAGCAATGATTATTTTCCTCTCCCTTTCCATGTCCTTCTCCCTAGAAGCATCCTCTTATCTGAAAGTGATGGTATCCTCTCCACATTGGCTTTTGTGTTCTTTCTGCATATGAATGCATCTCTGGAATATGTAAACCCAATGCTTCTGTGTCACAAAATTTACACAAATGTTTCCCTACTGTTCAGTCCTTTTGAAGCTTGGCTTATACACCCCTTTACGTTTGGGGTTTTTGTTTGGTTGGTTGGATGGATTTTTTTCTTCATTTTTTTTTTTAGGTTGACCCATACTGTTGTATACAGGTCTAGTGCAATTCAACTTAGACTGCGTTTTAGCTTCCTACATGACAAATCACAGGTTCTTTGTCCATTTCACTTTTGCTACTATATGCATTGCTGCTGTGCACTCTTCTGAACAACTTCTTGTGTGTTTGCCTTAAAATTCCTCTAGGATGGATAGGCAGAGGTGGAGTTACTGGGGCAAAGGCACTTTCACAGTTCCTTGGCACTGTTTCCTCTCTCTGTAGGAGGTGACGCTCCTTTGCAATTCCACTAGGTCCACACTCTCTTCTCTCCCACCCCATGATAGGATCAAAGAACAACTATTTTCAACATGGCCCTTGTCAGTCTGGTTGAACAGGTCTTCCCCCTACCTATAGAAATCAAACTTGTTGTCATTAATTTTAAGTTATGTGTGCCTTCTGGATATGAATCTTTACTAGTTAGGTTGAAACTATCTTCTCCAGGTCTGGTTATCCAATTAATATAAAGTAAACCCAGTGCTTAGGGTCCAGTTATAATATCAATATCAGGTAACTTATAATAATGTTGAGAATTTTTTTATTTTTGGGTAAAGCGTTTTTATCAGGGTTGAGCATAAGGCTACTTATGCTGATCTGAAACATTATATTGTATATCCTCCTGCATATTGTCAAAAGATGTAGCAGTCTTTCATGTTCCTATCTTGGCATCCCCTTACTGTTTATAAATATTGCTAACATTCATTTATACAATAAAAAGCAGACTCAAAGCCTGTGGAGTCTGAACCTGGAATATCACAGAATGCCAGAAGCCTATCCTGCCCCAGCTACTTAGTTAGCTTGGACCAGAAAACAAATCCCGTTCTTGGTGACCTCACTCTTTCTCCACCCCCAGTGCCAGGGAGAGCTGCATGAAAGATAAACGCACGTCTGCATACACATGTGTATATTTGTAAATGTCCACGAGTATCTTTATTTTAATCTCACACTCAAACTGATAAATTAAACTTTGAGGAAACTAGGTTTTTATGGCACTGGTGCAACATATACATCATGGAAAAGAAATTTAGTTATGTCTTAATTCTTCACTCATTCCCACTAAAATAAATATAGAACAGATTCCGAAAGCCGATGTTGAGGGCCGACTTGGTGAATCTGTGAGCCCATGGCTGGAAGCCTAAAATATTATTTTGAATTAACCTATTAACTAATTTGGGATAATTCTATCCAGATTTTAGTCTATATTTATTCAACTGATTTATTGTCTGTTTTTCTTTCTCCCAAATGGGGCTCATTATGCCTCTTTAAAGTAATGTTCTCCATGTTTCTTTTTACCATTTTTATTTTTTAGAGTACTTTATACCCCAAATTATTGAGTTAAGAATCATGTAGTGCTAATTATGAAGCCCAGATTTACTGTGTACCCATTTTGGTGTACGAGTTTTATGTACCTAAGAATGTACCTGGCATCAAAATTTACTTTAAAAACCAGTGCTTACACTTTTAGAAGTATTACACTTCCTTCATTGTCTCCATGGAGTTTCTGAGATTTCTGCCATGAGGGTGGATTTTCCTGTGGCTGAAAATGCTATCACCAGCCATAGGCCACCAGCTCATCTCTTCATTAGCTTGAGGCAGCAGCAAAACTAGGTCAACTTTACTTTTCAATGTGGCCTTGGAAAATAGGCAGCCAGGCTTGGGCTTTAAACTCGGATAATCTCGGGTCAGGATCTTGCCTCTGTAAATTGGTTGGGATCTTGGGAGAGCCTCTTAGTAACTGGTAATAAAGTAAGAATACCTATCTTGCGAGGTTTTTGTGGGTTTGACTCTCTGACCAGAAGTAATATAGAATAAGTACCGAGAAGTATTAGTTTCCTTCTCACCTCCAGGGGTGTCTTCCTGACTTGTGAGGATGCCTTCATTGATGGAGTCTTCCCTTGAGTTTCTCCAAAAAACTGGAAAGGGCCGGAGATTTAGCTCAGTGGTTCCACAGCCTGCCTCACAAGCGCAAGGTCCCCAGTTCGATCCCTGGTACAAAAAACAAAACAAAACTGGAAAGCCTTATCACCTGTCAAGTAGGCCCCTGGAAGCCAGACAAGTCCTCTGAATTCTACCTTGACGGAGGACAGATTCTCCACCATAAGTCGGAACCTTGGGCTGCTCTCGGTAGATTTTGACCTGTCCATCACCTCCCACAGGCCACAGTTTCCAGAGTTTTGCCCAAGCAGCACTGAGAAGTGATGCTGGAACCCATCTCAGGAGTCAGACATGCAGATGGCTATGAGAGGTGGCATGTTTAAAGGGCTAGATCCTTTACCAAAGCCCTCATGTGCTTTCCTTCAGCGTGTATACTCTCTCTGCATGCACATCAGCTCCAAAGTGTCCCTTCCCTTTCAGTACAGGAAACTGGAATGCAGAAAAGGCCAAGGACACAGAGTAAGTGGTAGAAATAGGACTTTCGAGTCTTCCGATCATCTGAACTTTCTATCATATTGGGTTGAACCATAAGAAATTGCCATTTTTGTAGGTCAGTCCGTAAGTTCATGTGGCTTTCCTATACCACTGAAAGCAGAGCTATGCCAATAGTTTTTGCCTTACTAATGTTTTGGTAACAAGCGACATACGCTGGCACAAACTAGCTTAAACCAGAATAGGATGTGCAATCATCAGGATCCTGCAAGGAGGCTGGGACTGAGCTGGGAGAGATCAGAGTGCCAAACACAGGTCCCTGTCTCTCCCTCTGTACCTGGGCTCTCCCTGCGTTGGCGTCCTCTCCTTCTATGATACAAGGGTAGCTACGGAAACATCCAAGATCCCTTGGTCCCCATGGCCACAGACTAACAAATAGAGCTACTCTTTTTAATATTTTTGGAGAAATCCTGGTTTGAGTCCATGGCCAAGGCCAAGCCTGTGGCTGTGACACTGACAGAGGTTTGCGGATATATGATTGTCAGCCCTTCCAGCAACAGGAGGGGATGTTTCCAAAAGTAAGAAGAGTTTTGCTCCCAGAAAAGAGGTGAAAAAGTGCTGCTCAGATTAAATAAGCACCTGCTCATCGAATGTAAGATGCACATAACTACAAAGAATCCAACTCCCTTCTCAAGGCTACAGCCAGACTTGATAAAGAGAAAATAAAAACAAAACAAAAATAAGACAAACGGTCAATCACACTGACTACACACTAGAACTAAGTTACTGCTAAAGTTTAAGTGTATTCTCTTGACATCAATCATGTTTTTAATCTATAAAATTAGGAAAATGCTCAGGTTTTCAAGCGAGTCTTTAAATTCAAACAGTCAGCTTTTCGGGCCGAGGATTTAGCTCAGTGGTTTCGCCGCCTACTACACAAGCCCAAGGACCCAAATTCTTTCCCCGGTACCAAAACAAACAAACAAACACAAACAAACAAAAGTCAGCCTTTCCACACACATACAGCCCTTACTCTTTCATTTCTCAGTTTCAGTTATGACACTGGAAAATTAAATAATGTCCCTCTATTGGCCTAAAGCCCACTGTGTAACCCAGATTCAGACTTAATATTCTTCCACCTGCCTTGCCTCACATTTCAGCCAAGCAGGGGGCAGAACTGATTTCAGGTCAGATACACGAGAGTTAGGTTTGTCTACATTACAAATTGCATTAGCAAAAATAAATAAGAAGGGAATGGTCATGATCATTGATAAGATGACTCCAGTAACTACTTAGTGAAGCCACAGTGTTGAATTTTTATAATGTGCTGTTGAGAACAAGTGATATAAAATACTTTCTCAATTAAATTTTTATTTAGTCTTGGAGAATAAAAGTAGGTTCAAACTGTGCTTGCTTCGGCAGCACATATACTAAAAAAGTAGGTTCAAACTTCTTTAATAACCTCACTTACCAATAAAGTGTTGGCCCTCTACATCAACTCTCAACATACATTTTTAAAAATAAATCTTTATATGTACTTCATTAGCTAATATATTTAAGGTACTCTATATACTGGGCTAAAGAATCATTGTTAATTCTTTTTGGTTTTGCTTTTTTGGTACCAGGGATCGAACTCGGATCCTTGTGCTTTCGAGGCAGGCAGTGGAACCACTGAGTTAAATCCCCGGCCCAGAATCATTGTTAATTCTAGTCCAGGTATCTTTTTCTATCATATTTGCAATATGTATGATAATATTACATAAGAGGAAAAGAGAAAGAAAGTAAGAAGATGAAAATTTTTCATAGTTTTGAGTTTTAAAGGATTAACCTCTTAATCTTAGATAATCACTATTTTATTATTATTGGATGTCTATGCCTGATAAAAAGCTCAGTAATAGAAAAATTGTTTGCAATTTTCTAGATATTCTCTTGTGTTTGCATGAGGAGTGTTAGCTGCTATCTCTGATATCTTTCCAGAAACCTTTAAAGCTCTTTTTCGAAGGGTTCCCTAAAGACAGCTGATATCGGCAGCTCTGCTCGGCTGGGCAGGCTGCAGACCAGTGAGCCTCCTTTTTCCAGAATGGGGCCAAGATGAGCAGGGTTGTGGTGAGTCCACCCTCTGGAGACCCTGCCAGGGCTCCCCAGGACTCTGGACATTATCTGAGGCCTCTGTCCCATGTGGTCCACCACAAGATGTGGCAGTGATAAACAGGTAAGGCTTCATGTGCTCAGTTCCCTTCTTTTCTCAGTAAGAAGCACATTCGGTGTTCTAACTGTGCCCAGCACACTCTGACACACGCCCTGAGTGCACGCTCGCTGTAGCCCAGGCCAGCCACAGCGCTGAGGTCCCTGTCACACTCAGTTTTGCTTTTGTTGTTCACAACATGCAGTCAACACAAGAGAGGGGCAAGACAGAAACTTTCAGTCCTGGGAGCATCAGTGAATTATTCAGATGACACTCCAAGAAGTGGTAGTACTCAGGAATCAGTCCTATGCCTTAATACTTAACTTACTTTTCCAGAAGTAAATTTAGGAGTATCATATTTTAGTAGAATGTTTCTAATGAATTTGCTATTTTCACCCCCAAACTTAGCTAATGTCTTCTCTCAAGATTAATTACATAGAACCAAAGTCTTCATTTAAATACCATGACACCTGATCTTGCTAAAAATAACCAAATATATCCAGGGCATATCTCCTTCTCTTTTTAAAAATCAACCTTTTGGATTCATAGAGCATGAAATGTCCCAGACGGGCATTTATTGCTAAGATGAACCTTTCATTTCAACCATTTTCTGATGAAACTTTGACATCCATGTTTCATGGGGGACAAATTGAAGAATTCCTGTAATTATTAGGGTAATTCAAATAATTTTTATTCAAGCAATTCATTATTGAATAAAGACACGTCCCTCATTTTTAACACAAATGGAATAAATGTTGGTTATTAGATTTGACACTATTCAATCAGTTCCCATTTTGTAAAATAATAACAAATTTTAAGGAAAATTAAGAATCTAATTTTTCTAAATACTGGCTCCTGAAACTCAAAAACATTTCAAAACATTTAATTTCTCCCGCTAAAGATAAGTATAGCTCACTGTCTTGTGAACAGTAATATTTGACCTTCTGTGTAATGAATGCCCTCAAGAAGTAGGATGGCCCAAAATTATACACACTACTAGCATTTGAGACCCTCTGCAGAGCAGCTGCAAAGAAAATTAAAGGTTAGAAATGAACTATGAATGACTCAGGTTAATTTTCAGCTGATCCAAAATGCTGATAGTTTTAGTATTTCAGTTTAATGATTATTTAAGTATCACAAGACCAAAAATATGGTATCACTTTGACATGTTTTGGGGTTTGTGCTCACTAAAAGACCTTCTGTTTTAAAATAGCAGAGTAAGTACCACAAGTTTCAAGTTCACAGGAGCCATTTTCTTATTGAAACTATTTTGGATTTCAAGAGGAATTTATAGTTTGGACCTGTGTAATAAGTTTCAGTGCAAAAAAGAGCAATTAGAAAGTGCCCCTACCTCAGGAAGTTCTATTTAGGATCCAGTCACCAGTAAAGCAAGGGAGGAGAAGAAAAGAAAAGGAACATTGCAGAATGACGGTGTGTTCTGAAAAAACCCTTTGCCCCGCTTTCTCTGCAAGGTAAGAGTTTGATTTGCCAGGCAAACCTCAATTGGAAAACATGTTAAGTGCCAGGCAGAATCCGGTGCATGAATGTTCAGATGTGCTCCGGGCTCTCAGGAAATCTAAGTAAGAGGAACTCCAATCTGCAATACGGAGTAGACCCGGAGCGCTTGCAGGGAGCCATGAAAAGACCTAAGGAGAACATTAGAGTTGTCACCAAATATTTGAGGGACTGTCAAGCAAAAGAGATATTTGTAATCATCTTGCTAACTCCAGAGACCTTGACTGGACCAGTGTGTGATGACTTTTTTGTTGTTGTTGTTTGGGTTTTTTTTTTTAGCACCGGGGATTGAACTCAGGACCTTGCATTTGCAAGGCAGGCACTGGAACAACCACTGAGCTAAATCCCCAGAATGTGATGATTTTTAAAAAGCAAATTTTAGACCAAAAGAAGAAATTGTCTTGAACGGTCACAGTAGCCTACAAATAAAATAGAATGTCTGATAAAGAATGAAGTGAGGGCTGGTTATCCGGTAGAAAAATAATGTGGGACTGGCTCAGCAGGGAAGAAGTTAATTAATCTGGACAATTTCTATAAATCTTTCTAGCCTGAGAGTCTTGATTCCGGAGTTTTCTCCTCTCTCTCATCCTTCTTTTTTGTCCCCAGCCCCATCTTCCATTGAACCCTTATCTGATAAACCAGCTGGCGCAGTGCTGTTTAATCTTGTTTATTAACTGCCAAATTATCTCTGCTCCAGACTCAGACTCTCCAAACTGCACCATCACAAGCAAAATGCTTAACCATTCAAGTCTGCAATTTCCTGTCTTCCTACGGGGGTGGCTGAAAGAATCAATTAGATAACTTACACAAAGCATTTAGCACAACTCCTGGCATACTGTACCCTAGCAATTACTAAATATGCCTGCTGTTATTAGCCATCATCAGAGTACCCCAGCTCCCAAATCACTGTCTCCACGAGGCATCCATCTACTAATCAGGCCCAGGCTTGGGCAACTCGCTGAAGTGATTTCTCTCTCTTAAGCATGCAGTTATTTCCAGCTGTTTAAAATTTGCTGAGAAACATTTGGATCCAGCAATGGGATTACAGAGAGAAGTAGAATTGGGGTCCTCAGATGAGGATGGTACCTGGAAAAAGCAGAAGTCCTTGGAATGCTGTGTTGCTCAGTCCAGTTCAAGACGCGAAATGCCCATATGAAGCAAGGGAAACATCAGATCTTTCACCTGGCCTGATCTTCAGCCACCTTTATGTCGATATAGGAAGTCAGAAATCTGAATCAACACCAAGGGCTCTCCTTTTGGAAAAAAGAACAAGAGACCAAATTGAAGACATTCCTCAAAATAACTGATCTGAGCTCCTCAAAAGTATCAGAGACATGAAAGACAAGGAAACTGAGAAATGGCTACAATTTAGATGATAATGAGACCGGAAACGAAATGCAATATGGGATCCTCCACTGGGGCCTGGAAGAGAAAACAGGCACACTAGAATAATCGACGAGATTCTAGAGAGCTCTGCAGTTCGGCTTCTAGTATCCCATCCTCACCAGGCTTCGGAGTTTGGTGCTTCTCCTGGGAGTATCCAAGATGCTAACGTGGGGGTAGAGTAAAGGGAAGGCTGCATGATATCTGAAAATTTCTCCTACATTAAACTTTTTAAAGCAAAAAGTTAAAATGTACGACATAAACATTTTCAATGGAGAGATATTTTGAAGAGAAGTACCATCACAAGTACTAATTAGTCCTGTATCCATGAAACCCACACGTCCACACACACGTGCACACATACATCACAGCAATGAAGAGAAAGCATTTTTTTCAAAATTAAATTCATAATCCCAATGTGACTGTGTTTCTAGATAGCATCCTAGAAGGTAAGTGAGGTTTAATGACGCCCTAAGGGGAAGCTGTAGTCTTTGCCTCCGTTTGCCTCCGGTTTCTCTCTCCCCTGGCCAGGAAGAAAATGGGCTGTGTTGGTACTTTATCCTTCTACTCTCCACCTGCAGCACCTTGAGGAAGGCAATTTCTATGGTCTAAGCTGTCCAGCCTGTAGCATTTTGTCGTGGCAGCCTACATAGACTCATCTGTCCATCTATCAGTTTCTACTGATGCCATATCAGATTACCACAAATTTAAGGACTGAAGAGCTTGGAAGTTTGCCTCACCCCATGGGCCTGGCTTCTGTCCACAAAAGCCAGAAGTACTGGCTCTCTCTTGCCCTGCTTCCCTCAGCACATCTCTTTCCCCTACCACAGCTGGGTATGTTCTGCCCTTCGAAGGACCCTGTGACTAGCTGGGCCCACCCTGACAGTCCTGGGTGACCTCCCATGTCGAGGGTGACATCCTTAGTCCCATACACAGTCTCTCTGTCAGGGTATGACAACATATTCGCAGGCTTCCAGGACTAAGGTGAGCCCATCTCTGAGGGCCATTGTCTCCCTGCCACAATTGATCCCTGCTGACACAAGAAGGCTGACTAGGATTCAAACTCAAGAGACTGTTGGACAGATAAGCCATTTAGGTCAAATCAAAGTCGCTGGGAACTGACATGTAACGTCCCCAGCACCAAGTCCAGGACAGCGCAGCCAGAAATTTCCAAATGAGGCTGGGGAAGGAAGAGCCGCCTTATTGCTTATTCACACACCCACAGCATGGACTGAACTGTCGGTGAGGTGGGAAGAAGGGAGAAAATGGAAGTCAGGGAATACCTCCTTTTTCCCTTTGAAATAAGCTTCCAAGGTGGAGATACGGGGCCTGTGCCTTCACACTGTAGACCAGAGGTTCCAGTCACCTTCCCTTTACTGGGACAAAATACCCAATCCTTGGAACCTAAAGCAGAAGAGGTTTTTTGCCTCTAAGTTTCAGAGGGTTCAGTCCATGGTTCCTGACAGCAAGGCAGAAAAGCATGGTGGAAGGGCCCGGGGAAAGAAAGCTCCTCAGCTGTCGGCAGCCAGGAAGCAGGGAGAGAACGGAGGGGCCATGACAAGAATGCACGCTGCCCATGACGCCTCGAAACCAGCCCACCTCCTAACAGCATGCTCAGCTATGGACTGGATTAATCTACTGATGACTGTGGCACCCCTATGATACAAAAACCTTCAAGATCCCCATCTCTGAGCACAGACAATGGGAGCATTGAGATTTAAACCATGACAGACGAGTATGCAGCTGAACAACGCACTTGCCAAGAAAATTGAAGACAAACTAACAAATCATTTTAGAGTCTTCTTCTCATCAGAAAGATTAATTCAGCCATAAAGGAGAAGCCACCCTGGGTATATAAGGACAATAGGAATTTTTAAGTATTCATAATTTCCCATGTGGCTAGGCCATAATGGCACATGCCTGTAATTCCAACACTTGGTAGGCTGAGGCAGCAGGATCTCTATGAGTTCCAGCCCACATAGGCTATGTAATAAATTCAAGGCCAGCCTGAACTACTAGTGAGATCCTGTCTCAATGAACAATTTCCTAAGAACAAATGGATTGGAAAATATAATTAAAGAACCACACCATTTACAAGAGTAACTCTAATCATGAAATAACTAAGAGAACGTTTTCCCTTGTTTTTCCCCATTTTTTTGGAAGGGAAAACTAGCAAGCTTGATTTGTTGGGTCAATGGACAGGCCTGCTTAGTGATTTTCAGGCTTGTCTCCATTTACTCCATGTCAAGTAGTTTGTACGGAGCTTGTATGATTGTTTCCTTGGACATAACTGGAGGTCAACAGCCCTTCAGTTTTGAATGGAAGTGTCCATGGATGAGTCTCAGCTCTCTCCATACAAATTTAAACTTCAGAAAATAGAAATAAATTTCAGCCTCATGACACTGCCTTCAATTTTTATCATGTTGATGTACTGATATTGAACTCCTAATATTCTAAATTATTTCCTAAAGAATAACTAGTAATCGATAGGAATTATTTTCATTGTATGGGAACTCCCCCTTCCAGTTCTGTGTTAGGAGCATAAATTTTCCAGTGTTCTTAAAAGAGCAACAAAATAGACTTGATTTGTGTCTCTTTTTTTCATATTTTAAATGTTCTTCCCATGGACTTTATTGTCACCAAATCTCAGTTTTATGAATATTAAATCCCATTTATCCTAACATCTTTAAGAAATCTCTCATTCTTCATAAAAAGAGTCGCTCCCATCCTTAAAAGAGAAGAAATTTTCTGCCATTGAAATTCTAAATATGGTCACTATGTCTGTTATTGTTCTCCCTTCCACATAAACATGTCAAAAATAGTGATGTGTGAGTTTCCATATCAAATCTATCATATTTGGAGATTTCCGATTTTACATTTATAAATTAAATATGTTTATAGAGGTTTAATAAACATCGTTAAATCTAGGTATTATAGTATCTGAAGAAAAGATATTTCAAAAGGAAAATGGCTGCACCTTGAGACCATCATGTTGGGTGAAATAAATCAGACAGGGAAGCTTACATATCACATGGCTTCTCTTAGATGAGAAGCGCACAGTATAAATAGAGAGCAAAATAAAAGACAGGAAGTAGGGAGAGAGATTTTCCTCTGAAGGGAAGGAAGGGAAAGGGGTGAGGGCAGGAACTAAGGTGGGTTATAGAAAAGTACCAGCTCCCCACAAGGAATGTGAGCACTACGTAGGCAAACGGGAGAATAAAAATAAAATATGCGAGAAATCACGTTTATTTCTGTGCTTTGGAATTCTCCCATCTCTGCTTATTCATCTGTCCACTCTGGGAAAGTTGTCACTAAGACACTAAAGGGGCTAGGATGGCGCTTATTTCACCCATCTCCTGCAGCACTTTTATTTCTCTCGAGCTGGACAGATATAATCAAGTTGTCAAACGGGGACTCTTTGGCTTCAGACATGCTCTGTGAGTTTCCATTTGTTTGTTTGTTTGCAAAGCCCCGGGGCCTTCACCCTGGCTACCTGCACAGCCTTTTCTTTGCTTTTTATTTTGAGACAGTTTTGCTAAATCGCTGCGTTGCCGGGCTGGGCTCAAACTTGTGTTTCTTGTGCCTCGGCCTCCCGAGGGCTAGGACTGCAGGCGTGCTTCCAGATCTTAGTGCTTTACTAAGCCCCTCAACTCCTCAGCGAGTCAGGAGAAGGCCCCTCCAGGCCCAAGTCGTACGGACAGGAAGACTTCCAAGCCTGCACAAGGTGAAAAGCAAAGAGCAGCCATGCAGGAGGGAGCAGAGGCCAGAGCCGGGGCTCAAGGGCGAAATGGGCTGGAGAGCGGCGGCGGGAAGAGACAGAGGGTGCGGGTGGGCCGAGGGCAGGACCCTGCCTGCTCATGCAGGACGGAGGGCGGGTCAGGCAGACCCTTCCGGACCACCCGGAAGCCCTGCAGACCCTTGCTTCACCGCGGCTCCCCTGTGGGTGAAATCAAATCAAGTGCAATAAAATCAAAACCATCTCCCAGCAATTACAGCCACCGGCCCAGGGAGCTGATCCTACCTCCTCTTCGCTCGGGGACAGTTGCGCCAGGAAGCCTTCATCCTGCTTAGACGTTCAGGTAACCAGCACACCTCTAGAGCGTTTCACTCCGAGGAATCGGCTCCACCAGCGCTGGGAGGCCCGTGTCTAGGACAGCAGGGCTGGGGGGCCAGGTGTGCCCACATCTAAGAGAGGGACCGTCCCTGCTGAGACGGAAGGGAAACCCCCTTCCACAGGGGCCCGCAGCTGTCCTCTGCTGCCTCTGCCCAGAGTTAACCCTGAGCCCTCTCTCCTGTTACCGCCCTGGGGACTTCTGGCCTAACAGAAGCGGGGAGGGGAACATAAGCTTTCAGAACAAATTTAACTGAAGTGCTGATTGTGAAAATATTTGTTCCAGGAGTAGCTTTTTCTAGGAGGGGAAGTCTAATCCAGCAATTTCAAATTAAATGAGAAGCACTGACCCTACTCTAGGAAAACTTACAACCAGATGCCCAAAACAGGTGAGCCTGTGGCTTAAAGTAGGCGGGCAGGGCTGTGTCAGCCCAGCTATGTCAAGAGGGGGGACCTGGGGTATTGCTGGCATGAGGCACAAGTACCAGCCAAAATACAGAAAATAAAAATAAAGAGGGCCAGGGATTTAGCTCAGTGGTTCCGCTGCTTGTCTCACAAGTGCAAGGTCCCGAGTTTGATCCCTGGTACCAAAAATAAATTAATTAATTAAAAATAAAAATAAATTTTAAAAAAATGAAGTAAGAAAGGGCCGAAACATCTACATCATAATCCACCTCAGAAAGGGAAACTGATAGCGTAGGGTGAGGTAGGGTGGGTCTCAGAACCCAGGACTGTGACTGAGCCATCCAGGCAACAGCTATCAGGGTAAAGGGTGACTAGGAAGCAGGGTGCTGCTCGAAGTGATGGCTGCTTAGAGCAGCCAGGGGGTAAATGTCATTAGGAAGTAAGGATATGCACAAAATATGCAAATCTCCATCAGTGCATTAACTAGGTGTGGTCAAAAAGTACAATGTGGGTTTAAATAGGAAAGGTTTATTTTAGTAAAAGACATTGCCATGAATCCCCTCCAGATCCTCCCCCTCCCTTTAAACACACTTTCTGCAGCAGCTCTGGAGTCCTCTTTCCTGAGCGTCTATATTTTTACTGTCCTGGCTGCTCAATGTCCCAAATTCATCCAAACTTTGGGAAGAGCCGGAAGTCACACAGGGGCAGATCCAGTGAATAAGGTGGATGAGGACGCAGCGCCATGTGTTTATGAGCTGCCTTTCCATTGGGTGGCACTCGGCAGCAGCAGTCACCATAGTTTTGATTTTGCTTCATAAAGACACTCAGGAAAGAGGACAGTGCCAGAGAGAAAGGGGCAGGGACTAGAAAGAGAACACAAGGTCATGCCTCCAAGAGCATCCACACACACTGGAAGCCTGCTTTACTAATCCTCTAGGCAGCTCCCCTCCCAAGGCGATCAAGTTGATAAGCTCAACTGTCACTCTTTCTGTCTTACTGTGTCTGTCATTGGTTTTAGCATTTTTGTTTGTTTTCTGGGATTCAGCAAAAAAGTTTTCCCGTACTTTATGCTCACATAGATTAAGTACCCTGAAAACACTTAGGGAGCTTGCTCCTAGGATTACTTTTTCCTGCAAGGGTTTTGCGTAGTAGTAACTGCTGCTTCCCCAGACATTAAACACGTGGCTGGAAGCGAGGTGGCTGCAGAGGAGGGAGGAGGAGCAGGACAGATGTCCCATTAGATCCACCCCGTGCTGTTGCTGGTCCCCGTGGGCAGGCTCCTGAAGAAATGACCCCCTCTCCAGAGGAGCGCTTCAGTCTCTGAGCCCAGAAAGTACTCCACAGGTAGTGGCCAGAGCAGCTCTCCTGACCCTACCCCAGCCCGCCGACTGTCCGTCTGTCCTGCCGGTGCCCTGTCCCTGGATTTGGGACAGTTTCAGCCCATAGTGACATGAAACGACCGGGAGTAAATGTCGACCTTTCCGAAACATTGCAAACACGTCAGCCCTGACACCTTAGAGCCCAAATATCATCATCTTAAAATTCTCTTATTGATACTCTTTAAATTACTAAACCTAGGATAGAAAAAAATAAATAAATATAGTGTGGCTTAGCCACTTTGCCCCTTGTTTCTTTGTTTTTCCTTTTGTTCAACAAGAGTCTGGTGGCTTTTCCCTCGCAGTAGCACATGATAGGTGTTCACTGCGAGGCGGAATTCCCATCTGTATGTGACACAATATGCCACCATCCAGGGGTCACCTATATCAGCCCCCCCCAGGGAGAAAGGAGCTTTTGCCACACATACAAAAACCAACTCTATTGGGACTGCCAGCTTTGGGCACTCGGTTAAGTATGGCATGGGAGCGGCAGCGCCCTATTTCATTCTGTCAAGGAACAGGGCAAAGTCTCATTAGGCACTGAAAAGTGACTGCTAACTTATGCAGGCCGCATCACAAATGGGTCCTCCACCAGCTCAGCGGTCTGAAACACTAATTAGTTTCCATTCACACTTATTACCTGCCCCTGTTAAAGTGTCCAGTTCAGAATCTACATTCCATCCTCTGTAAGAAAGTGTTGAGGTTGTATTTTGGATCAAAGGATGCTGTCCTATCCTGTGAAATATCTTTGTATGCATCTTCTGCTGGAGTGACGCAGACACCCCAAAAATGGCCTTCGTGGAACCCCTGCCTCTAAGTCCTACTTATTCTGAGAGTGGCTCCTGGGTGGCTTTGTGGCTTCCTCCCCGCGCTGCTGGACCCTTCAGCCTCCACAAGCACAGCTGTCACAAACTGAGTGGTTCCCTCACATGAGGCAAGGGCCCCTGTCTCCCGCTTACTCCTAAGTGTGGCTTCAAGACCCCAGAAAGTACACAACAAGGAGCACTGGCCAAGGTTCTCTGAAGAAACAGAAACAACAGGAGACAGAGATGGAAAGGAATGTTGGAAAACCAATTCCCGCAATTGTGGTGGTTGCAAGTCAATCATCTCCAGACCAGACGAGCAGGCTAGAAAGTTAAAGATCTGATGTTGTAATTTGACTCAGAATTATTTTTTTTTCGAATTTTTTTTAAAAAAGCAATTTGCGGTTTAATGGAGTACAATGATAGGTAAACACATAATTTAAGTGTCACAATATATAAGGTCATAGTGCCCCGGGACCCGCCATGACAAGGGTGTGAGGAGCCATGAGAAGGTCGTTTATTATTTTATTTTTTTCCCCATTAAGTTTATTGGTATATTTTAGGTATAAAATACAGTTACATTCATCATTCGGATCTTGAACCATTGCATGAATATCTTCGTTCTTATTTTTTCCCCTTCCCCTGCTCTCCCTTCACCCCTCCACCCTTCCCTATTTGCAAAAACTGTGTTTCCATTTTTTCCCTTTTCTCATATTTTTTCTTTTCCCTTCTTTCCTTTCCCCTACCCCTCCCAATTCTCCTGCTCCTTTAGACCTTTTCTT
>NW_004624793.1:4977948-5028213 GCF_000247695.1 Heterocephalus glaber
GGTTCCGGGACTGGCTCAGCTTCTCTGGCATTAGAAGGTCTTGTGGAGGACCTCTGGGTCCTCTTCTAATCTGTCACTCTGCATGTGCCTACATTCCCTTCACTTCCCCCTTCTTTACCTGAGGAAGGAACTCTGCAGCTGAGCTGAGTTCCCTCCTCCTCCTCCTGCTGATCTCTCCTCCAGTTTGACTCAGAATTCTGCAGGGCAACAAGCTGGAACCTCAGCTGGCCTAGAGGAAAATTCCAGAAAACCCATCTTTTCTCTTGATGCCTTCAACTGATTGGACCAGGCCCACCCACATCATGGAGATAAATGTTGATCACATCTGAACAATACCTCCACACCAAAGACTGCATTGTGTTTGTCCAAATAGCTAGGCACCAGAGCCCACCCAAGGGGACATAAATTAAACATCGCAGGAGGAGAATGCAGGCTGGAACTGGATGGTACATCTGCCACCTTCTGCTCTGAAACCTTCCCGGGGCCTCAGTTTCCTCACCTGTACCATGGTTCCCTGGACTGAACAAATGCAAATGAATTTGCCATCTGTGTACTTCAAGGGTGAATGACAAGTGCAATTTGTTAACAAAGTCAGCTTTTCGGTTGCTGACTTGCCACTAACAATGTAGGAAAAAACACAAAAGCCGTTCTTTGAACAATTCACATTTAACGCTGGTCATTTTCAGAGGAGTCCAAGTCGTTGTATTCACACAGTGGAATTCAGTTTAATCGCAGTGGATTTGGGAGGAGGACCGGGCTGGAGACCTGCATGGGAAGGTGTTAGACTGTCGAGGCCAAGCCGGCTGCATGGCTGTGGCGGGAGGAACTGCCCGTGGGCCTGTGGCTGCAGACCCCAAGGGGGACAGCTCCCCCATCCTCCTGCAATGCTGCTCAGCCTCTTGGCCTTCGCGACCTCAATTCCCTTCCTAGATGATAGGATTTGGACAAAATGACTTCAATGTTCCTTCCACTTTCAAATTGGAACCTATTAAGATTCATGTTTGCTTCCTGCATCATTTGTATTCATTAGGAAGCGTATGATATTGCTTCAGTTAAATGTTTTAAGCACATTAAGGCATAAAGGTAATCTGGGGCTTGAATGGGAAAGACCCCCGCTTCACAGGGCTGCACTCCCTGCTTCTATCAGTTCCCACAATGAAATCAGCTCAAAGTTGTATTTTATGTTATCTCTTCAAACTTCCTCGTCTCAGAAGATCTTATGACTAAATCTTCCTTTAGCCAATTTGCTAGCAGCTATTTTTCTCTGACAGTATCTAAGGTGATATTTATTAGGCCTGTTCTTGCACAATTTAATATGCCTCAGGAAGTACTGCACTTTCAGGGATTCTTGGTCCATATTGTCACACTTTTTTGATCAATGTGGATCTTCACACCTTTTTTCACAGCTTGGGCTTTGCCTTCAAACTACAAGCTTCATTAAAGGATAACATCAAAAATAAGACTATTGGGGGTAAATTCAGTAATGGTTTATACATAATAAAAGGAACAATAAATGTTTGTAAAGTGGATAAGTAGGTACAGATATTCCCCGTTTAGCAATTGAGCTCCATTCTGTGACTAGGTCATTAAATGAATTGGTCACCAAATGAGGAATTGTATCCAGTATGTACAATGTAACATTCAGAACAAAGACATGCCCAAAGGAAACTCCAACTTGGTAACTCTCCTTTTATTTGCATAACTCTCACACGCAGTACTGTCATGTATAACAGAACATAAAATGACAGCACTGTACTGTACAGTGCAACCAGCAACAATTACAGTTCTGTATAAACAAGGTGTACTGTACAAAACAAGAACTGTACAAAAAGAAGAAAACAGTCATAAGTCAGTTGTTAAGCAGCAAGGTGCCTAAATGAGGGGCATCTGTGACTCAGTGAAGAGTAGAGCAGAAAAATACCCGAGGACTGGAAATCTTGTTCTTCAAGTTGTCATGGGACCTTATAGGTCCAAGGTATATAAAGAGTAGACTTAAAATACAAGAAAAGACAGGAGAGCAGGCTCAAGATGGCAGCCATCATGAAGAAGGGGCTGCAGAAGATCAACAAAAGATAAACAAATTTGCTGGGAATCCGAGTAGAATCAGACCTAACAAGAAACAGACATAAAAAAGAATCATCACCAGAATTTAAAAGATCCTTGCGATGACATCATGCTCGCAGATGATGACAGCTTAATGATACCTCATCAAATTGGCAATGTTTTCATTAGCCATTCACAAGAAGAAGCACAAGAAATGTTAGAAGAGCCAAAGAAAAATTTTTTCAAGAAGAAATTGATGCTTTAGAATCCAGGATAGAATTGAATCAGCAGGTGTTAGCAGATTTGGAAGTTCAGTTATATGCAAAATTTGGTAGCATATACCTTGAAGCTGATGAAAGTTAAACATTTTATAATACCTTTTTAAATTGGTTTAATAAACTTGAATACTGTTTAAATGATAATGTCCCTTCTTCAAATGACATGGAAAGGAAAACTTGCTTTTTAAAAAATTTTCATTTATTTAGTGGAAACTTGCCTATTTTCACATCTTGCTTATTTATTTTATATTTCTAAAAGAAGACAGTATTCATCTATGCATTTTGCATAATGATTACATCCATTCTAGGGGCTTTATGTTCCTATTAAAATCAGTTAAACAAAAAAAGAAAAGACAGAAGAGTGTCACAGCCTTGACCACATGGCCACAGGCCCAGCCCGGCCTGCTCTGTGCTTCTCGAGCCCTGTCCACACGCCCCCGGCGAGTATTGAGGGTCCGCCCCATGTGCTGAGCCCCTGTTAGCTCCTGGCAATAACAGCAGCGACACCCAGAAGAGTTCATACCTTCTTGCCTGTCTCCTCAAAACCCTACATTAGGGACAGGAAACAGGGCGACATCTTTACTGCAAACCAGAACTTTCAGGAAGTTTTATTTTCCTTAAGGAGGGTTGTTCATTTGACATCTGACAAAATGCCCCATGTATACTTCAGTCACCAGGCCATTGTTTCTCCCTGTGAAAGAGAGAACCTGAACCCCAGGGAGCCGCCCCTTTGCCCATGTAAGATATCTGAGCACTTCCGCCTGCCACAGAGACCGAAAGGGACTGTCCAGGTGTCACTGTCCTCAGTGGCCTGGCAGGACGCATGCTGGGCCCAGGAATCACTCAGAGCGCGATGTCCCTGTCCCCGACTTGCTGGGCAGGGTCACGCGGTCCTCCAAACGTGCAACTCCAGGACGCTGGACCTTGCATCCGCTGCATTCTGTGTGTGGCCATTCACTCCCCAAAACATTCATTTCAGACTGATTTTCTCCTTCTTTTTCACTCTTATGCCTACTGCTACTAAAAAAAGCATTTTACAAACAAAATAGGTCAAAAAGAGATGAAATTCAAACTAGTCCATTGAAACAGGCTCTGGGTTCATGAATGAATCTTTAGTAGGAAATATGGTTGGAATTATTGACTATAACAGGATCGGGGGCGTCTGTGATTTAAATTGCCTATGCTCTTCAGCAATCGCAGGAGTCCTGGCTACTTGTCCCGACACCAGACCCTGGGGACACAAAGATGGATAGAGGTTCAGCCCCGACCTCCGGGCAGGCCCCAGACCCCCGCCACATCTGCTGTGATGTGCCCCGTTATAGTGTACTCGTGCGTTTCTTTTGCACGGCAACAGAAGGTATGCTTTGTAATGATGACTATCTCACTGTTCAACATCTCCTTTCCAAAAACGGAATTAGGTTTACGACGAACATCCCTGCAAATGTTTAGCACACCGCCTTCATTCTCTATTACTAATTCTTGGTTTCGATTCGAAAGTTGGTCACCTGTAATTGGTGTTGATGACAACATGAGATTAACCACGTCTTCCCCAGTGGTTTTAGTACCAGGAGAAGATGAAACTCGCAGCGACCTCTCGCGGCTGTCTGGCTGGGTAAAAGCTTTTCAGCCCAGCGAACTTCCCAGCTCGTGACTGGCAGCTGCTGCTCTGCTGGCCCCTCCCAGAGTGAAGCTCGTCGTCCACGTGGTTCCACGGGCACCTGGTGTCCTGCAGCACCACCCAGCCAGGCGCCACTCCGTCATGCCAGCGGTGCATCCCAGTCGCCGGTGGACTAGGAGACTGCGGGTCCTCATCTCCAAGAACCCCCTTCCAGGAACCATCTCCCAGAACAACGCCCGTGAAGACCCTGGATAAACTTTCCCAAGACGCTTTCTCTTTTCAGGAAAACAAACCAATGTGACAATTCACTCATACTGTCCAGGCACCCCGCTCTTTTCTGTTTCCATTTATAATCTCACTCAGCCGTAAGCAAACGCCAAAAGAAGACAGGTTCTACCTGCCAAAAAAAAGTTCTATGTAAAGCCTAGCTTAAATTTTATTTGCTATAACTCAAGAATATTTCTCTTAGTCTCTGATTGTTTTTCATGTTTTCTGTCATCCACTCAACCTCCTCCAATGGCCACAGAAGTAGTTGTGCTGGTGCTGATGAACACACCAGCTTCTCCAAGGATTTGCACTAATACATTTGCACAATTAATCCAAGTGTCCTGAGCTCCTCCGTCATTACCAAGATGGAATAAGTGAAAAGCAATACCGATAATCAACGAAATGAGATGGACTCCCCCAGGTGGCACATTATGGCAGCATAAAGAATCATTTCTACACTTAGTAGAACATTTGTGTACTGTGCCTTTTGCTCAAAAAGGATTTCAGGCAGTTTCAGTGACTTCTACAGGGCATTCCGTTTGTTCAGAGGGAATTCTGAAGAGAAAACTTGCAGAAGTTTGGGGTAGAGATTAGGACAGTTATACTTGCAGCGTTTTGAGCCACGCGTGCAGCTTCTCACTCGGGCAGAAGGACATCCTGCCTGGCAGGAACCAAGGCATTCTGAACATGCTTTGGCTTCCTTCTAATTCTGGGATCGGTTTTAATGATGTGGTTTTCCTGATATTGGGGATTTCTCCAGTTCTGACCCAAAAGAGTTCTCACTGGGGATTAACCTCTGCAGTTCTGGTGCCTGCCTTGCAAGCACAAGGTCCCGAGTTCGATCCCCAGTACCAAAAAAAAAAAAACCAAAACAGTTCTCATTGCACAATGCTGAGCCAGGGCAGTTGCTGCCCAGTGCTTCTCTCCTCCCTCCTGGAGCGCGGGAACCATGGGAAATACTTCCTCCTGGCTTGGTACTTGCTTGTAGACAAGTTCAAGACCCAGCGCCCACTCTTCCCCAGCCCTGCGTCCCTCTTTGGTAGCCAGAGCCAGCACTAGGGGACAATGGTCCCGATTCTCCCTTTGTAGTCCCACGAGAAATGGGATGCCTAATTTCCATCCTGTCTTCCTCTCTCCTTGCAAATCAGTACATTCATTTCTCCCTCAGCTTCACTAGATAAGACCAGACAACCCAGAAGAAATCTCTTCCATCCTTAGAAAATCCAAACATTTACTGCCTGGGGTTGCTGCTATGTCTCTGTCCAACACACTATTTACATCTTTCCTGGCCAAATAGCACAAATAGTGTTCTCGAAGCTTCATTTTAATAGCATTCCCAAATCTGTGCGTGAATAATCAGCAAGGAACAATGCCCAAGTCACACTTTTTGACCCCACTTTTTCTTCTTCCGCATGCCTGTCCCTCTTCAGGCTCTGAAAAGTGCTGTACTTATAAAACATCATGCTGGCGTTGGTACAGCAGCATGGTGGAGACTTACACGATATAACACAGGCTTTTCTCACTGTTCAGGGTCTCTCAGGCACGTGTGCTTCGGGGACAAGGACTCTATCCTCAGTTGCTTGATTGTGTCTCGGAGACACGGGCAAGGCCGTTCGATCTGCCAGTCCCTGAACGAAGGAAGATGTCACGTGTGGAAATGGTGCTAAAGTTGGAAATGACCCAGACCCTGGAGAAAGAGGAAAGTGTAAAATATCAGCCATCTAAAAACGTGTGATCCAACAGGGAGGGAATAAAATCATTACACAAGTAATTACAGTAAAGTACAATCACTCGTGGTCACTGGCGATATGAGTAATTTAAGAGAGGAAGTCGCACTGTGGTAGCCCCTAAATTTCTAGGCACTGTGGATGTGTTCTCAGGAAAAATCTTATAGGACCCGTTCCAAGAGGAGTCACTATGCCCACTGAGAGCTGGGAGGACTGAGGCTAATGCAGCTAAACTTAACTTTCTCAAGCTCAGGCAAAGTCAGACAGAACCATGAGTCTCAGGTCTGCCTTTGCCTGCTTGGTCCTACAGGTGTTCCACAGGTTTGTGCTGAGGATGAAATGTGCCAAGAAATGCAGCACACTTGGGCAGTGAAGGGTGCCTACGAAGCCCAACTCTGATGGTGCCCACTGCACCGGGCAAACAAGAAGCATTTTTCACCTGCAGTTTTACAGATGAGGAAACCCAAGCACAGGAGGAGGAGAAGGAGGAGGAATGTCCCGAAACACTCACCTGAGCATGGCTGTGTGACTGTCACCTCCACAACCCACGGGGAGCGAGGGACCTTCCACTGGGTCACAGGATGGGCCACACACACGACCCGGGGATGCACAGCAGTTTGTCTGGGAGGGAGGACCCCACGAGTCCACCCCCCAGTCCCTGTGCCTCTGGGCTGCTGGGAGTATGGGCACTCGCTTCTGACAGGAAGGGAATGCTCCACAGAGGAACCAGCTTTGGAGGCAGGCATGGCAGGCAGGCGGAGGCCAGCAGGCGGCTTGGAATTAGAAGGGAGCTTCAGGCAGAAGGCTGGACAGGACAGTGTCGGGACGGAGGCTCTGAGCCAGCCAAGGTGGCCCACGCCTGTCATCCCAGCACTCTGGGAGCCTGAGGCAGGAGGACGCTGGGCGACTCAGCAACATCCTGTTTCAAAAATAAAATTAGAATTAAAAGGAGGCTGAAAGACCTGAGTTCAATCCCCAGCGTTGCAAAAGAAAAAAGGAAGGAAGGGAAGAAAGAAGGGAGAGAGGGAGGACGGAGCAGTTTTTCTGCACTGTGGAGAATGCAGAGCGGTGCACACGAGCGAGGACAGACCTAGACCTGCCTGGCTCCCAGCCCCACTAGGCCGCCGAGGTGCGAGGCCTGAATTCGGGACCTGAGTCCAGGTCCGGCCTAAGCGCTGCTTTGGCAGCTGCTGAGTGGAGGAGGCGCCTGCGGAACAGCACGCAATCGGCAGCCGGCAGCCGGCGCTTCTCGCCCTCCGGAGGCTCCGGCACAGCGGCAGGCCCGCCTCCCTGTCCCTCCGGCTCTCTCCACGGGGGCGCTGCCGGAGAGGCGGCGTCCTCCTCCGGGCTGGGGCGCAGGTGACAGGTAAGGGGCTGTGGGGCTCCCTGGCCAGTCCCTGCTGCCACTGCCCGGCCTGGCAGTAACCCAGCGGACAAGCCCCCCTCACAGGCTGTGAAGGAGCCCAGCACGGGTTCCCTTGCAGGTGTGACTTCGGGACGCTCCCTGCCCCTGGGCTTCCGTTTCCTGTCTGAGAGGTGCAGGTGGAAACGCTTCCCGTGTCCTGGGGCTTCTCTAAGCGCATAGGAGTTGAGGTGCCCATCAAAGTCCTCACAGGCCCCAACAGTTGCGTGAGTCAACATATTTGCTACTTTTTTTTGAAACAGAGTCTCACTTCGTAGCCTAGGCTGGCCTTGAATTTGCAGTGATCCCCCTGCCCCGGCCTCTGAAGCGCTGTGCGCCACCACCCGTGGTCTGCGTCAACGTAGGTCACCCTTCCCACGTGCTGCAAAGCAGACGCCGTAAAGGGCCGGTTCCGGCTTTCCAACGAGGAGATGAGGCAGGTGAGTACCTCGCTGCAGGTCCCATAGCCTCCCAGGGCCGGGGCCACCACTGAGGCTGAGGCAGGCTGGGTCCAGAGCTCCCACAGGGAGAGGGAGGGCAGGCAGGTCCCCAAATCCCCGCTCTTGAATTGACCCGGGGCCTTTGCGACATCGCGATCGAGGTCTGGCTGAGTCTAAAAGCCATCTCACCTTTAACCTCCTGCCACCCTCACTCGGAGCCTGCTCCTGCGCTCCCTGTGTCTGTACACAACGCCAGCATCATCTTCAGCTGGAGAGCTCCAAGCTCCAGGGTCCTGCGCTGATCAGCGGTAGCTTCCTGCTCAGCACCCGTCTCCCGATAGAGCCGCAGCTGCACCTCCATCTCCCCTGCCCCTTGGGAGGAGGCTCCTGCCTCTCTGCTCTTCCTGTCCCAGCTCTGCACCTCCATGGAGCCATCGGACCCCGTGAGACTTGCCGGGGTGTGAAAAGGAACAGGAAATAGGGCAAGAAAGAAAGCTCGGGGCTCCCCCTGGGAGGACACATCTGACGGCGAACAAAAACAGGACAGGCCTGTGCCTGAAGGCTCAAAGTCAGGGCATGTGGTTCAGGAACCCAGGATGTGAGAAGTTCTCGCCAGTCCTAGATGAGAAGGGAGCTGGTGGTGTGAGGACAGACGGGGTTGCGGGAACAGGAGGCCAGGGGCGTGGGTCACCCTGGCAGAGGAGCCAGGCTGGTCCTCACGGGGGACAGGGACTCTCCTCTGGGAGAAAGCTGAAGCGACGCTGGTCAGAGGACCCAGCTGGGACGGTGAAGTGAGGCCGACTCGCCCTTGGGAAACAGTGCGGACTGTGGGCAGAATCAATCCGGGACCTGCGAAAAGCGAGGCCCAGCGCTGCAGGCATTCGGAGAAACCCAACCTGAAGCGGACAGGGAAGGAGTTCTGTTGTGAGCTATTTCCCAGATTTGAGGCTCAATTTTGGGGAAGGAGCGCTGTCTTCCAAGCCGATTCCAAATGACTTCATCTAAGGATCAAACGCTCTGGGATTGCTCACTGTGCACCAGGGCTGGGCTGACCCCTCGAGGGCCCGGGCTGGGAACAGAGTGGAAGCAAAAGCAGAATGGTGCAAGGACTGTTTGTGACACAAACAGGCAGCGCACTGCTTCCCACATCCCAGGGAAACAGTTGGATTAGCCAGCAGCGTCTGGAGCGGCAAACAATACTACCCGGAAGCTAGTGGAACTGAGACAGGAAATGGCTGTGGCCCCACACTCCAGAAAACGGAGGAATGAATAGAGTGCGAGTCGTCACTCCCGTGCTGATGAAATGACGAAAGAATCTGGGGCATGAGGCGATCTGGCCTGCAAACTGTAAAATGTTTTTGTGCTGAAGATAAGCTTGAGTCCCCAGGCGGCCTGGGCAGTGTAAACCCAGTGGGTGGAAATCTCACTCGGGCTCACTGCTGATTCCCACTCGGTCTCTGGGGGGTGGGTGCTGTGGTTTAGCGGAAAGAGCTTGTGTTATCATCTCTTAAAAGACCACTCTACGGCTTTTCCTAGAACTTTCACGGAGCATATACAGAAATGCAAGTAGTGGGAGTCCGATAACAGAACCTGCCAAGGGACTGAGATTTGGTTTTCGAGATTGGGTAAAATAAACTTTTTTCTAACAGATAATTAACATTTCATGGAGTCTGGTTCCCCGCGATGAGACACGGGCTGACTCAGGGACCGCAGATGCATCGCCAGCCCTCCTCATCTTCCTATCCACACGCGGGAGTTTGACAGGCTGAAGAGGGAGCTGCTGAGGAGAGGAAACGGCCACCACTCTGGTGCCCTAGGGGTCTCGGGCTTCCTGCTCCCTCTTCTCATGCAACGCCACCTCCCGGCCCCACCTCTGGTCCCCAGCACAACTGTCCTCCAACCCAAGCCCCAAAAGATCTGCCGACTCCCAAGCACAGCACAAGGTGTGACCCAAATAGACAGTGACTATCCCATGTTTTAATGAGGCGTGATCAAAAATGCAGTGACTGCTGCTGCCCAGCTCCATCCAACAGAAAGGCAGCTCGTAAAAACCTGACGCTGTGTCCGCATCGACCTTAGCCACTGGGTCTGGCACTGTGCGAATTCCGTCTCTTCCCTGAAGTCAAAATGACCACGAAAGGGAAATGTTTTGAATCAATTCAGGACATCAAGGCAGCGATGACAGGGCAACTAAAGACACTCAGGAAAGAGGGCTCCAGAGCTGCTGCAGGACGTGGTGAGAACAATGGGACATCATTGAAGGGTGTTCGAAGCCATGGCAAGGATTTTTGAGGGATTCACGGCAATGCGTCTCTCATTGTGATACATGTTAAACCTTCAATGCTCGTGGTAATTTTCGACCACACCTCACGCTGTGTAGAGAGCTTGGGTATTCAAGAGCTGTGAGCCTCTTAAGAGTCCTGAGAAAGGCTTGGTCCAGTCCCCATGTGTCTCCCCCACTGGGGGCCACCTTCAAGACCCTGCCCTATTTTCTCCACCAAGCCCTGTGCAGTTAAATGTCTCCTCCGACAGTGATCTGACTTCTGGGGAGAACTGAACCAACCCAGCCAGCAGATAAAAAGACAAAGTCTTTCCTGGCCCAGCACGACTTGGAGGAGGTGTCCCCATGAGTCAGAGCTCTTCAGGGCTCCAAGATCACCAGGCCCCTAGAAGCTGCCATTCCGCCCCACCAACTGGGCCAGCACCGAAAATCAGATAAGCCACCCGCCCCAAGTTGGCAAGTCTCCTGGGGAAAGGGGAGTGGCTCACCTCTTTTGGTGCCCACAGAAGCTTGTACTGGTCACTCACCCTCCTGGAGGACACCTTCCTGCTTGTCCCCCCAAAGGAGGCACCGTCTGTGCTCTGAGGCAGCACCCCGCGTCTCCCCAGAGTCTGGTGACAGCTCTGCCCCTTGGGGTAGACAGTCTGGGACAAAGAGAACCTTGGTTTGCTCTGCTTCCCCAGAGAAATTGCCATTCTTGCAGTTTGCCTCAGGTTCTGGACCGTGTCCACGAACCAACAGTGTGGTAGACACTGAGCTCCACCAGGACCACCCGCTAGGGTAGGCTGGGATGGGGTCTCGCATATCAAGACTGTGTAGACACACCCAGCCTGGGGTTTCCAAACTTCAGCATGCATCACTGTCACCTGGGGCATTGTTTAAAACCCCAATGAACAACAGATTGCTGGGCCCACCCAAGAGCTCCTTGACTCAGTAGCTGGATTCCCAAAGGAGCTGAGCTCTCTGTGGAAGATGTTTCTAAGTTCTCCAGATCATCTGGACTTGGAAAACACGTGATTGTTGACTGCCACAGGTTTAGGGACCAGAGTCCCCGCTGGGCCCAATGTTTCCCAGCGAACTAACATCCCCATGTGGTCCCAGATCTTCCCTTCGCCTTTGGCCACGAGCATCTGGAGCCAGGAGTTTGCAGTTTCCTCTCCTCTCGTCTGTTCTCAGCATCCTGCACACAGCAGCTGTGGATCCCCAGGCGAGCTCAGCCCTCACCACACACAAACCTGCATTACTGAGGCTCTCTCTTTACCTAATGAAACGTCGGACCTCGGGGGACGAAAACTCTCTGCCTAGGTCTCACAGACACAGGGCAATAACTTTTTTGAAAAATTGAAATTTTTGTCAGAGGCACGTCCTTTGGTGTTTTGGGCAATATTTTCCACTCCAGACTTTGATGCTTTACTTTACTTGCAAGTTTTATTTCAAGCAAAGTATTTCATCTTTGACTACTGCTGTCCTTAAAATAACTGACACCGGTCAGGCAGGGTGGTGCACTCCCATTAGCCCAGCACTCTATGAGGTTGAGGCAGGAGGATCGAAGGTTCAATCCTAGCCTGGGCGACTTCGTGAGACCATGTCCAAAATACAAAACAGAAAAGGGGTTGAGGATGTTGCTCAATGTGAAGGCACTGAATGAATCTTTAGCACACACACACACACACACACAAATGCAAACAATTTTAAAGCAAGGGTGATGATGACGTTTTGGCCTGAGTTCTCTTTCCATGACATTGGTAGCTGTGCCAGGAGCTGTCTATTGAGAAAGCTCTGAGACTTTACATTCAACTCAGCATGGAGGAACACAGTGATCGACTAGTGATGTCTGCCACAGGAAGTGGCAGGATGATTTGGCCACCTTGATTTTCTAACACTCTTTGCCCCACTTTGGTTTCTTTGGAGATTACTTACACTTGAAGCTAAAGGATGTGCGCACATGAAAGTAAACTGGATCTTTTGAAAAATGTGACTATCATGGATTCCTTAAAACCTTACAAAAGAAGTGAATTCCTTGACCTCTGCCCCAAAACAACCATGGTTGCCAGGGTCATCTAAAATCTCCATCCCCTTTATGCCCAATCACGACACCTGCTCCCTGGAAAACAAGAGCTGACACCTCAGTAACTCCTGGTCTCCGCGAACATTTTAGGAAGTCGCTGCAGTGTCTGGGGCCCCCACAGCTAGGCTGAGAAAACTAGGACCAAGACTAAGTCAATCTGGAACAGCAGTTTCAACTAGAAAGATACCTGCACCAGATCCTCAAGGGACAGTCAGCAAGGTTGGGGACGTTTTGTTGCTGTTGTTGTGACAATAGGTGGCGGGAGGAGGGTCATCAGCTCTAACAGCAGAGGTGGGAGCTGTTGCAGAGAACTGAATCGCCATTGTGAAGTGCAAGGTTCAGCCAATAGTGCAAAGAGTGATCAAAATATGTGATGAATGTTTAAATTTTTAAACAATCTTATTACAGTAAAAACATATTGCCATTAATTCCCTTCTCTTCAGACAACTTATCCCATCATCCTTGCTACTTTCTAAAGTGGTCTGAGAGTCCTCTTTTGCGAGTGTTTTTATGAGATGGGGTTTTAAAAAATACGATGAAAGGGCCGGGGCTCAGTGGTTCTGCCGCCTGCCTCACAAGCTCAAGATCCCTAGTTTGATTCCCGGTTCCAAAAAGGACAATACGATGAATGCTGCTGCTGCTGAGCTCCATCCAACAGAAACGCAGGGTTGTGAAAATGTGTCAGTGCGTCCTCGTCCACCTTACTCACCGGACCTGGTGCCATGCGACTTCTGGCTCCTCCCCAAAGTCAAAATGACCATGAAAGGGAAATGTTTTGAATCCACTTTGGAAACCAAAGGACTCACTAGAACCCACACAATTAAAGACACTCAGGAAAGAGGATTTCCAGAATTATTTCAGAAAGGGGCAAGAACAATGGGATACGGGCACTGAAAGAGAGGAGGGGAATTTCATGGCAATGTGCCTTTTACTGTAACACTTTTTTTAAAATTTAAACATTTACCACATTTTTTGATCAGACTGTGTAAGTCCTTTGCTTATCTCACTAAATGGAGAATATCATTCCCCCAATAAATGGAAAATTAAAACAATCTTTGCCTTGTACCTAAGAAGGCTGCTACCTGTGTGATGGCTTTAGCAAACTGAAGGAAACTGTATTCATAGGTTTCAACAGCCCTGGTATTTCTGCAAAGCAGACACATGACATACGACTTATACCTTCTCCTAGAAGGCAACACCTGCAGGCCTAGCCAATTTGTTTCAGAGACATGGCTGGCAGGGCTGCCTGCCCTCCCCTTGCTGTGGATAAGATCAGACTAAACAAAGGTCTCCTTGTGGCCCTGCTCACTTGCAGTCAATGATAATTGTCATTTTTTCCATCTTTAACATCAAAATGCTTTCATGATTTCTGATTCCCACACCTTTAACAAATGATGTGCTTAGCATGCTATAATCTAAGAAAATAAATATGAAAACCTCAGTTCATTTAAGAGATGGTGGGGGGGTTGTGAGATTTTTTTTTTTCCTCTCTTGATCAAGTAATGAACAAAATAAAATCAACTACCACACTGACTTTTAAACATTTTAAAATGCAGCATTTTGCTGTAATAGGTCTGTGGCTTTGTAGGGCAAACTCCAAAGTTATGACAATCAACTAAATCCCAGAGGGGACTTTGGTTGTGTAAGCACTGGTTTGGGGCAAATGTATTCCATAGAATCAAAGATTCCAATAGAAGCTGGGTTTTCTCAACCTTTAATTCTCCTAAAATGCATAATTGGATATTATGCAGTTAACTGAGAAGGACCTTTGGAGAAAACAAAAACCAAGTTTCTTTTAGATCTTCATGAACATTAAAAGCTAAGCTTTCAACTCCAGCCAAATGCCATTACCATGAGTTCCTTCCAATATATTGTTTAGTCACAAATGCTGTATCCTTGATATTACATGTGGTCCTGAAAGTTCAAAATTATAAACCAAGGCTCCAGAACTTGTAATCCTGGAGACAGACTGTGACTAACACATGGCATGCGCTATGCATGTGTTATAAAATTCTACTAATGATAAGTGGGACTGCGAGGGATTCAACTGAGGTCCCCACTGGAAGTCCTGGGAAAGGTGGTATGGACTAAGGGAGGTTGGGTCCCTGTGAGTACATGCATTAGCCACCTAAGTAGAAACGATTGCTCTATCATTACAAGAGGATAGCACTTTCCTGCTTAAAATCTCCCACTTTAAAAGGAATTTTGAGCTATTTTAGGCTCCAAAATTATGCTTCATTTGGAACATTCATGCCATATCCTCAAAAAGATGGATATTCCCACAACCAGACCAGGTAAGGACTGCTTCAGTATTATCTGAAACAATTAATCAAATAGCAGCCTCCATGAGAGTCACACCTACAGATCCCAATGCTATCCTGTGGTCACCTTTACTTTTTGTGACTTCAAAACCACTCGAGTTTCTTCACCCTTCTTATTAGCTGCACAGAAATATTCCATCATCACACCTGTCCACCAGGCAGCCCTGTGCTGTTCCTCCCCATTCCTCCCACCAGTGCTTCCTTGCTGTGATACCATCTTCCAGCTCTCTCTTTAGATCCTCTCAATCCCCAGACCAGATTACTTTGCTTTGGCTATCATTATGGTTTATGTCTAGATCTCCCGAAAGCCTCATGCGCTCATAGGTGGGGCTGTTGGAGGTGACTAGATTGTGGGGTGTGATATTCAACAGAGGATTAGTCCGCTGAGTTTAGAGACAGCTGTGATGTTGGGAGGTGGAGCCTGTGGGAGATGAGGGTCTGGGTGCAAGGGTTGGTCTCCCTCCTCCTCCCTTGATCTCTCTCTCTGCTTCCTGCCCACCATGCCACAAGCTGTTTCTCCATTGCCAGACCCCTCTGCCCTGCCACCCTGCCTTGGAGCCAGCTGACTATGAAAACTTCTACAGACTGTGAGCCCAAGTCAACCTTTCCTCCTCAGTGCTGTGGGTGTTGAGTATTGTGTCTCAGTGATGAGAAAGTGACTAAGACAACTATGGTTGGTAACTGAGCAAAAGTGTCTCCCCCAGCTAGATCATTAAGCACCTAAGCATTAAGGGACATCTTGATGGTGAAGGTTAACTCAAGTTCAGCTTTGAGAATTTGTATGACTGTTATGACAGACAGGAAGAGACACTTCTGTCACCTGAAGGAGTGTGGAAAATAATCAGAAGCAAAAAAAAAAAGCAAAGAATTTCTAGCCAATAGTTTGTGCAGAACTAAGGAAAGCAAGCTGAAAGCAAAGGTCAGTCCCACTCTGAAGGCAATGCCACTGAGTTTTGTTTTGTCCGACAGCTTAGGGGAATTATTACCATGCCGAGGTCGTGGTGGTTACATGATCAAAGTGATTCAGGAGGATTAATTAGATGGTGTTATGGGTTCAGGCTGAGTTCGGGTGGAAAAAAATCAGAAAAAGAAAAATCAGCTGAGAGGTATTAGAGTGATCAGCAATTTGGATGCATTTGGCTGGGGAGACAATAGGGGGCATGGAAGGGAGAGGAGGAGGGAGAAAAGATCAGCAGTGATCAGGAATGCAGGTGACTCATCAGACATTTGTGGGGCAGGACCGAACAGGGGACAATCAGAAAGGACCAGAGGAATGCATAGAGCTCAAAACACAGGTGGGACCCCCCAAGTCTCTGTTTCACCACCAGCTTGTTCCAGAGAGTGAGCTCCATGTTTCGAGCTTCCCTAAGCTGAAAAATGGGCCAGGTGCCTATGGCCCCCTGAGACAGGATGGACGGTATCAGGTAGGTTGCTGCTTCCTTGGCCTGAGGCTGCCCAGTATTGGGCTTCTACTGAATTGATCACAGGAAGCTCAACCCGTCCTTTGCTCTTCTCTTCATTTTTGAAGCGCATAAATTTGTGTGCTAAAGTGGAGACGAAAACAGCCTTCCCCTCTCTACCTCTGATGCAGGGTCCTCCTGCCAGTTTCCTGGGCATGGTAAAAAGAACCTGATTTTGTGGATTTTCACACTTCCTGTCTGTCTCGATGGTTTGGGACAAATTGGTTGACCTTACTGGGCTTTGATTTTGCCTTGATGAAAATAAAAAACAGGCAGCGATGTTAAAGAATCAAATCACATATGAAAGCAAAGGATGCATTGTAAAGTGGTAATAAAGAGAGTTAATAATAATAATAAAATGGGAGTGTCCTTGTTATTGTGACAAATACAGAGCCCTCAGAAATAAACATCATCAGTTTGAGTCTACCAAAGGAGCCCTTTAACTGCAAGTAAACCATCAAGCTTTCTAATCTGCCACATAAGACCCCAACACAGAATAAAGATCACCAACTAAAATGTCACTGTGCTAGGATCCCAAACTCCTCTGATTATGAACGCGTCCAAGAATTTGGTATTTGTTTTAAATCTTTTTATTTACTCAAATACCAGCCTAATAGAGGGAATTTTAAAGCAGTAATAGATCAAAACTTTTAAAAATCAATTACATTTTTACTCAGCCATTAAGTTATAAAAATTTAAAAATCTCGATCTACTCTTTCTAAACAGTCAAGGATTTGTATTGCTTTTTATAAAATTTACTCCCCTCTTTTCAAACCATGGATCAACTTCTGCTTGCACTTGGGAGAGTCTTATATATCATTTTTCAGCACAACCAGTCCATTTACAAATAGGGCCATTTCTGAAAATAGACCATAACATAAACACAAATCCTTCCCAGAAACCAGAGCTTAAATAAGAAAAACAAGCTTGGTTGGTAGAAGTTCTTCAGCTGCCCGGCTGCTGCGTCTCCCCTACCAATCTTTTGAGAAAACCACAAACAACTAGCATTCCCCCGTTACCTTTCCTGAGAAACGAAGAAAATTCAAGATAGTGGCTTTTATCATTTATTTACACAGAAAGCATAAGTCGGGGGCTGGGACCTGTGCTTATGATTGTTTGTATATCTGTCGTGAACTTTCGATTTGTGTTTGCTCTACACTTTTGAAGCCCCTTTTAAAAGTCATCTTAGTAGATGCAGATTTTTTACCCCTGGCTAAACAGAAAGCCTTCTACCACATCAAAGTCTAAAGCTTTTGATCTCTCTCATCTCCTGCTTGTTCATAGTCTATGCATACACAAGCAAGTGATCTTCCCCCATGTCTCTTGAATCTCTAAAACTCAAGGAAAGGTGATTTTTTATTTCATTCTTCATCTCCAGGGACAGCTGATGGTGATTGAGATCTGAAGAGAGATGGGTGATGTAGGCAATTCATGTCCATTTTTATTACCACTTAAAATTTGAATTAAAGATTCAATATTTCAGAAAAAACAGCTTGATATCAGTATCTGAGCTGAATTTTTATGGTGTAATGTGAGTACTTCACGGTTGGCAGCTGTGTTGCCCTCTGCAAGTACAGCCAAGGGACAGCAACAAGTTTCAGAAAGGCCTTCTTCAACCCTGGTCTCCTGCTGGCTGCTGCCTGCCATGATGGCCAGGGGCCCATTGGGCCTGCAGGGAAATGCTGCAATAGAAATCTTCTTAGCTTAAGTACAGATTTTAACAAAAATTAATATTTAATATTGATAGAAGAAAATTCGTGATGAAATAAATTTAAGGAGGTTGGTGGGCGGTTTTGTTTCTTTGGGGTTCTGGGGCCAAACTTAGGACCTCTTGGATGATAGGTACACCCTCTGCACAGAGCCACGGCCCCAACTCTGACAGAGTTTGTGGGGACAAAAAGCAGTTTTGCAAACACACAGCTCTCAGAACCAGAAGAGTCCGAGAACTCGGCCCTGCAGCCAGCATATTGAGTACTTAGAGACAGAAAAAGGCTGAAGAAAGCAGAAATAAAGAAGAAAAAGTGCACACTGTGAGTTGTCTCTTCACACTGTTGGTGGTCTCTCGCTATACAGAAGCTTTTTAATAAAATGAGATCCCACTTGTTGATTCTCTGTGCTAGTTCACATGCAAGTGAGGTTTTGTTCATGAAATGTTTTTCTATGCCAATGTCTTCAAGAGTTCTACCTAACCTCTCTTCCAGCCGGTTTAGTATTTCTGTTTTAAACTGAAAGTGTAAATAAGGATCAAAATATATAATAATGTGAAATAGGAAGAAAAGGTGCAAAGGGGAAGGGGAAGTGGGAAGGGTAGGGAAAAGGAAAGAAGGGAATGGAATTAGTATGAGAAAAGGAAAAAATGGAAACAAAGTCTCTGTAAATAGGGAGGAATGGAGGGGTTGGAGGGAGGGCAGGGGAATGGGGAAAAATAAGAACCAAGATACATCATGTAAAGGTGCAAGTTCCCACTGATGAATGCCATCATATTGTAAACCTAAAATGTACCAATAAAATTAATGAATTAAAAACAAACAAAAAAAGAATAAAAAGTGCATTTGCCTTTCTAAAGCTACTTTCTTTGCAAGGGTTCAAGCAGAAAGGATTCTTGGCCTAACTTGAGATTTGGCTATATTCTCATATCCTCCCTCCCTCTCTCTCTCTCTCTCTCTCTCTCTATCTCTATCTCTATCTCTCTTCCTCCCTCTTTCCCTCTTTCCCTGTCCCTCTCTGCCAGGTCAGATAGACAATTTGATTTGGGCATGGCAGCGTTTAGCTTTAGCATGAGCAACACCATTTTGGTTTTGTCATTGAAGATTGATGTGAAAGCTCAGTCCAAATCAACATGACTCTTGCAAATTTTATTTATCAATGTTGTTCCATTTTGTACCCTAGAAAAATTGGAAAACACACCATCTTACCTCTCAAAAATTATTCTCAGAATATAGGCATAAATTATTCTAGACTTTTTCTGTTTGTGCTTCATCCACGCATGAGATCATACTTTACATACAATTTTACATCCTGCCTTTGTTTGGCTTAAAAATGATATTATAAGCTAGTTTGTTAAGCACTCTTTACACACATTCTTAATAATTATATAATATGTCTTCATTATGCAGTACCTGATGTTAATTGCCCAAGTTAGGCATTTGGGTTTCCTCCTTATAATTAATACTGCCCGAAATTACTTTATTCATCAATTTCTATCTGCATTTCTACATATTTCCCTAGGATAACAGGACCTTGAGTTTTGGAGTTTTTGGAGTTTTTTTCCACATTTATGGCTTCTGAGATCTGATAAAAATGGTATTTCCTAACTTTACAGGAAATATACAGCTTTGCCAATAAAAAACTGGAAACATCCAGGCCCCATTGTGCAGTGTTATAAAGCTCTATCTAGGGAAGTTCAGGGACCCAGTGTGTGTTTTTCTTCTGTCTACACATCTCTTCATCTCCACTTGTCAGTCTCACATGATTGTTCACAACATTCTGAAAACACAGGTTAAGAAATGAATACTAGCAGGGCGCAGTGGTGCACACCTTTTATTCCAACCTTCTGGGAGGCTGAGGCAGAAGGATCCCAAGTTCTAGCCCAACCTGGGAACTTTAACAACTTAGTGAGGCCCTCGCTTAAAAAATAAAAATAAAATTTGGCTGGGGATGTAGCTTAGTGCAAAATTATAGGTTTAATCTCCAGAACTACAAAAAATAACATAAAATAAAAACTTTACTTTTATTTGATATTTCTGAACTCTCTACTAAGTGTATGTAATGCGTGAAGAGTGATGTTCACAATATGATTATAGATTTCTTCTTTGCTTTATGCTTCTTCATATTTAAATAAAGATAATTTTTAGAGAAATAAAAGGGCCTGTAGTTTATAATGAAAATTACAGATAGAAAAATTCAACAAAAAGTTGAATTGTTGATCATTAAAGTTGTATATTATAAAATAGGCTATTGGATAAATTTGATGAAAAACTAGTCTTCTTAATTAAATGCAGATGTGGCAAACGTGGCCGGGAAAATCTCCATGTAGCTGAACAAATGGCCAAGAAATATAACTCCGAGTATAACTGGTAAAAATTTCCGTTTTTAAATATGTGATGTGGCTGAACATTTCATCCATCTTCTCTTTTAAATTTTGTTTATGCCTTCTGTTCCTTTAAACCCTAAGTTCTTGATATCTTTTCTTACTGGTTTGCCTAATTCTTGTATTGCACATGTGTTACTAGTCCTTCGAAATGTTTATTGCAATTCCTTTCACCAGGTTGTTCACTCAGCATGACACCACCTCTTTGCTTACTCCATCATTATCGGGGCTCTTCCTGCTGAAAGTGTCAGGCTTTTCCCCCACATTCATTTGTTTACTGACAGTTTAGCCCATTCATTTCCAGCCCCTGCACGCTATTCTGATCAGTAGTGCACTCTGCACTTCTCTCGGAGTTTGGACACAGCCCATCTCTCAGCTATAGCAGAATAGTAAGTGTACCCATTTCCTGGCACTGCCATATCAAAGGACCACAGCCGAGGTGGCTTTCACACAGGAAACCTAGGGTCTCACAGTCCTGGGCATGGAGCCCCACATCAGGGTGTCAGGGTGTTGCTGCCTCTGGGACCAGACCCGGAGAATCTCTGCCACGCCTCTCCCACCTTCCAGTAGTAGCCAGCGTTCCTCAGCCTGCACAAGCTCCTCTGGACCTCGGCCACCCCTGGACCCGCCTTCCCCATCTGTGTCTGTGAGGACACTGGGCACATGGGGTGTGACCTCGCCTCCCAGCCTATTTCCAAATGAGGCCACATTCCGAGACCCTGGGGATAGAGCTTCCACATCTCTCACAGAGAAGACTCAGTTCCACCCTTACCAACAAGTCAACCTCGGCTGCGCTGAACGGGCTGTGGTTCTGAAGGCAAGCAGCAGAACCCACGCTAGATGTTAATTGTAGCTTGGAAGTGGTGGTGTACGTGTGAAACACATAGTAACGCCATTCACCACGGGGCCCTGGCACACACACATGGCGTCTTCATCATTTCACTTCCCTCGCCCTCTCCCACACTCCCGTCTCCTCCCTTCCCCAGACTCCCTTCCTGCCTCCAACACTCAGCCTCCTGGCTTCCTACTCTATATTTTTAAAATTTTTTGCTTCTAAATTATTTATATGTGGGGTTTATAATATAAGAGAAATCGCATGGTATTTATTCTTCTGTGTCTCTTTTACTTCACTTAACATTATGGTCCCAAGATCTATCAATTTTCTTATAAATGACTCAAGTTTATCCTTTTCATGGCTGATTGATACTCTATTGTGCACACATGCCATATTTTATTTGTCTGGTCATCTGTTGATGGGCACACAGGCTGCTGCCAAGGTGTAGCTCTTATAAGCTGTACTGCTATAAACACGAGTATGCAGGGGTCACTGTAATACGTCTTTCGGGAAGACACCAAAAAGAGAGAGAGCCCGGCCAAATGCAATTTCTATTTTCAGTTTTTTGAGGAATCTCTATACTGACTTCCATAATGGTTGTACCAGTTTACATTCCCACCAATAATTTAGCCCCATTACCTCACCAGCATTTGTTGAGATTTGGGGGGTGGCAGAGATTTAGCTCAGTGGTTCCGCCACCTTCCTTGAAAGCAGAAGGTCCTGAGTTTGATCCCAGGTACCAAAGAAAAAGAGAGAGAGAGATTGTTTTTGAATCCTTGGTGATAGCCATTTTTACTGGGGTAAGATGAAATCTCAGTGTTGTTTTGATCTGTACTTCTCTAACGGCCGAAGGTGCTAAACATTGTTTCACGTACTTCTATACTACAATTGCCCACTTTTGATTGTGTCTTTTTTGGTGGAGTCTAATATTGTTGAGTTCTTTGCATTTTCTAGCTGTTATTCCTCCGTCTGAGAAGTAGCTGGTAAATTTCTGTGCATTCTGCAGAGTTTTCTCTTGCATTAAAAGACATTAGGTGACAACAAAAGGGACTTAGATGCTACACGACCAAAAATAATCTACTGGACAAATATCTAGCAGGAGGACCATGTGACCTGTGCCTTCTTTTGAACCCTAGCAGAAGGGCAGCCTCCATTCGGTCAATGCCCTGCTCTCGCCATCTTGACATAGGGATGATTTTACCTTTGAAATTCTGATTTGCAAGTGAAATCAAGGCAGAGGCAACAGGCCTTGCTTCCAACATGGCCACTACCGTCAGACATGGTGCTGTCATGGCTCTGGACATGGATGGCTAGAACCCAACACAGCCATGGTAGTCATCACACATTACCACACACTCAGTGGTCTAGATAGCCCATGTTAATGCCTGTCCTAGTCACTTCACTCCTTGCTGAGATACAACACCCAACACTCGAAACTTGAAGGAGGAGAGGTTTATGGTGGCTCACGTTTCAGTCTATGGCTGACTCCAAGGCAGGGCAGCATGGCAGAGGAGAGCTGCTCAGGACTTGGCAGCGGGAAGCACAGAGATAGAGCTCGAGAGAGAGAGATCAAGGGGGGAAGAGGAGACAGACTCTTCCAGGCCACTCCCCAGTGACCACCTCCTCCACCAGGCTCTACCTCCCAAGGTCACATTTAGCCATGAACTCATCGGGGACCAGTTCCCTGATGAATATGAATCCCATGATCAGTCACCTCCAGAAGCCCCACCTATGAGCCACGAGGCTTCGGGGGACGTCCAGATGAAAGCACAACACTACCATACAGTTCAGAAGGTCCAAGGGTAACTTGAAGCTCCCGGGTTACAGTCCAGGTGCCTGCACCATGAATCTTTGTCTCACCTGCTCACCTCCTGCAAGCCGCCTGCGTCTCTCCACGCGTCACCTCTCCCTCCACCTCCAAAGGCAGCAGCAGGTGGGCTCCCTTTGTCCCTTTTAGTCCCTCTTCCCCCTCTGTGTCATCTGTCCAGCCCTGTGGGGAAAGTCATCCGATCCTCAGGACTTCCAGGATGAGACTGGGCTTATTCAGGTAATCCAGGTGCTGAGGGACAAGGACCTCAGTCCTCCCGCCGGGGGTACAGCAAGGCAAAGTAGGAGCAAGAGCAGGTGTGCAGTGAGGGCACGCAGAGCTGCAGGTGGAGACCTCGGAGAGAAAGAACAAAGCTGCCAGCTCTGCAGTGACACCAAATAATTCTGCAGGAAAGAGACGGAAAGGCCTCAGCTTACCACGTGCACCAGGACCCACACACCCTGGCGACCACGTACCCCAGATTGAGTTTGCAATCTCTTGCCATACTCTAAATTGAGCAATTAACTTTGTTGTCTACTACCTCAGGATATATTTTTCCCTTTGCCTTGTTAAATACCCACAGTAATCATGTCAGAGGCAGAGAGAGATTAAGACACTGTAGAAAACATAAAATTTACATACAGCCTTTGATCTCCAAGTCAAAATGTAATTTTCAAATCTGGTTATTATTTATGGTGACATTAAATCTGGTTGTTGTTTTTATGCAGTTTAAATTGCAATAGAGACATACAGCAACCAAAAGGCGATTTTAGTAACACCTAACAAGCAGGCACTGTGATTTAAGCTAAAAACCTAAAACTTAATTAACTCTGCTATGATATAGCAAAGGCCATGACCATATGTTAAAGGAATAAAACAGGAGGGGAGAAATTTATGCCTATGTCAATAGTAATAGCGTTTTTATGCTGCTAATTTCTGCAAAAGCAAAGCATCAGAATCAAAGAGTATATCCACTTTTAGGTGGCACATATTTTTGGAAGAATAGAATATTTTCAGCTAGGAAAGAAACACAGTTTAAAAAGCAAATGACTATAAATGCTTTTATAGAAAAATTCTAATTTTCAAACACCCTAGATGTGCTACACATACTGAAAAAGTAGAAATTGCAAGAAGCCTTTTATTAGGGAAGTCGGAGAAGGGAGGGAGATGGAGAAAACTGTGTAGCATGGTGAGTTGGTTTGTTGCTCAGTAAACAGACTTGGGAAATAAAGCATGAGCCTAAGAAAGCAGAGAATGGCAGCGAGCCACCGCAATATCCTCAGCCCCAGGGAATTCCAGGAAGTGAATTTTATTCATATGAAAAGACAAATTCAGTCCTGTGTGCCAATCAGTAAATCCTTGTAAGTCCTAGAATTAGTCTGAGGCGGAGAAAAAGGATGTTTTCTGGCCCTTCTTGGGCTGGAGAAGCCCTGCTCGTGGTCCCAGAGGAGACGGCAGGAGGCTGGGAGGGGTGGGACAGACACCCGCAGCCACCTGGGCCCCCAGGGTCTCCCATGGGGCGGTGGTCCAGCGCTAAAGCTTCAGCAGGCGCCTGGGCTCTGGCTGAGCAGCCGCACCTCAAGACCGGTGACCGTTACAGCAACAGGGCGGCTGCCTGGGGACCCCTGGAGGAGAGAAGAGAATGGGCCGCGTGGAATCCCGTCCTCTTCTCTTAGAATGGGTCACGGTGTCGCCATGGAGCATGGGCGATGAAGATGGACCCTGCTGGGAAGGAGGCTTTTCGACCAGGAAGGCGGACGGCACAGTCTGATCTCAGCCTTGAGATGCCCTCTATTTAGGGTATTTCCTGATTTATTCCTTTTTTGCAAGTTTTTTTCTTTACCCCCTTCTCTAAGATCACCTGTCAGCTGGAGACAATACATGATAAATGCCGCCTCCTCCGGGAATCACGGGGACTCTGCATTTGCAAGGTAAACCTCCAGAAGCCAGTTGGTTATGCACAAGGCCAGGATTTCAGGGTACCATGGCCAGCTGGTGGCACAACTGTTATCAGGTAGCCTTTCTGGTGCTGCCTCAAATCACACTGTCCGGTACGGTAACAGCAACAATAATAGTAATGATAACTGTGTCTTGTGCCTTACCATTTATTATGCTGTCCGCATACACAGTTTCACTGGCTTGGATTTTACCCCAGCATGATTTTATTAAACACTAAGGTGGACGGGAAGAAAGGGGACATTGTTTCCTCCCTCAAGGAACTGAGAGTCCTGCAAAGGGAGCAGCCACATGGCTTTGCTACAGGATGGAAGGAAGACGTGTGCATTTGGGTGGGCCTGACTTGGAGCTGAAGAAAGCACTGCTTCCAGCTGGGTAGGCCCAGGGAAGATGACAGCGCCTGGGCAGGAAAGCCTGAGAAGGAGACATGAGTAGAAGGAAATGCAGATGCCAAGGGCCAGAGATGTCGATCCCATGCTGACCTGGGGACAGGTGCCCAGGACTGTGTGCTTGCACCAGAGAGAGAAAGATGAAATCAAAGATGACACAGTGAAGTTTGGAGAGAGGTTCTGCAGATTCTGATATGCTTCTAGGAGCTGGGGTTGGACCCACAGAACATCTTATCTGCAGGGGCAGGGTTGTGGCCCTGCTGGTGTCGGACTGGGGACACAGTGCTCTGTAATTCCGAGAGAATAAATGTGCTGTGTTCATAAACCCCTGGGCTGTGGGAGTTTGTGCACACAGCCCTGAGAAGCAAACACCTTCTCTAAACAGCTCTGGGGCAAATGCAGAGCTCTCTGGCTTAGCTCAAGATACAGTGTGCAAAGGTTCTGCATGGAAGGGCAGTTTTCCCTACCTCCAGGCCACTCAAACCTGGAATGAACGCACTGCACTGGGCCTTCCAGGGGCCAGAGTCCCATGGGCTCCCTGTACCCACACCGGCAGCTCCACCATCCGCAGTGCCCTGGGCCTGGCCTCCTGGAGAAGGCCAAGTCGGCAGAGAGGCAGCTTTCCCTTCCCATGCGGAGTGGGATAAAGGTAAACTGAGCATTCTCCACAAGATCAAAACTGGACCAATCCCAGGCTCAGATAATTTGAAGAGTGTTTTAAACCCGAAAGAGAGGAGCTTGACTCACAGTGTTAAAATGAAGAGAATTAAAGACATCCACTCTTCCCCCAGCCCTGGCCTGCCCTTCCCCTCCCTCGGGTAAAACAGAGCCTCCGGGATTTAAATTGCCGGCTGTTTACACACAAACTTATCCCAGAGACACATTTTACAGTTAAGGAAACAATAAAATGCCAGGACAGAAAATTTAAAAGGCAGAGTCAGAAGAAAAGGGCTGACTTTTCTAAAAAATACAGAAACCAATGCCAAATAGCAAGGATTGTTCTAGAATTCAAAACAGCTTGGGAGAGTTTGTTTGCCAACAATGGAATACTCGGTAAAAAGACAAAACAGAGGAAATCAGCCTAATGAAGAGAAAGAAGGAAGACAAGGAAGAAGGAGGCGTGGGTTGATTAAGTGCATGCCACGGCAGCCAGCATTAGTCCTCATGAGGAGTCTAAGTCATATTGCTCAACTTTATTTTATAAATGAGAAAAGAGAGACACAAACAGTGGGACTTGTCTGCCCATCATGTGGGAAGAACTATATTCCAAACTCCTGGGTTTTCTTTCTCTTTTTCTTTTTCAGAATTCCCCAACGGAGGCAAGAAGCGTGGAATTTTGACATCCTGGTTCTAATATATCTGTACATGATGAGAACAACCAAGAGACTCAAACTGGAGACCATATACCTTGGTTTTAGTTTGGGTTTGAATGATGAAAAATGAGAGCCCCCCCCACCGCCAAAAAAACCCAAAACTCAGTTTTGTTAAAACATCTTTGCTCACATGTGACTAAATCTAGGCAAGAATGCAAAAGGGGCAAATCTGGTGAGGAAAGTGACAATATTTTTCTGCCTTTGAATTTTACAATATTTGGCACAAAGCCTAAGAGTTCGAAGATTTTCCCACCAACAGTAAGTTAAATATTAGAAGTGAAAGTCCTCATTGTGAACACAGACATAATGGAAGAACACAGAGCTGTCAGTTTCAACGCCGGACCTAATTCTTGTAGAGCCGGTATCTCGGGAGAAGAGGCGAGCTGTCTTTCCTCCGTCCTCCGACGGCAGCCTGGGTTAGGGTCGCCCGTGGCCCAGATCTTCTGATCAGAAGAAACGCAGTTCCTGCTGCAGTGGAGGGGGAATGAGAGCAGACGAGGAAGGCTGAGCTCCAGCTTTAAGACGAGGGTGTGCACGCCCCCACAGACTTGCTAAAAGGACCGGCTGAGCTCCAGCTGCGGCTCCGGGACTGGCCGGCCCTGTCCTCGGCCCCTGCAGCCTTTCTCCCTGCTCACGGACTGTGCCCGGTCCTGGTCCTCCCTCTCGGGTGGCTCCAGGCGCCCTCCCCAGCGTCCTGTGCCTCCGTTCTGTGTCTCCTCTCCTCGCCACCCCATCCGCACCAGCAGTGGGAACCGGGTGGAACCATCTTGGTGGGGCGGGGGACGGCAGGTCCAGGTCCGGGCAGGGCAGGGCCACATTACAGAGCTCAGCAAGGCAGGGGCAGCTCCGGCTGGGGCTTGACTCAAGCCAGGGTCTGTAAGCACAGGCCTGGGCCTCAGCCGAAACCTCCCGGGATCCTCCAGACTCCTGTGAGTCTGATGGAGCGAATCCTGCCATTCTCCGAGTTCAGAGTGACTCGCCGAGCACGATCCAGATGTGAGGCCCGGAGTCAGCGAGCAAACAAAGGCCGCCGGCAGTGCAGCTGCGGGGGAACAGTCAGCTCTGTTCACCAGAACCCGAGCAGCAGGTAGAACCCTTCCATCCAGCGCCAGCAAACAAGGCGCAGAACCGGGGCCCGAGATGTCTCTTCCCCTGCTCCGAGCAGCACGGGAAGAGCACATGGAGCAGATGTGTGCGCGTTCTGGGTGGGAAGGAGCGGTGGGCGAGGCGAAGCCCCCGGCCAGAGGCCCTGGACACTGCAGGGCCCACCAGCCCAGCAGCAGGCTCCAGAGACGGAGGCGAGGGTGTGGTCGGCACTCGCGGAGAGAGGAAAGAGAAGGAAGCTTGGAAACACCACGTGCACTGGGGAAACCATTTCTTTCTGCCAACTGGGGATCACGTGGGGACAGGAACGTGGCGGACATGCCTCTGCTGCACACGGAGCCCAGGCAGGTGTCGGAGCAGGGTCTGGGGCTGACTGAGCATTTCTTTCGGGTCACATTAGAGTCGAGGTTGAGCAGCAGAGACGGCATCGGGCCTGACCCCGGGGGACTCGGGTTGGAGGCGGCCGGCCTGGAGCAGGTGTCCCTTCCCTCCTCCGACCACGGTCTCCTGTGGGTTTACAGACCAGACGCACTGATTGACCCAGCCACCCCGGGGCTTGGGTGTGGTGGGCCTGGGGCAGGACCTGACGGGTCACCTTGCCAACCGGTTTACAAGGGTTCTCGTTGGTCCAGGAACCTCGCTTTGAAAGCTTGTCCTAGCCGATGGTGATTCTGGAGGTCAGAAGGCAGGTGAGGGCGTCCTCCCGGGGAAGCTGAGGCACAAGGTCATTGCAAGGGCGATGTTGCAAGCACGCAGGAGGAGACTGGATCTGAAGGGCTCCGAGGGCGGGGCCTGGTGACCAGGTGCCCTGATGGGGGGTGGGCGTGACTCCCATTGGAACACAGGCTGTGTGTGGGGGGAGAAAGTCCCGGAAGTACACAGTGCACCAACATCTCCTGATGAATGTCTTACACAAACAGGGGAAGCTGGCTAACAGGAGCTCAAAGAGGAGGTGTGTACCCGGGAGTGAGTGGGTTTCACAGCCATTTAGTGACCCACTTCTGTAGTGATACTTGGTCAGCCAGGCAATTGATTATAAATTTTCAATTCACATCATTGCTTTCAAATAAGATAATAAATTATCATGACCTCCTGGCATATGTTTTAAGTGCCAGGTACTCATAAATAGTCCAGAAAAATGTCAAATAAAAATTTTCCAAATTTTGCACTCATCGGCTAATCACCTTAGCACCCTGATGGTTTTTAGCAGGGAATGTGAAGTACTCACGTGTGCCCTGTTTTACTCATTCAGTCTCGCTCTTGGGGATAAACTAGGTCATTTACTTTAAGTACCACGATGGGAAATATAATTTGTATATTATTGAGTTTATTAATAATTTTATTTTCTACAGAGTTACACAATGAATAATGGAGTTGCAACAAGCATCACTTTTTCAGCTTTTTACTGACATTTTAAATGTAAATTCTACTATAATAAAATACACAAAATTTATTACCCATTAGAAAAAAATAAAGCATGAAATATAAATAAGCACAATACATCCAAGTATTAGCACGTTAGGACTGGCAGCTATCCATTCCAATGTAACGCCTGTTACTTTGAGCACTGGAGCTTTTCTTTGAGTCGGAAGATGATCTGTGGATTTCTGAGACACGGGCTTGCCGTGCGACGACGTCCTCTTGATGTGCTCATCCCCGAACCCTGAGTTGCCTGCTGTGGGTCTCAGCTGCATGGATTTTGTCGTCACCTTAAGGGCTCTGCGCAGGAGGCCCCAGCGGGTCCTGGTTTCCACTGCTGCTGGGCTCCTCTCCACATCTGGCCCCCTCCCTCTTCCTTCTGATCACTCGGGCCGTCATCCCAGGAAGGTGTCCCCTGACTTCGCTGCCTAAGGCCCCCCATTGTTCACTCTAGGGGCCATGCCCCTGCTGTTGGAGAACCCCCGTTGTTCATGGCCATTTATCAGTGCAGTAATCCTAACTGCTACCTGTCTCTCCCTGACCAGGAGCTCTAGGAACCCGAGAGCCACAGCTTTGGGCATCGTCACCGTTTTCTCCCTCTGTGCCTCCTCCAACATGACCTCCCAGGCCACATACAACCCAGACTCTCCAGGACCTTCCTTGGCAAAGTGAGTGAAGGAAACTTGTTTGGTAAACGAGAAAAGGCCGAGATTGCTCTCTGCTGAGTTCCAAGATTAAAAAATGAGAAAATCTTGGTGTTTTTCTTCCTTGGCTTTTGCTGAGTCTTTTTCCCAGTTTCTTTTCCTGGAATGGCTTACTACAACTGAAGGCTATGAGCTCTGAGTTCTGAGATCCAGCCCTGCAAACAGAGAGGATGTTTGTAGACATTTCACCTGGTCGCTCTACTGAAAGCATGTGTTGGAAGGGACTCCAGCCAAGAGGCGTGGCGCTGGGAGGGGTTCTTTGTGTGTTTAAATTGAATCCGGGCATTTCTGACCTTTGCAGGGATCTCCCTCAACAACCCATTTTTTAAAATTTAAAATGTTTTCTAAACTATGGAACTTCCACATTTGAACCAACTTGCAGCTCTCCTCTCCTATTCCAAAGTCCAGGAGGGCCAAGTTCCCCTAGCTTAACTCCCAAACTTAATTCCCTGTGATCCAAGCCCTGCTTTCCAGGAGTGGGGGAATTATCAGCCATCCCTCTGAACGTCCAATCCCCAGCTCGGCAGTGTTGAGCTGGTCAGTGCCTGAGGAAGCCTGTGGCGTTCAGAAAGAGGGATCAGTTTCAACAGGACCATGCTTCCTCCATCTCAGCTGAAATGGGAAGGGCTGACTGCCACCCATGCACTGCCCATCTCAATGTGTGGACAGGGCAGCAAAGAAAAGGTTGAGCTAGAAACATCTTCAAGACTGTGCCCTCAGCCCCATGCGGGCAAATATTTTTACCTGTGTATTCACAGTCTAAACCTCGTCAGATTTTTTCTTTTAGTACTGGGAATCCAAACCAGGGCCTTTGCACTGAGCTATGTCCCTGGCCATTTTCTTAATTTTTGAGACAAGGTCTTGCTAAGTTCCTAGGCCTCCCAAGCTAGACTCAAGTTTGCAATTCTTCTGGCTCAGCTTCCCTGAGTGTGGGGAACACAGGTGTGCAGGACCGCGCCCAGCAGGTAAAGGCCCCTGGGGTGATCACCAAGTTTGCCAGTGAAGGAATTAGAAGCACCTCCCAAGCAGCCATTCTTCTCATGCCCACAGCCCTCTCCCAAGAGAGCAGCCACCACCGGCCCTGCAGAGGGAGGCTCGTGCCTACTTCCCCCGGTGCAGACGGCGGCAGGTGAGACTTTAACAAGGCAGAACAGTGGGCTAGCAGCAGGCCAGTACAGTGTGCCACCAGGTCTCCAGGAGTGGACATGCTCAGTCCAGGAATCCCAACCTGACTTCAGCACCCAGCCGGGTGTCCACAGGGGAAACCAAGTCCATCTGGGTCCAGGGGAATCTCGCTGCGAACCTCTGAATCCAGACTTCACTTCCTCTATGCCCCAGGGTGAGGTCTGCTCTCAGCCCAGGCCACAGCTATTTCCTTCAGGGCGGAGCCTCCAGGGTCTAACTCGGAAGGCCTGGACCGAACAATGACAGTAATCAAGAGCAATGCCAAAGTCTGGCTGGCTCAGTCTTAAATGGTACCACGTGTGGAATCCACTGGTCCCAGCCCAGAACCTCCGTGCTGAGCCAGTTGCACTGTCTTCCCACCCACAAGGAACGGAAAACATCAGGGATGACTGTCCCTCATGCCGTGGTCCACTTCTCATTTTCCCATGCAAGGGCTTAGACAAGATATTCTCTTTCTCTCTCTCTCTGTCTCTCTCTCTCTCTCTCCCCCTGTGTCTTTCCACACTCTCCAGAATAAGCAATACTTTCCAGGCACAAAGCACTTTAAATCATGATTCAGGGGGGAGAAATCATTGCATACAATTCTGTAAGAGCACAAATCCAAGAAAGCCTGCAATTCACACCCCTCAACAGGATGCTGAGCAGCTCGGCAGGAGGCGTCTGCTTTCCTGGGCCTTCGTATTGAAGCTCATCAGGGACCTGCCCGGTAGCTCCCTCTGCCCTGCTAAACCCATCTCCGCCCTCTCCTCACTGTTCTCTGCTGGGACAGCAAGGGTAATGAAGGGGCCCTTCCCTCTGAGGTCCCATGCTGCTGGGAAAAGCTTCAGTCCCCCACCTCTGCCCTGCGGGTCACCTGGATCGGGCTGTCTTCCACCCAGACCTGGCTGATCTCCAAAAAGCAGCTTTCTCTCCGGTTTCTCTGGAACCCTGGAGCCATCCCCTCCCTTGGGCCCTGTGGTGGCTACAGCTCTGATTTATTTGGCACTGGATTTTTTTCTTAATTTTTATCAATTTTATTTTAATATGATTTTTTCTTTCTACCTTGAACCCAATAAAGGAAGCTGGGGGGCCATATTTGACTCACGTCATAATCTAGTTTAATTCATAGGTCTGAAATAAACAAATAAGACAACCAGACAAAACAATGCCTGTAACACTCAAGAAAACAATCACAGCAATCAAAAAGCAATCAGATCAGACTTTATCAAGATTCCAGGCATAGCAGCAGTACTTAGAATCTATTGCTCCTACCTGAAAACAGCTATGCCCTGTGTGGCAACAGATAACTGGATTTCTTTGCATATTTTGCTTCTTATATTTCTAGAACTTAGTAGCAAACATGTGCTTATTCAATATTTGCCTATTGAATAGATATCATATTTAGCTTTGGGGAAGTACTTTTACTTTTTGAGATGAAATATCTTGTTACTATAACCCATGAAATATACTCAATTCCTGTGATCCATACTTTCTCAGAAGAAGAATAAATACATTGAAAATTACATTTTCTAGCTTCCTACTGTAAGCTCAAGTATAAGTATTATTTAAAGGGTGAGCTATTGTTGTTGTTATTTAACCCAGACTGATCTGTTGAATGCAACCCTGCTGGCTGCACTATTCCTCTGGGTTTCCCCAGTGCTTTATCACCCCTAGGGGAGAGGCACTCTAGGAGCCTGAGGCAGGAGGACTGTGAGTTTAAACAGCCTGAACAACTCAGTGATTTAGCAAGACCCTGTCTCAAAATAAGAATTTTTTTTTAAGGAAAAGGACTAGGGATGTAGCTCAGTGTGAAGGCCCTGGGTTCAATTCCCAGTGTCATGAGAAGGAAAAAAGAAATAGAACTGCAGAACTGAAAAAGCTAGAAAACAGTGACCCAAATTCAAGCAAAGAAAGAATCTTCTGGTAGTTTCTAGAAACTACTGAAAATCCTATGTTTCCATATCCTGTTCCCCGATGCTCTCTTCCCAGTGGTATAGTTGGACTTTTGTTCCCAAACACAATTAAGAAGTATCTGAAGGGAAACCGTCCAAATTTTGGCTCCTATAGGCAAAATATATTATTATAGTTGTTTTCCTATGACCTGGAAAAGAAACAACGTGAAGAGAGGAGGAATTTTATTACTGGCTGGACAACCTCCATCCTGCCCTTCCTAGGCTCTTGTTCAGGGCTTATTGCTTTAGTTGTTTTTTATTTGGAACATTGGCCACAGGCATATTTTCCCTTTATAACCACTTGCCTTGTATATATTATTAAATGTTTAACCACAGACTGGGATCCTATTGTATTTTAAATTTTAGTGTTTCTCAAATGATTTGAAAATCTCCATTTAGAGCAACATTAAAAGACAGCACAGATAGCACAATAATGGTCCTCTTAACCGAAGAATGGCAATTCTGTCTTTCTAATCATCCGCCCCATTGTGGTTGAGGAGCTACAGGTGATCTTGGGCAAATATTTAAGAGCACCAGATGTCTTCAGAGATTCATGCAAATCGGAAGTTGGGGACATGGGGACGCTCAAAGCTGCCTGGGTGTGTGGTCATCTGGGATGCCTGCCACCTGTTTGAAGATGGCGTCCTCTATATCCCCGTTTGTCTCTCAATGGCACCAGCACACAGAGAGCAGACACAGCAGGTGAGGAGGGACGATCCGCTGTCAGGTCCCCCTGGGTGTCTTCAGAAGGTTGGACACAGACATGCAAGAGCACCCTGAGCACTGAGTTGCACCAAAGCCTACAACCCTTTTCACCCCTGAGTTTCATGCCAGTTGGATTGGTTTCAATGGGAATGGTCAGTTCTAGTCTTCGCATCAGCACGACTGGCCCTGGGGTCCCCATGTTATGCTCTACTCTTGTATTGTTTCCCTTCAGACGCTTTTCTTTATTGTGTTTGGAGCAAAAGTCCAACTATACCATGGGGAAGAGAGCATCAGGGGACATAGAAGAGAACTGGATATGGAAACAGGACTTTCAGTAGTTTCTAGAAACTACCAGAAGTTTCTATTGTGGGTGTGCATCCTCAGTTTTCCACGTGACATTGGTGGACTCAGAACTGTGTGGTGCTCTGCGAACGGTCCTGGACCTCATGGCATCTCCTGAGGGCCTGAACAGAGCAAAGGGCACAGGAAGGGGTGTTTACCCTGTTTTGTTTCCTGCCTCCCTTGGAGCCACACCCTCTCACCTAGCCTTCCTACCTGTCCTTGGCCTGAGCACACACCCTCCAGAGCTCCGTCTTTCTCAAGCTTGCAGATGGAGACCAAACCACAGCTCCAACTTCCTGTGTCTTCAGCTCACAGGCGGAGGTCTTGTCAGCCCCATAATGGCTGAGCTAGTCCGTCATGCAGCGCCTCTTTTACACACGTAAAACACACATGTGCAGATCCCACTAGTCCTCTTCCTCTAGAGCACACTGACTAATGTGGAGCTGACACGATGGCTTCTCCATTTATATCAAGAGTCTGAGACCCCTCAGGCACTGGTAAGGTCGCCCCCAACCTCCCAGGACCACGGGGCCCTGCAATGAGCAGACAGCAGCAAAGCTTTGTTCTCATCTCTGCCACGGTCTGCTCCTGCTGTCGGAGTGGGAGGAGGGGAGATGACGAGAGCTCCAGAACACTTCTTAGGTGCTGAACTGTGCAGTCTCTGCTGGTGACACGGAGGAAGGCCCCAGTTGGAATGAGCAGGACCCAGGCTCTCATCCACAGCGTGGCTTTTGCTTAAACGTGTTTTTCCCTTCTCTGAACCTCTGTTTCCTCAGTTGGGAAAACTGAAACAATATCTGCACCACAGATCTGATGTGAGGAGAAGGCAGGGGAACAAATACACAGTGCTGCACATTTGTGATCCCAGTGCCAAGAGGAGAAGTAAGATCAAGCCCAGCCTGGGCAATTAGTGAGACTCTGTGTCAGAATTTTTTAAAAGGGCCTAGGGGTATAGCTCAGTAGGACTAGGTGCAACCCCAGTTCCACCAGAAAAAGACTAAATATGCAGGTGCCTGGTACGAAGAGTGGCCAGAGGAGCAGCTGTCACCTCACAGCATAAGGCAGAGAATGTGACCCTTTGTTCCAACATGCCCTTTGCTTCCTGTTCTGTGAGATGGCCACCATTCGCTCCGTGGGCATCTGCTAAGCATTCATGCCTGGGCAGAGCCCCCAGAGGACAGCACTTCAGGCTGAGCGACAGTCGGCTCCTGCTCCAGCCGCAGCACAGCTGGAAAGGGAGGGGAAGTCAGGGCAGAAGGGACCCTGGGTGGAGAGAAGAAGCAGGGAGCCCAACCATGGGTGTGTAAGCACATGAACTACAGTAGGAGAAGCTAGCTCACCCGAAGGAAGGAGCACTAAGGAAACTCCACAGGGCCATCAACAGTATGGTCATGAGCAGCCAGGCCAGTCCCTGTTCCTGGCCAGGAAGTGCTCTGGGGCCTCCGATAAGTCGGGTTCTGAACATTGTGCATTCTACACAAGAGGAGACCGAGGTCCAGTGAGAAGTGGACTCTGTCCACCTGCCAGGTCCCATCGATGCCTCGGAGCTAAAGGGCTGCTGTGGAGTGCAAAACAGGCTGTTCCCTCTGGATCCCAGGCCTACAGCTTGGAACAGTGGGTGGAAACTGCAGGAAGGCAGATTTCAGCTCCACATCAGGAAGCACTCCAGAACATGGGGCTCCTTCGCTGGTGGAAGGCGTAGCCTTTGCAGACCACATCCCCACTGCTGTGGGTCCTGGAGCACTGCGCGGAAGGAGGATTGTGCAGAGCAGCGCTGACTCACAGAAGTACTCCTGCATTAGATGCTTTTTCATAAGGTTCCTCCCCAGTCCGCGAACCCCATCATTTGTGAAATGGTCACTGGCCAATTTGGAGGGCAGGGAGTGACCTTTGCTTCCCTTTCTTGCTCCTCTCTTCCACCTGAACAGTCTGAGCTGGCTTTGACTGTCGCTCTAAGAGGAGATTTTCAGAGAGTTGGAGCTTCCTCCAAAGGCCCCCGCTTGCCCACCCCATGAGCTGAAAGATCTTTCTCTCTGGGCAATGCAATAATCCCTAAGCGGATTCCGGCCCCAGGGGACAAATGTGACCCCCCTCTAGGAGGTGTCCGCTGCCCCTGTCCTCATGAGCAGCATCCCTGGCCACCTCCTCCCATAGAGTCATGCATTTGGGGTGGGAATTCAGTGTCTCACAAAAGCTCAGCAAAGTGGAGCGAAACATAAACTATGAAATGACCCAACTTTCTTGCACACAAAACCTTAAAAAGAAAGCCAGCATCAGTGTTTCAAACATCTCACAAAGTTCACATTGTATTCTGGAATTATTTTTAATGAAGCTGCTATTATGCTACAAGAATGCAATAAAACATCTGAAACCTGAAATTTCCTATTTTTATCACCTCCTGTAAATTTTTCAAAAAGGCCAGAATGATTTGTTTCCAAATGTGTACAGGAATAATTGGATAGAGACTTTTCATGCCAACTTTCCATTTGGAACAAAATCTAGAGACTGTTACTTCATAAACCACCAAAAATCTGAGCACAGAATGAAAAGGGTAAATCTTATGGGATATAAATATAATCAAACATAACAGACCCTGGAAGGAACCCGTGATTCCCCCACTAAGACAGTGTGGTCAGGACAGGGACCTCGTTCATGTAACAAAGTGTTCACAGATATTAATTGGTTTTACTTCTGTTTAAGAGAATCGCTACACTTGTGAATTTCCGTACTTGAACACATAATACGGAATGGTGATTCTACATTGGTTAATTCTCCAGCAACATATTATTTTGATTGTTCACCCTAATCACATACCCCCTTCCTTAATTTTTTTTTTTTTTTTGCACCGCAAATATGAGCTAATCCTTGTTATAAACTGGCCAAGAAAACCCAAACTGATGCCTTGGGTGCTAAGCAGATGTGCTTTGGTGTGTAAGAAGCTGATGTAAGATGTGATTTGCTACCCAGTCCTGCCAAATGGCCAAATATTAATCACAGTTCCCATTGTGCTGGTAAGGTAGAAAGATATTACTTACTCCATAATTTTAGATTTAATTTTCCACTCACAATTCTCTTCAACCAGTCTGGAAGATCAGTCACTCAGGGACCCAGCAGAGCTGTCTGCACCCCAAATCCGGGTCTGCCTGTGCCGCTGTCCCTGGAAGGGCATCCTTCTCTGTTGGAGAGCCCAGCTCTGCTCACAAACTAGCAGCCCTGCCTGCCATCTGCTCTCTGAGTAGAGAGCTTTTCCTACGTAAATATACAAAACCGACCTACCCCCTTGTCTAGACTTCCAATCTTTTCAAAGATGCCATCCATCTCCTCATCCATCCCAATGGGTGAAGTTTAAAATGGACCACTAAGAAGAGGTGAAATGTTCAGGATCTTTTTAAATATGTTTTCTTAAATTGTTTAGAGACCATATGCATTGGAATCCCTGTTTTAACGAGTCCTTCCACACCCTGGGAATCAACCCACAATGGCTTTTCACTGTGTGTCAACTGAGCGCTTTTTCAAAAAACACTACAGGAAACCCAGCATACCAGAGGCAGCAGCTGCAGATGTTGGTGGTGAAAACCACTCGACTTTCACTGGATGATCTGAGATGAAATCACCTACCCTTTGGTAGCAGCTCCAACCGCAGAGGTTTATGCTAACTTACCAGATCAAATCACAATTGGAAAAAGAAGAACATAAAAAGTCACTGCACCAAGAATGAGCTGGATATCTCTGTAATTCTTCTAACTCAGTTTATTGCCTTCCGACAAAGTGAGTCAGGGATTCTGTTGCGGGGCTGACTTCTTTCCCTCTTTCTTTGTCCGTTGCCAAGAACAATAGAGAAACCAGGCCGCGAGGCTGAGTTCTCTCTGCTTCTGTTGCTGAAGAAATTTTCAATGGACTCTTTTGAAAGCACTCGAGAAGATTTCCTTGAAGAAGACTTCCTGTCTTTGTTTTACAGAAATGAATAAAATGAGTCTCAATTCGGGGAGAAAAGTCTTCTCATTCCCACCGTATAAAAAGCCACGGAAACTGAGGCCACCTGCATGACAAGTGGCTGGTGCAGAATGCTGCGTGGGCGCGGCAGAGCCGAGTACAGGCCTGCAGCGTGCTGACCACCTGGCTGCGTGTCCAGCCTCGAAGCGAGAGCACACACACACTCCTCCCGCTGGAAGAGTCGCAACGGAATGCGTGCAAGCCCACTCTTGTGCAAACGCCACATGTGCCAACGCACACACCTACTGACCAAGCGGCCAGGTGGAATTTCCCCCGCTAAGCAACTCTGGGCAGGTCGCTTCCTGGTGTCGTAGAAGCTGACCAAGTCTCCACAGAACTGTTTCCCACCCTCTTCCACACGTTAGGTGTGGCTGGAGAGGCCCAGCAGGGGAGAGGAGAGGAAGCCAGCCGAGGACTAAGTGACCAATGCCGCCTAAGGCTGCATGACACGGGTCTGCTCCCCTCCGCATAGCTGACAGTTTACCTGCCTCTCCTAAGAGCGCTGTCAGTCTAGAAACGCACGATTCCACTAGTGCACGTGTTCAGTAAAAGCGTCCGATGTGGCTCAGAGGCCGAGGGGCCCAGCGACGCCCGCTCCCACCTTGAGCTCTGCTTACACCACAGTTCAGGCACAGCCAGACTCGCTTTTTCTTATCCGTTTCGAGTCTGTGTATGACCGCGACAAAAGGCCTAGCAGGCTCTCTCGTACACACTAGGACATCTGATTTATATTCGTGTACTCTTCCCTGAGCGTGCTATAATCACTAGGACAAACATCTCACTATTTCCTGGGTGGGAATGGAAGTAAGCCACGGACCTCTGCCATCGCCCGCTTCCAGGCCTTCTGCGGCAGGGGAGTTCGCCCCGCTCGCCGCTAGGGGGAGCGAAAGGCAGCAGAGGCGACCAGGGCCGCGGAGAGGAGCCGCTGGAGAGGCGGCCGGGCGGGTGGGCAGCTGTGCGGGAGCCGGGCGGAGCCGAGCCGCAGCCAGGGCGCGTGCGGGCCGCTCCTTCCCTTCCGTGTGGCTGCGGAAGCTGCTGCTGGCCAGGGGTCAGCCTGTGTGTGCAGGGCCGCCCGAGGGAGGTGCAGTCAGGGCCTCCCGAGGAGACCTGGGGCGGACGGACAGGGAGGGACTGAGGAGGGAGGGACGGATTGGTGCCGCTGGGGATTGGAGCCCGGGGCCTCTGCACTGATTAGAGCCCAGCCCCCCCACCCGCGCGCGCACACGCACACACACACAGGCACACACACGCGCGCACACACGCGCACACACACGCACACACACAGGCACGCACACACGCCTTGTATCTTTTGAGGCAAGCTTTCACTAAATGACTAAACTGCTCCAATTTGTAATCCTCCTCCCTCAGCCTCCCAGAGTGCCACAGGATTAGATCTCAGACCTCTCTCTCTCCCTCTCCCTCTCTCTCTCTCCCTCTCTCCCTCCCTCTCTCTCTCCCTCTGTGGATGGGATTTTTAACCTACTGATAAGATTTACATTTTGTTCTTTAGTGACAGCCTTCGCAGCCCCAGGGAGGCAGAGCAAGGGAGGTGGCTGTGCTGTCGCAGGGCTCCGTCAGCCACACTGGGCCCAGATGCTGCCCCAGCAGGGCCGAGGTTGCAGGGCTGAGGTTGCTGTGAGGTGGGTGGGGTCGTCTGCTTCAGGGATGAGCCAGCCAGGCCTTTCTCACTTTGGCCTGGCACAGTGACGTCCTCGCCTGCAGGACCATGGGGGCGAGGGAAGAAAGGAGACCAGGGAGGCCTGGAATGGCACTTACAGTGGGTCCCCAAGGTACAACTGGCCTGACATACGAACAACTCAGGTTATGGCCGAAATTTTAGTTTTAACTTATAAACAAAGTCTTGAGTTGCAATCTGAAAGCCGGCCACTCGTGCTTCCAGATGGTCTCAGATCCAGATCTAACCCTTAGAGAGCTCTGGAAGGAACAGGACAGCATCCTCTCCTGTGTGGGGCTGAGGAATCCTGGGCGGGTGTCTCTCCAAGGACACTGAGATCTGCCTGTGTGCAGGAGAGAGACTTTGCAGGCTGTGTAGAGGAGCCTGAGCCTTCACTGACCAACTTGAGTTACAACCAGCCCTCAGGAACGAATGGAGTTCGTAAGTCAAGGGTCCACTGCATCACTATGCAGTATTTACCTATTCATTCACTTCTCTGTTTGTTTTAACTCTGACTTTTTCCATTAAAATATAAGCTCCGTGAAACCCAGAATTGTAAGTGTTGCTCTGTGGTGTGGCTAGACGGTGACCCGGGGAGGAGCGGCCGAGGTTCGCTCAGTGAGATAAGGTTTCAGGTGAGGGCCTCCCTGCCACAGTCGGGCGGTGGACTCGGAGAGGGTGACAGGAAAGCGGAGGAAAAGCACCGACCATTTCTTTATCGCAATCCAGGCCACCGAGGGTGGTGCTAGCAGGGCCGGGAAGGGCAGGGCGAGGCCAGGGCTCGAGTGTGGCTGGGCCAGGAGCAGGAACCCAGGTGTGAAGCAAATCGGTACTCGGCAGGCGAGGGGAGCAGAGGCGTGAGCCAGCGTGCGGGTGGGCAGGGCGTGGCGTCGAAGCCGGGGCGCAGGAAGAGCCAAGGAAGGAGGTCCAGTGTCCAAAAAAACAACACTGACCGTGCAACCCGGAGGAGCAGTGCTTGCTGGGGTTAAAGTGGAACCGGACGCGCCTAAGAGGAACAGCTGTGGCTGCGTGGTGCCCTGTCACCCCACCTCACCCCCACCACGGCTGGGACTGTCACGGGCACCGCTCTCCGCTGAGCCCCGCCCTGGTGACTGCCTTCGGCTGCAGAGGCCCCTGGCAGTGCTCCTGGCATTGCCCGGCCGCCCACATGCACAGACTGGTGGGTGCGGAGGGATCACAAGGCCTGACCCTGGCCTCACCGAGGACAGCTCTGGAAGGCTACCCCAGCCCAGTGCCCCAGCGAGACTGGCCCAACAAAGACCAGCTCCTTCTGCTTTGTGCTACCCGCCATCCTCCTTTGTTAGCATAGGGGCTCTTATGGTTTAGATCTAATGTCGCCAGAAGTCTCACTGTTCAGAGGCGGGGTTTTGGGAGGGGACCGGGTCATGGGGGTCCACTGATGAGTTCCTGGCTGACTGTGCTGTTAGGAGGTAGGGCCTCGTTAGAGGTGACTACTGGGGTGTGACCTGGAAGGGTGTACTCTGTCCTGCTTCCTCCCCTCTCTCTGCTTCCTTGCCACCATGAGGTGAGCAGCTTTCCTCTGTCATGATGTTTCTGCCTTGGAGCCAGCTGACCAAGGACTGCATCACTGACACTGTGAGCCAACATAACCCTCTCCTCCTGTAGGTTGCAGGTGTCAGGTGTTGTGTCTCAGTGACAGGAAAGCTGACATTGTCACATGTCATGTGTCCCTGGAAAACTTTTCACCCCAACTCTGTTTCCAAGAGAACTTGTCTTAGTTACTTCTCTTATTGCTAAGACAAAATACCCAACACCTAAAGTTAAAGGACAAAAGGTTTATTTTAGCTCACAGTCTGTACAGGTTTCAGTCCATAGTTGGCTACCTCCAAGGCAGGGTGGCATGGCAGAGGAGAAACAGTCCATGGGAGGCAGCAGGCAGATCATCAGCAAAGGCAGCCGCAGCAGCCTGCCTCTCCCTTTTATCCCTTCCAGGCTATCCACCTTTTGGATGGTGTCACACTCAGGGTGGGCCTCCCCACTACCCACACCCAGAACTATGCCAACCAATCTGTGGACTAATTTAGTAATCACACACCCTTAATCCCAGTGTCACATACCCTCAATCTAGCCACCTCTGAAAAGCCTCACCTATGATCATAGGGGCTTTGGGGGGACATTTCACTCAAGTCATAACAGAACCAGACCTGACCCAGTTGGTACCCAGAGCAGTCACAGGAAATGAACTTTAAAGTGGAGTGGTAGGGCTGGGTCATCCCGCTATCAGCCAGAAATGAAGGCCCATCCCTGGAGCCCAGTGAATGGCTGATCATCTATGCTGGAGAAGCACGATTGTCAAAACATTCGTTGGTGATGCACTCAGAGAGGCTTCGCGTAGGAGAAAAAGCTTTGGTGGATGCAATATCCCAGTCTTTTCAGAAATTCAGAAAAGGAACCCATTATGAGAACAATGGCTCTTGCTGAGTCATTGATGCATTAGGGAAAGACAATGTGAGACTCGGGCTATCAATCATCCATTGAAGCAAAGTGTGAAAGTTTGGAAGCCTCTTTGGACGCATCAGAAGAGACTCTTGTCTCCTAATGCAGAGGGATGGAAAAGCTGACGATAAATAAGGTCCAGGGCTTACTTATAAGAATAGCAGCCTTCCAAAGAAAGTTGAGTTCTTTAGAATTTTAGGGGCCTGGTGGGGAGGAGGGGGACCCAACAATGTGGATGGGGACAGAAGATCAGAATTAATGCTTTCAAAACCTTTGAGACCCCTTTTGGAGCCTTCTGGGTCTCTCAGATGGCCCTGTCCTCCCAGTGGGAGGCTGTGCTCCTTTGCTGCTTGAACATAATGTTTACATCCATGTGGTAAGAGACCATAGATACACACCAAAGGTCTACATCCCTCCCATTCCTACCAGACCCATAGCTAGAGTCAGGTAGAACAGCACATGGCAAGGAAGTGTTGGGTGTGTTGAGGAATGAAAGGGATGATGTTCCCATGGAGTTGCAGGAGCAGCCAACAAATGCCAGCCAAAGCCAAGATTGTTCAATGACTGGACCCTGTGGAGATGGGGCAAAATAAACAAAATGTACAGTTGGGTAAGGGTGAGCTTATTTGTATGACAGAATCTTCTGAGATAGGTGGCCTGCCACCCCAGCAAGGACCCTAGGAGATGGTTTTATCACACTGCTAGGATGACCCAGGGGACTTTGGAGAAAATTAGGGCTCACACCAAAGCTGATATGCCAAGACTATTTTAATAGATGATGGAAGAAGAGACAATTAAACCCCACTGCCTGAGCCAGAACTCCAGAACTCACTAATCAAAGCATGGGTCCTCAGTAACTGCACACGATATTCACAGTCAGTCAGTGTAGCAATGATTCCAATGCCCTTTGCCAAAGGGCCTCTGGTCATCTGTTTCGGCAACCATACATTGGAAAAGCAGAATACTGAGACATTTGGAGAAATGTTGGACTCAGGATCAGAGTCAGCATTCATAGGCAGAGAACTCAGGACTCCCTAGGGTCTCCCCACTGCAGCGAAGTACATGTGGCCAAGTAATAAGTAGTGCTCTGAACCAGGTCTGGTCCAAGTCAGCTGGATCCTGGACCCACCCAAAGATCATTTCCCAGTTTCGCAAGTGTCTTAGTTACTTTTCTCATTGCTGAGACAAAATAACTGACACCACAAGCTAAGGGAAGAAAGTTTATTTGGCTCACAGTTAGTAGAGGTTTCAGTCCATAAACAGCTGGCTCCAAGGCAGGCATGCCAGACAGGTATTACAGAGGAGAAAGGGTTCATGGTGGGCAGAAGGCAGCAAAGCAACAAGGGGCCCACAGATCTTTTTATCCCTTATATCTTATCCAGGCTACTTAGAGTGGGTGGCGCTCACACCCTGAATCCTAGTGGCCTTGATCCTGACATTGCACCATGAATCAACCCCAGCATCACACACCCTAGATCCAGCCACCTCTGAAAAGCCCCACCTATGACCACATGAGGCTTTGGAGGCCATCTAAACACACCCATAACAGCAAGTGTGCCATTGCAATGGAGGAACTTGGAAGTTGGCAGAACATGTACATTAGTGTACATTAGCTAAGAGCTCTTACAGTTGGGAAAGTCAAACAAAAAGCTCTGAAACTCCTCTCTGGCCAAAACTGTAAATAAAAATCATCACACTTCTGGGGAATGGCAGGGATTAGTGCCATCCTTAAAGCCTTAAATGATCCATGGTCGGTGGGCCCCATCGTATCCCATTTGTTGTACCAGTTTAGACCCTACAAAAGAGACAGATGCTGGAGCACAACAGTAGACTATGCCAAAGTTCATCAAGTGATTACTCCAGTTGCAGATGTTGTGCAGATATGGCAGAGTAGGGAGGATCAGAAACAGTTCACATTCACTGGGAACAGAAAGCTTCCCACAGTCTCGACATAGGAAGGTGGTGTCTCCACCATCCGCACTCTGTAGAGCACCTCACTGGCCACTACACCAATAAAATAGGTCTAATAAGATGGGAGGAGCACAAAGGAGGCCATGCCAAGGCACGTGCACATCTGAGCATTTGTAACGACTTCTTGAAACAGAGGTCTGCAGTGTCAGTGAAAATTTGGGGAACTCATGGCTTGGAAATGCTGGGGCATTTTTTTCCTAAGTGGAAGATGAAGCGTAGCTTCCTGTCCCATCACTAGGAATTAGGCACAATGACAGCCTCTTCCATTGCTAAAGATGGCACCTTTCATCCCTCCTGTCCCAACCCACTTACTGGATGTCACCAGAGGCTGCCAGCCGAATGGTCAGGACAGGGTTCCAAGCCAGCCTGGGCTGTGGCTTAGTGAGTTCTGTGGGACTGACCATGTGAGCCGGCAGGCCCTGTGAACTCTTTTTGGTTGGAAAAGTTGCCATGTGGAACTGGAGTCTGTGATGGGTCTCAGAAGAACCCAGTGTGTGTCCTCAGAGTCAGAAGAAAGCCCCTGCTAGCTGCAGTGAGAATCACTCATATATTCTGTTTGCAAACCCACTCTTGGCTTGCTACTTGGCTCTGCTAGAGGAACAGCAGCTGCCTCTGATACCCTAAGTGTCCTGTAATTGGATTTGCTCATTAGGAATTGGCTTTGAATTCACCAACTTCTAAGACCAAATGGCCCAACCACAATTCAAAGTAAGATGGAAGCGGTACGTTCAGGATCAGCTCTGAGCGGGACTAAAGGACAAGTGGCCCAGACACACATGCCACACTCAGATATCTCCCTGGGCTCACACACGGGACGAGGGGCTCATAACCGTCTCACAGGGGCAGGTTGGGTCAGGCTGCGCTTAGTAATGTGCTGCTTGCTGTGGGCCATTGCGGCTCTGCTCCCTTCCTGTCGCTCCCTTTGCATCCTGGCTGCATCCAGCTTTGCTCCTCTGCTCCTCCCCAAGCCAGCCTTTTTCCCCTGGACTCCACAGAAACCTTTCACTAGTTTCCTGACATCTTTTCTGGGCCTGGTCCGACCCTCTTCTGGCCAGAGGACCAGTGGTTTTGTCAGACTCAGGTTTGAGTCTGGCGCATCCCCACCCCTGGGACCGTTTCCCACTGTCCTGCGGCTGAAGAACCTGAGCGATTTGCCACAGCTCGTCCTCCCGGGCAGCCACAGACTCGTCTTCTCCGAAATACATTTGTGCTTCTGCACATTTGCTCTCCGAATGCCTCTCCGTCCTCCATTTCTTGTAAAATATGGAAGGCAAGTAAGAGTCGTGGGAAGTACATTCACAGAAATTGGCATTTGTTTAACCACTGCTCAGAAGTGATCAAGAGAGAAAGATTAAAGGGCGACCACTGTTGGAAGAAATTTCAGGAATTTTCCACAAAGACATCAATACATATATTCACATAATTGATAAATGCCAGCCAGGGTAAAATTTTAAAAACGCATAGCAAGAAACACTGGAACAACACTGAACAACATCATAGCAAACAGATTTTTTTAATAGAAAGTAGAAAAAGACGTATTTTTCCAGCTTTATTGGAGGATAATTGACAAAACTGTATATATTTATAGCATACAACACGATACATATAGAAATGATTGCCACAATAAGATAATTAACATATTCGTCACCTGACATAGTTGGTGTGGTGAGAACATTTAAATTGATCTATGCTCTTAACGAATTTCGAACATACAATACTAACTATAGTCACCAAGCTGTACAGTAGATTTGCAGAACTTGTTCATCCTGTTAAACTAAAATTTTACTCTGTGACTAACATCTCTCCGTTACCCCAACACCCCAGCCTTTGGCCACCACCACTATGCTTTGATTTCTTTTCCTCCCACCACTGGGGATTGAACCTAGGGCCTTTGCACTGAGCTACATCCCCAGCCCTTTTTATTTTATTGTTTCTTTTGATAATAGTCTCATTAAAACTTGCCCAAAAAACGTGTAATCCTCCTGCCTCAACTTCCCAGAGTGCTAGGATTACAGGTGGGTGCCACCATGCCCCGCTTAAACTTTGCTTCTAATGAGTTCAAATGTATTAGGCTCCACCGATAAGTGAGATCATGCAGCGTTTGTCTTTCTACGTCTATCTTACTTCACTTCCCACACCTTCCAGGCTCATCCACATTGCCACAAATGACAGCGGCTCCTTCCTAAAGGCTGAACAGGAGCCCACTGTGCCTGTGTTACCTTTGTGCGCCAGCTGATGGACACTTGGGTTGGTTTTTATATCTGACAATTGTGAAGGATGCTGCAGAGAACACAGGCGTGCCAGAGTCTCTTCAGCATGCTAAGTTAATATCCTTGAGGTGTAAACCCAAAAGTGGGGTTGCTGAATTAGATGGCAGTTCTATTTCTCTTTTTGAAGAAACTCCATACAGTTCTCCATAATGGCTGTGCCAATTTATATTTCCACCAACAATGGACATGGTTCCCTTTTGCTATGTCCTCACCAACAGCTTACCTCTAGTCTTTTTGATAATAGTGCTTCAAATAGATGTGACGTGATGCCACAATGGTTTTGACTTTTATTTCACCAATGATTCATGATGTTGAACATTTTTTTTCATGTATTAACCATTTGTAGTTCTCTTCCCCCTCCCCTCCTCCTCTTCCTGCCTAGTGGTTCTGGGGACTGAAGCCAGGGCCTCCCACAGGATGAGCACTCCCTCTACCACTGAGCAACACTTCCAGCCTTATAAGTCTTCTTCTAAAACACATCCATTTAAGTTACGAACTGAGTTATTTTCATGCTATTGAATTGCTTGAGGTCCTTACTGAGTTGGGATATTAATACCTTAGCAGATACACAGACTGCAGGATTTCTCCCACTCCATAGATTATCTCTTGACTACGTAGATTGTTTTCTTTGCTGTACAGAAGCATTTCAATTTGATGCAACCCCATTTGTCTGTTTTGCTTTGAGTGCCTATGTTTTTGCTGTCATTTCCATTAAAAAGTCACTAACCAGACATATGTCAAAAAGCATTTCCCTCTGTATTTTCTTCTAATTGTTTTAAGATTTCAAGTCACATGTTTAAATTTTGAATCCATTTTGAGTTCATTTTTGTATGGTATGAGATAAGGTCCAATTTTATTCTTTCTGCATATGGATATCAAGTGTTCTCGACATCAGCTATTGGAGATTCTCTCGTGGGGCCTTGTGGGTAACTTCATGGAAAAGCAGGTGTCTGTGGGTGAGTGGGTTTATTTCTGTGCTGTCTTCTGTTGCCTTGCCCTCTCTGTTTTTCTCCCTCTGTTTTCTTTTTTTTGTTTGTTTATTTGTTTTTGGGGGTACCGGAGATTGAACTCGGGCCCACTGTACTTTTGAGGCCGGCGCCAGAACCACTGAGCTAAATCCCCAGTCCCTAGGTCTCTCTGTTTTTATGCCATTCTGTTTGGATTACGTCTCCATTGTAGATTTTGGAATCAGTAATGTTGTGATGCCTCTGTGTTCTATCATCAAGATCACTGTAGCTATTTGGGGTTTCCATGGTTTCATGCATATATTAGGATTTTTTTCCTATCTTTGTGACAAAACACCATTACAGTTTTGATAGGAATTGCATTGAATCTGTGGATCACTTTGGATAGTGCGGACGTTTAAAAAACATCAGTTCTTCCAACCCGTAAGCATGGGTTATCTCTCCACGCCTTTGTGTTTTCTTCTATTTCTTTCACCAGCATTTTAATGTTTTCAAAGTAAAATCCTGTCTCAGTTATTTTCCTCATGGCTGGAGCAAAATACCCACCACCCAAACTTAAAGAAAGGGAAGTTTGTTGTGGCTCTCTTGCAGCAGTTTCGGTCCTTCCTGGATGGTTGGAGGCGAGGTAGAAGGGCCTGGGCAGAGGAGAGCTGCTCACATTACGGTGGAAGAGAAGCAGAGAGGGAAGGCTGGGAGATGGAGGGACATGAACCCTTCCGGGTCAGACCTCAAGCGACCCCACTTCCTAATACTACATTTGCCTGTACACCCCCATGTTTTGATCACCTTTCAAAAGCTCAGCCTGTAAGTGCATGAGGTTTTGCGGGGACATCTACATATAAACCATAGCAATGACTTTTGCTTTCTGGTGAAATTCATTCCTAATTTTTGTACCTATTAAAAATGGGGCCTGGGCCGGGGATTTAGCTCAGTGGTGCGGCCGCCTACCCTGCAAGCACAAGGCCCTGAGTTCGATCTCCAGTACAAAAAAAACAGGGGTGGACTCTTTCCTTGATTTCTCTTTCTGATAATTCATTGTTCATGGGAGAAATGAAACTGATTTGTGTGTGTTGATTGTGTGTCCTGCCACCTTTTGAGAATTCAAGTATTAGTTTTAACGGTTTCTTTTGGAACCTTTAGGGTTTTCTTTTTTTTGGTACTGGGGATTGAACTCAGGTTCTTGCGCTTTCGAGGCAGGCGGCGAAACCACTGAGCTAAATCCCCAGCCCTAGGGTTTTTCATACAGAAAAAAAGTTGTCATGAAAAACAAAAAGTTAACAAATGAATGGAGTATCGTTAATCTGTGTGGAGCCCCAAAGCCAAGACTGAGGCTGAGAGCCAAGGAGAGCTGACTTCTGAAGGAAAGGCCGGGCTGGCGAGGCAGGGCAGGTGGTGAGCTCAGAGGCTGGGGCTGCCTTGAAGAAAGAGGTGACATCTCACTCTCACCAGAGCGAGCAAAGGACGCAGGTGGAGACCAGCATGCAGATCTGGCACCGAAGCTGCGGGATGTCCTACCTGCTAATCATGTGCTGGTCGAGGAAGCTGAGGGAGTGAGTGTGAGTTTCAGGAAAAGCTATCTCCAGCAGTTACTTCAGAGCATACAGCAGCTCCGTGGGGAGGAGGCAGCCCCTGGGGTCTGTGGTCAGCAATTTCCCAGAAAGCCTTGGGCCACCAGCACAGGGCTCCCAGGTGCCTCTCAGCTTCCAACAGGCTAAGGGGAGAGGAGCTGGAGACCTGGGTACCTGGGTCAGCCAAGGTTGGAGTTGGATGTGATTGGGTTCGTCATAAATTGTTGCACAGGGAAATTGATCCAAGAACTGAGAGATTTGCCCAGGGAGGAAGGAATTTAAAACAGAGTGGGAAAAATGTGTGGTAAGATCATAGAACTCCAGTTCCTAAGTGAGTCAAAGGATTGTGGAAAGATAGCAGAGCGAGCGAACTAGAGGAATGGAGAGGTGCACACAGCAGGGACAGAATGAGCTGATTGCCGGCTGTCACCTCGATTTGCATTGCTGGGAAGGGGTCAGGAGGCCCCCCAAGGCCACCTCGGGAAGGAGCATTCTTAGGGGTGACTTGCCTAACAGCCTCAGGGAAGCCCCAGAGGTTTGCCAGGAGAGCTGAGGCAGGAGGAGGTGTACAGAGCTGCGGGTGGGTCCCTACGTTTTGAGAAGCACAGTGTGGAGACCAACCAGAGTCCTGTGAAGTTCCCGCAGGAAGGTCTAGGCACAGGAAGCGGAAAAGGGGGTGGAACCCATGGGGCAACTACCCAGGAAGCAAGGAATGAAAGGCATACTCCATGCAGGATGGGAATGGGGCAAGAGATACAGAAGTTTTCCACGGACCCTGTCGGATGCTCCTCACTGCCAGTGCCTGCCTAGGATCAGGGTTCAGGTCATGCAAGGTGCTGGACTGGAATCCCAAGACCTTGACCTGCAAGTGTAGGTTCACCTGGAGCCAGGAATGGCACACAAGTGTGCACAGCAGAGGCGTGTGAGCAGGGCACTCTGTGAAAGGTGAGTGGGACAAGGCAACAAGGCTTATTTTCTATGGTGAAAAAGAAAATAAGTCTGCAAAGACCCTGAAACTCCTCAGGAACTGGAGACTATTGTGATAAATAAAAACTTACAGTCCTGGGGAAAAGATGATCGAGCAGCATGCACGTAATTTGCATCTGGGAATTTGGAATCTGGAAGCAATTGCAGGATCATGTCTGTCCCGAGTTTCTGATGCTTTGTCCCCTCTAGACAGTGATTTTAGGAGCACGGTGTGGCTTCTATGAAACCACCGCTGTGAGCCACAGAGTCCGCACGTAGGGGACACCACAGGGCAGACGGCGCCTCTCCTGAGGGACAGCGTGCCTGTCTGAGGGATGCATTTAACGTGGGTCAGCTCCCGGGAGCTCTCACGCCTGTGTTCTCTACTACCAGCTCACCCAGCCACGTGTTGCTCTCCAAATCACGAGTTTGAAAATAAAAATAGGAGTGTTTTCACTGTGAAAGGAATTCCTGCTTGTGGAAAATAGAGCAGATACTGAAAATGCTTGAAAAGAAAATTTAGTTTCTACCAGACCACCTCCTAAAATAACCACCGTCAATAGTTCAAGGGGCATTTTTCTAGATATCTGTTCTGTTTAGGTATATACATAAATATAAATATATATTTTTTACA